>OZ035956.1:25054745-25654745 GCA_964034955.1 Orchesella flavescens | reverse complement strand
GCGAATGGATAATCAATACTAACATTTCACCCAAGTATTTTGCTTCATGATTCGTTATGACTACGATTACGTAACAAAGGACATACTGCAGATGCTTTTCGAAATGGGAAATTTTTTCGAAGAACGTATTGAGATTTATGAAATGTATAAAGTGCATTTGGAAAGATAAGATTTCCTCTTTCAGATTTCCTCTGACGTTTTATAAGGCATACAGCGTGAAAATTCAAATACGTCTTAATGTCTTCGGGTGGACGAGCATTCCTACCTTGTAAACGAATTTCTTACACGTGAAAAAGTTTAAGTCATGGGTGTTGCACTTACTTCATCAGGTAAAAAGCAGTTATTTCCGAAATCTCCTCTAAGCCATTGATTATATAGATCAAGGTTTACTTTCGTGGGCTCCATTAAGTAAAAAACTTTTTGTCCCTAAAAAGCGTTTATGATGAATAATAATAATTATTATTAATGAATACAACGACAAATTTAAATGCATTCCAGCTAATGCAACCTAACCTTGCCAAAACTAACATATGAGACAAATATATGGTATTAATCAATAAATTTTATGAAGAAGCTAGAAAGGTGTTGAATGTAAAGTATATAGGTGTCATTGTTGGAAGAACAGTTTATACTGACACGAGGAGACACTTGAATAAAGACTCAAATAAAAAAAAAAAAAAATTTAACCAAACCTACAAAAATCAAGAATTTCATAATAGCTGAAGTCAATGCCCTTACTTAACGCCTTGGCAAGGTTCAGGTTTTTACATGAAAGCAATCTACGTATGTGTTCGAACTTCGAAGAGTCTAGGTCTGAACTTATAAAGCTTTAACTTATAATGCACGAACCTATACTGCATAAACTTACAATTTATTTTTCCCGTGTCAATGTCAAAGATTCTAATTAATTTTCGTTTTAACTAAAATTATTAAAAAATTACAAAGCGTAATGCTATCTTTAGCTACATTACATATATTTAATTCGATTTTTTAATTATTACTAAAAACAATTAACTAAGTTATATATTACAATAGTATATCACGGACAGTCAGTGTTTAGACCATAGATATAAACTTAGTTAGATTGGACATGCCGACTTTATTTTGAATCCATATAAAATGATCCACGGACCATATATCCCTGACTACTTTGATTTTGGTGTAGTTTCAAAAAAAAATCTTCTGTCCAACGAAAAATTTTATGTGGTTTTCTTTACACAACTGTAGTAGTTCAGGAAACAACGTCCGTGGGATTTTTTATATGGACACAAAAAGAATTGCATGTAGTGCATTGAGCACAGCCCTTCTATTGGTGTATTTCTATGCTTTAGACCCTAAAGTTAGGGTCCAAATTAATTTGGAACCTAAATTTAGGGTGCAAAATTACATTTTTGACTTTAAAAATAAAGTAACAAAAAATGCTGAGAAGTAACAATCATTAAAATTCATTTTTAATAACTTCAAAGTATTTAAGAATTTTTGTGTAAAATTTTCTTTTCACCGTGCGCTTTTTTCCTTTGATTTTCAAAGTTTGAAAATCTATTTTTGAGTAGCTGGGACCCTAAATTTAGGGTCCGAGGACATAAAATTAGGGTCCAAAAGTATGCGAAGTTTGAATTTATTGACTTGGACCCTAAATTTATGGTGTGAACACTGACTGACGGATAAATTATAACGTATTAAATCAATGACCGCTGAGTATTGCATCTGTGTTGGATTGATGCATAAATATTCTTGTCATTAGTTAGTATCTGACGATGCTACATACATGCATAGTAACAAAATTATGTGTATTGATTCAATACCTTCAACAAAGTCCGAATGCTCTTTGTTGCATTTTACTCTGGATGGTTTTGAGTTTTATTCTGGAGTAGGTCTTTAGGAATTTATGCATATAAGTTTGTGTTCACTACAAGGATGGGCAATCAGAGGTGTTTTAAATGCGTTTAATTAAAACATTTATTTAAAATACAGTTTTCTTTTCATTTTTGTTTTCGCCGTTTTATTTTAACTAAAATAAATATTTGCTTTAGAGACTAATGGTATTTGTATTTAAAATTCAAAATAATGTTGTCTTTTAAAAATCTGAGTTTTTATAATCCGTCACATTTTTCATGCCTTTTGATCACATTAAAACAGCTTCAGGCTACAGTTGCAATTATTTTTGCGTCGTTGAAGTCGTTTGCGCATAAAATTACTACTAAACCTATTATTTGAAAATTAAATATTGATATTTAAACTTATTTATCGGTGTACATAAAACAATTGAATAATATTCTAAAATTTAAAACGTAAATTTGATGAGAATATTTTGTATTTTGGCAGTATATTTAAAAAAAAATATTTTGTTTTATATTTTGACGCTTCAGAGAAAAAAGCATTTTAATTAAACGTTTATTTTGAACGCTCGGAGTTATTTGATATTTTGCCCATCTATCTTGGTTCTCTATAAGTTTATTTATTATAGGTTCGTGCATTATAAGTTAAAGTTTATAAGTTCCAACCTACTTCGGTGTTGTACAAAATTTTATGCATTTTTTGTATGCATCAATAATCAATATGTATATTGCTTTGTTTAATATTACATTTTCCGCTTATCATACATACCCATAAAATGTGATACCAAACACTAGTTCCACCAAAGTCAATGTGAAAATCTGTATACGAATCTTTTGCGCTTATAAGGCAATATTTAGCAACAGCCGGCTTCTCAATAGGTCCTTCTGGAATGGAAGCAGATTCCGGCCAATAATTATTAAGGAAATCTAGCTTTCGTGCAACGTAAGGTGCTTCTACCAAGCTTCCAAGCCTTGAAAAATTAATCACAAACT
This sequence comes from Orchesella flavescens, assembly GCA_964034955.1. NCBI lineage: Eukaryota > Metazoa > Arthropoda > Collembola > Entomobryomorpha > Orchesellidae > Orchesella > Orchesella flavescens. The sequence goes on along the minus strand of OZ035956.1, from coordinate 25,651,914 downwards.
TACGAACGGCAAGTTTAACCTTAAATTACATCAATTCAATCTTTCTTACTTGGTGTTGCTGATTTCTAAACTAATTAAGTTTAAAAGCTTTTTCCTCTCAACATCCGTAAAGTAGTTGGCAAATTCTCCAAAGCTCATCTGCAGCTCGGTTTGTTGCTCTACATCTATCACATCCACAAGACGGTCAGATTCCACGTATCTTTCTATATCCCTTACATTAAATGTGTCTGGAGGAACTCGTAAGCCTAGCCCATCCATTTTCTCCACGAGGATTGGCCGGAAAAACCCCTTTGATACTAGTTCGTCCAATTTTACATCTGCACCATTAGTTGTTGTAACAACTATTTCACCGGCTCTGAGTACAAATTACATTCATATGGATAGCAAACGTAGAGAACACTGAAAACTGAATGACGTTGCTTTGTAATTGGGTAGAAAATAACAATGCCTTACGGAAGGAAACAAAACTCTTTTAACTGCCTTCTGAATTCTGGGGAGCATCTTTTATTCATTAACTTTCGATTTCCTTCAAATTCGGAACGTGGCTTAACTGTAATATATAATGAGGATATAATAAGCTGTATAGTTTCTTGTGCAATGAATGTCCAAAAATTCAGTCAGTGCTCAGACCCCAAACATTTGGCATCTTTAACATAGCAAGACCCAAAATTTGGAGTCTTAATTGTTTTAATTTTCAGTGAGTAATTTTATAACAAAAATTGCTGAAAATTAAAAATTTCAATTAGTATCTCGTTTCTTTATTTCTTTCAGTGTGGAAAAATTTTGCGAAAATTTAAAGAAAAAGAATTTTTGACCCTAAATTCAGGATCCGAACACTGACTGATGTCAAAATTTATTATTTTGAGTATTATGATGCCTATAGTTAGTATTACATTGTGCACACTAGAGGTGTGCGTTTGGGAAAATTTAGGTGCCTGGCCTGTGCCCGTGACGATTTCAAACACCAGGCGCCTGTAAAGTCCCCATTACTTAGGTGTGAGGGAAGGGTCGAGCGAGCTCTTGATCTCCGATTCGGCAAATTTGCAGGATGATAGATTTTGATGCGTAGATTACGAATCTGAAATCAGTAAATCGGTTTAACGATTTTTAAAAATTGTTTAATGGCAAAAACCCCGGCGGGAAAAATTTTCCGCGGTTTTTTCCCTCTGGGGGGCGCCACGATTGTTAAACCGATCTACTGATTTCAGATTCGTAATCTACGCATCAAAATCTATCATCCTGCAAATTTTCAGCCGGATCGGAGACCAAGAGCTCGCGCGACCCTTCCCTCACACTTAAGTAATGGGACTTTACCCGCCTGCTCATTTTTTCAATTTCAAAACAGGCGCCTGCAGCTGATATTTGGCCAAATCTTTATCGAGCATTTTAAATATTTTTTTCTAACGTGGTACACCAAAATAACCTGAATTAAGCATCAATTTATTCAAAGAAGGCCTGAATTCAAGCAGTTAATGCACTAAAATGTCCATGAAAACAAAATTCGGAAGCTATTTTCTTCATTCTAACATAAAATTCAATATAACTTCACTCACTTTATTGAAACGCCGAATCCAACATGTTACTTAATTGCAATTTTAGATTTTTTGAGATTTGAGAGGTATCAGCGTCCTTAGTACCTCTCGAGCTCTCTCCCATAAGGCTTTTCTGCTAAACCTAACAAAGTTCAGTTTTCAAACACTTAAAATATAACCCCCTAGTCCAATTACTGAAAATAGAAAGCTTACTTTGAATTGTAATGAAAAAACTTTGAATAGTACTTTCAAATTGTCCTAAAACATAGTATTTATTGTATTTCACACTGTGTGCAAGTTTCCCATGAATTTTACTATAAAACTCCAGGGTTAAGTTAAACAAAATATTTGTTCAAAAAAGTGCAGGCGCCTGTAACTTTCCGCCTGGCCCGCCCGTACCTGCAGGCGGGCTACAGCGCCCAACGCTCACCTCTAGTCATCTAGTGCACACTACAAATGTGGATGCGAGTAGAAAAAACCGACATCTCCGTTTAATTTTTTAATTTTTAATTTAAAAGTGGTAATTTTAAAAAACTAGCAACATACTAAACATAATAGTAACGATGAAATACAACGCAGTCAGGGATCAGCGTGCAAATCTGCGCTCCTGGAGTGGAAATATGCACTCAGTAGTAATAAATTAGACAAAATGCACTGTTTTTGTCCTCCTGGAGTGCATATTTGCACTTCTTTTTCAAATAAAAACCATAAATTTTGGTCGAACATATACTTAAGTGGTCGGGCAATTAAAAATCTGAATATGAATTTGGAAACTTTTCACCGTGCGGATTTTGAGAGTTATTTTTCTTCCAAAAAATCCTTAACTCCTCTTTGAGCGAAGTAATGGATTTACTAAAACTGTCTGTCTGTCCGTGCGCACTCTCCTGGTCACATACATTGACCGATTTGGACCAAATTTAGTACACAGGTAGCACTACTCAAGAGGACCTCTGCGAATTAGTCGTCATTAGATACATGTATATTAAGAGTTTTAGCTGATTTCATGTGTTTACCAATTTTTATGAATTATTTCTATTGTGGAGTTCATTAAATTTGACTTGCAGGTCTATTTTTACCTTTTCAAAAAAGCGCTCCCTGGTGGTAGAAACAGTTGAACAGTAATGCGGCAATAAAACGCGCATAAATCGGTTAATTTTAAGTTTTAGATAGAAAATCCGTAATTTCAAACCATTTAGCAGGTAGTTAGCCAAAATTTTATTGGGTATTACATTTACCGTTAAGGATGGGTATAATTTTTTGCCGTTTTTGCCCCTAGTATCTTATGACGACTTATTCGCACAAAATTTTTGAACACATTCTGTTACCCAAGTTGGTCCCGACCTGCAGGTCTGAGGAGGAGTTACAGAAATCTAAAACGGAGAATTGAAATGTAATTTCTAGAAAATTTCTTTAAAAATAGTCTAATATAGCAAAGAAATATTCCCAATATGTTTCTTCCCCTAAAATTTGAAACTGGGCTATTTAACAATGTATTTTAAATAGGGGTGTAAATTTGCTTTCCAGAAGCGAAAATTGGCCTAGAATATTGCATTATAAATATCAGTTTGTGATGAAATCTTCTGTGCTATGTTGCAAATGATGTTTTACAACTCGCAAAGTGGGAATAGTGAATAAAACGTACAACTTACGGTATGAATTTTAAGAAAAATTTTGTAATCCAACTTCTGACTAAACAGCTCAATATGAAGTTCCAGGAGCTGTTTTGTGTTTTTCAATAATTTAGGACACCCTTTTGCCGTTTTAGAATACGAATTTGCATCAACATTTAATGGAGTGAAAATTTGCACTCCTGGAGAGCATATTTGCATGCCTAATTTAAGTGGATTGCAAACTTGCGAGCTGAGCCCTCACTGACGACTTATTGTCGGACAGACAGACACAAGCAACTAAATGACCAATGGTTGCTATAAAAGTGCATAATTTTAAATGTCGCATAGAAACATACGGAGATGTCGGCTTTTTCTACTCACATCCACAAATAATACTTAAATAAAAAGATAATTAAAACAATACTTACCTTTGGATGGACCAGCAACTTTCTCACATCTCGGGCAGCTGTAACTATCAATCCATTGAGATTCCTTCTCACTAATGCTAACACAACTGTCACGAAAAAAATAGATATTTCTCAGTAATTCATGCATATACTAAAAATTTGTCTCCATTTAAACTCAAACATATCCACTTCTGAAGGGAATTGGTTTCTATTTTTACTCACGGTGTCTGTCTGTGAGCACGACAGCGGTCACAGACAGAAATCAAGAGTAAAAATGTGAGACATAATTTCAAAACTTCTTTTGCTAAACTACATCTTAGGTCAAGACCTTTATTGGGAAGCGAGATGGTTGTTATCGGTTATCCATTCCATAACCAGGTCAAAGGTCAATGTCAAAAATTTGTTGTAGCAACTACACCAATCAAGATTTTGGTACCCAAGATACACGCCAGGTACGGGTTCTTTGCACCTGTTATCATGTTTAAGTTTCAACGGAAACCATTTACCCCCTCGGGCTTGCATACACTCTATTCTAATTGTACCATAAGCATACAATAATAAAAGAAACACGATTTCCAAATTAAACCGGTAAAAACTTGTCTTAACGTTGTTGGATAATGGTTAGGCCCAAACAAAGACCGTGTAGATGCATATCTTTGTAGGTGTGCATTTGGGTGATTCTGGCCCCCCGGCAAAATAGGCGCCTGCAAGTTTTGAAATTTCAACCTGGCGTTTTCGTTAGGAAATGTGGATTTTTTAATAATTTAACAGTTCTAGCTTAATATAAATTCTAACAAACTAAATCTTTATTGTTCAAAGGAATAGTCCTCCAGAAAATTTCATGTGTATAATAAAAAAAACTTTAATAAACACTATTTTCTAGAAACCTTCATGGCCTTATTGTGTTCCACGGTTTCTCCATGTTGAAATACAAAATAGATATTGGCGCAAGTCAATGCATTACAAAAAAAATCATCCAGCAATTATTCGATTTTTTATCCTCAAAGGGACTGTCAGTATGTGTTTGGCAAATTGAAACCGACTTTCCATCTTTTATTAGGAGGGTCAAGGTAAGGCAATGGTTGCCGGGTTGAACAGTGTATGTTACCATCACACGACTAACATACACTGTTAACCCGGCAACCATTGCCTTATCTCGACCTTCAGGAGTTACGGTCCTACCGTATAGAAAAGAACATTAAAAATATGCAATTTAGTAAGTGCACTACATATTTTAAATGCACTAAACCTAAACCATTATTCATCAAAACAATGTGTTATGTCATTATGTGTAGGAAAACTGGAAATCAGGCTTCTTATTTCTCAATATGAACAAAGCATTGTCATTTAATTATATTTGTCGACTCGATCTTACTCTCCATGAAACCAATTTTGACAGTGATCACAATGAATCATAAATCTCCTATTGTTTACATCCCAGGGTGTCTGGCAAACACAATACAGTTGCTCCTCTGCCACTATCTCCATAGACACTCCATCCTCCCCCAGAGTTATTGACATTTCCGTGCTGACTTGTAAATCCATTTTACGCGAGTTACCACCCTTTTCTCCAGGTGTACTAGGACTGCTCGTTGAACATTTAATACATAGCACAACAATAACTTAACAATTTAATTTTTCCGTTTCCAATAAACTTTTGGCTGCTTTATACGGAGCGAACGCTTTCAACGATGTCTTCGTTGTGTCCATATGCCTCCGCACTTTTAAATCATGTTTTGTTTTCATTAGTCGATAGTTAGTTAACCAAAATCGGGTTGACCTATTGAGTCAAAGAAAACCTTTTCCCTAAACATATAACAAGGCAAGTAGCTGAAGTAGCATGGCAAGATGTCCTAAACTTAAAAGTTATAAGTTAAAACGGCATAAAGAACCACAGATTCTAATAACACTTTAGCTGGCCATAATTTCCATAGTTTTTATATTGCAACCATGCTTTGATAAGGCATCTTATCCTGGCCATGAATATGTATATACCTTTATATCTATAGCGTTCCTATAGTTTTATATGCCTTATAGTGATTTTTAAAACGGGATGCATTAAACTTGCGGATCTACTTAGCTAAATAAATTACAGTTCAAACTGAAACTCCCGTTCATACTAAAACTCTCACAGATACTAAAACCCCACACATACTAAAACTCCAGTGAATGCTAAATATTATTTACTTGAGTTTTAGTATTTTTGGGAGTTATAGTATTCACTTGAGTTGTAGTATGTGTGTGAGTTTTAGTCTTCACTTGTATTTTAGTATATATGGAACTTTTAGTACTCACATGTATTTTAGTATATATGCGACTTTTAGTACTCACATGTGTTTTAGTATATATGTAACTTTTAGTACTCACATGTGTTTTAGTATATATGCGACCTTTAGTAATCACCAGTGTTGGCCACTATAACTAAGATACTATAACTATAACTAACTATAAGTACACCTCTAGTTAGTTTTAGTCCGCATACAACTAGAACTAGAACTACTTCAGTCAATCAGAGAATGAATATGACTACAACTAAAAGTACCTGAGACTACAGCTATGAATACAACTAAAACACCTTATGAATACAACGTTTTAGTTGTAGTCAGGCGCGCATATAAATAGAACGCACAATGCGCATGCATAAGAAAGCTTGAAGCCTTGCTCACGGTTGCTTATCCATATACGTGTATAGGTTATGCATATAGGTTTACTTGTAAGTTACAAGTATTGAAGTGATGATGGTAGGTGATTGCTGATAGAAAAAGCATCCAGGCATTTTCATTTGCATAATTTGAATAAGGCTCATCAAAAAATATTCAAATTTTTTATGCAGTTTTGCTTAAATGGTTTGTACATACTAGCTTAAATGCAAAAAGGTTAAAATTACATTTTTCTTGCAAAAATTACAAATTATATGCAATCAATTTGAAGGCCAAAATTATAAATTGCATTTGCTTTCATATCGATGCTTAAAATTACCAAATGCTTAACATCAAACTGACGTTTGAATTTAACAATTCTATTTTTTTGGTTCATAAAATTTGTCCCGGTTTATATCTTGAAAATCGTGTTTGATTTCAAGTTTGAATAACGTTTGAAAAGAACAATTATTGAATTTATAATTTTTCTTGTATGAGACTACAACTACAACTGACTATAACTATAACTACTAGAAGCAGGAATAGAATATAACTACAACGTTAAATAAAATATGGGAATAGAATATAACTACAACACCAAATGAAACTAAGGAATAGAATATAACTATAACTACAACACCAAATGAAACTAAGGAATAGAATATAACTATAACTACAACACCAAATGAAACTAAGGAATAGAATGTAACTATAACTACAACTACAACACCAAATGAAACTAAGGAATAGAATATAACTATAACTACAACACCAAATGAAACTAAGGAATAGAATATAACTATAACTACAACACCAAATGAAACTAAGGAATAGAATATAACTATAACTACAACACCAAATGAAACTAAGGAATAGAATATAACTATAACTACAACTAAAACATTCTGGTACTCACATGTGTTTTAGTATACATGGGACTTTAAGTCCTCACATGTGTTTTAGTATACATGGAACTTTTAGTACTCACATGGAACTTTTAGCCCTCACATGTGTTTTAGTATATATTCAGCTTCTCTGGTATTTTTTAGTTCTTCAGAAAATGTGTTTCCCACACATGACCAGTCTAACGGCTTTAGATTAAAGTTTGGGTATACTCGCTCATTGTAACTCGAATCGCTCATTTAAGGCCGTTGGACGGACAGACGTTGGGGCATATTCATTAATTCGAAGTAAATATCGTTAAAAATTTAAAAAAATGAATATTTTAATCAATTTCGAGTTACGGACGGACAAACAAAGTCATTGTGTGATTTTTTTAATTTACTCCATGCCAACTGTCATGCATGCACTTGAATTACATACGTTTGTATGATGACCATAAACCCCTTCAGAAGATCCGGAATATCTTCGAAAGGAAAAGTTACCCGAAAACCAAACTACTGTCATTTGAAAGCCAAGATTCCATTTGTTAAGAATATTCAAAAACGGTTCTTGGGTACTTTTGCCTTTACTTATGGCCAGGAAAAGTGTTATTAGAATCTGTGGTTCTTTGAGATTCGAATTTTTTTTGAGACTTCATAAGTTAACAACTTTCATAAATAGCTTCATTTTAATGTCCGACACTCGTTATTGTGACATTTAAACGTTTATAAGTCTAAGCTAGGGAGGACAGAGTTAATACACCGGCGCAGTGCTCGATTCATTTTTAATGGTCCAGTACTGCCCAGCCCAACAGCCCTTGCGTTGGTCTGCTTGAGTCAAAACTTACACTTGTGACTTGACACTGGCTGCTTAACACATTCACTCACAGGAGTTATGCAAGTTTGCTAAGGTTAACGCTTTTGAAAATAATTTGCATTTGTAGGTAAGGAAGCAAACAAGTGTAACGATCAAGCCATTTTGGGGTGAAAAAGGGGAGATGTAGACGCGTATCATAGCTAATCTTCTCTAGTGATTGTGATTAGCTTTCGACGTAAGATGTCACAAATTGGTAGGTTGTACGTGGCCTCCAGTTAAGCCAAAGTGTGCAATTTTTACCTGGAGTGGATATTCAAGTGCTAAACTTACCAACCATAACCTAACCTTTAAATTAAATGCTAAAAGTATTGATTAAAGTAACTGGTGACAAAAATAAATCAACATGTCAAGTTGAGGAATTTAAATATTTACATTTCTTAAGTTGAGCAGAGCGCGTTTAAGAAGCCACTTTTCACTTGTTTACGGAGCAATAAGAGTCTCCATTATATGACACAACGGTTGATAAGACGTCGATGGGGTACAGCTGAATTGCAATTTTGCTCAATTAGAATAGCATGGCATGGTCTAAACTAGCCTATCATAAGATATTATAGGTTAAGCACAGGATGATGTAAAGTAATAATTTAAGTAATTAAATTATATTTGCTGCATACAATAGTGCTTTTAGGATTTTTTCAGCTTTTAGAAGAGCAGTGTATTCGCTCCTCACGATCAGACTTTTGAAGTACTACCAATGTGCCAAATTTGATGCAAATCGATCAATGTATATACGGACAGACAGAAGCATAAATATAGCCCTCTAATTTAAGTTAATTAAACTAAATCTAATCTTTAAATGTGGCAGCACAACTCAAGCCTAAATAGTAAATTTTGACTATTGGTGTTTCACCCTTATGTTGTACCTTATGTCCCATCTGCGCCCTATTCACCGGCGGTGCATATCTTACAAATTGTACAAGTGTATGTTCTAGTTTTAAAGCTGGAATAGATATAGTCATAGAATACTGGTGCGTGGCGCGCATATAGTCCGATATATCTAGGATATTATGAATTTTATGATGAAAATGTTATGGCATGGGCCATTGCCATTGCATATAATTTTCACTTTATGTGAATTTTTCACCTTTTTACTTACTTTACAAAACCAAAATATAAGGTGACTATGTCGTTTGTCATCATATAGTATAGTTTATTAGATAAAACTTACGATTAGTTGAACGGTATTGTGTGAGAGGACATTTTCAGTTTTGATAATAATATTAAAGGGCCTATTATATTTTATCTTCAACCTTTAGTTCAGTCAGTGATGTGTAATGTTGGATTGGATGCTTATAGATTCACTGATTCAGGGTGGCCCAAGTTGAAGAGTTGTGTAGTTCCAGTTAGTAGTGGACAGCCTACTCTACAGTCAACAGTATAGTCTGGATTCTGGATTTCACTTTTGAGTGAAATACATTTTACCTTTACAGTACGTCATCTCAAAACATTACCGGGATTTAAACAACATGCAACGTTGATTGACTAGTTCAAATCTAATTACCGGTTTTTCCTGATTTAGCCTTGGTGAATATTGTAAAAATGCTTTGTCGAACAATTAGAGCGAAATTGAGATACGATAGGCGACGCTTGCCTAGTACGTCAACGTTTACAGTTTTTTCTGCTGAGAAGACTGCACTTACGGATAATGGGAATGTTGTTGTTGTTTCTCATTTGTCAACATCAACATCATTGAAAGAAACGATGCCACAACAGATACATCGACGAAGCCAGACACGGTTTGCTTATCCGGAAGGAATGAAGGCTTACGAGGATGACTGGACAGAGGAGGCGCAGTATCCTCCTATTGATCCAGAAATGCATACGTGGAATGAGCATAGAAGAAAAAGACTGCAAGATACTTTAGATTTTCATATGAAAATTAGGAAAGCAAGTTGTCCAGAGGAAAAAAATCTGGAGCTCAACATGCCTAAGTAAGTAGCAAATGTATGCATACTCAATTTTATGAAACTCTCAATGGATGTGTTTCTTATTTATTTTGTATTTATCATCTACAGACAGTTTGGGTACCAAGTATTTCGCGTTACTGAAGATGTATTTGACTATGACAGCCTTGCTGCATACAAATTCGTTACTAGAACACACATAGCATCAAATACACAGCTTCCTAGTCATTACTGCTCTCCAGAACTGGAGGAACAGGTGAAACATTACATAGAGAAAGTGAAGGAACCCATTATGGATGCTCTTCAGTTCGAATCAAACACCCCGTAAGCATGTATATGTATACATAATAACAAAACCCTACATCTAATATCTATGTTTAATTGTGTCTATTAAGCTAGCAGTTAGGTTTAGGTATTTATTTTCACTAAAGTTTTGCCTTATGAAAACTTTGCACAGGAGAAGCTATGAATCAGATTTCAATGAGTTTCCGAGCGCGATTGAATTGAAAAAGTCCCAATCAATCGTTTCTCAAATCAATCGCGTGATCATGAGTGTACTCGGACAAGATATTGACCATTTGAAAGGCTCTCAAGTTGATTCGCAACCTAATGTAGAAGCTTTTTGGCAAATGGGTGGTTTGGAAGCATCATTCAGGCGTCGAAATCAAAGAAAAGGAAACCAAACCAAAAGAACGCCGGATTGTTTTAAAATGAAACACATTCAGCCGGATGATCCCATGGAGTAGTAAGTTTTACTAATAATCTTTCATGTAAAACCCCCGTTACCCTTTTATATATCGTTTCTATTATTTATTTATCAATCTTTTCTTTTTAATAACATCTCAGTTGTTTTAATAACTCCTCTTGTTCATTTACCTCCCAGCAACTTACATTATATCGGAAGCCCAACATTACAAGTGCGCTGCAAGGATGCGCCTAAGAACTTTGTTTCCGCAGCTGATCCACTCTGCTTAAGATCTCTTGCAGAGTTCCCCGATCGTTTCCCCCATTTTTTGCAGGCGTATGGTTTCAGGTTTGAGGAGGATCGCAGATTTGCTAGCGTTATTCCTGGCCATTGGAGTGGGGATGTGCATCGGTGTAACCTTCTGGCATATCACGGACGAGATCATCTACTGTATGGCCAGCGAGTTCAAAACAAACATTGGTCTTCAGAAGATGAAAATGAGGAGGCACTTTTTAGTCAAGCCATTCTAGTTTCATTTGGAAGATTACTCAGCCAAGCCTTTTATCATGGTTTTGACCAGTTCGGAGAATTGGACTATCCATTCTCAACACAAACAATTATTACAAATGGTTTGGATTGGTCTTTTTTCGCTTACCAATTAAACACCGTTAAATTTAACGGTAAGACTATGTAAAACATAAAAAATTAAAGATTTGTGTTGATTAAACAATACGTACAATATAATTTAATGATTAATAATTTTGTTTCCAGAGCTAGCACTAGCTAAGAATCAGAAGCAGAATATAATATGGGGAACGCAATCCGAAAAGATTTATAACAAGGGGAACCCATGTGAACTAAATAAAAATGTTTTAGGCAACATTCTGAAGTTTTATCTCAACCCACCAGTGCCTCGGCAAGATGTGGAAAATGTTACGCCTTATCTTACCTCTCGAATACAAGACTGGGAAGACGAAAGACGGCGGGTGCTAACATTTTTCAATTTTAGAGAGCAAGTGTGTCAACGAGTTTACCGCACTGATTCTCTTCTCAAGTTCAGACCGCCTGAACTTTATGAATATGAAAAGATTTACAAGGTAAAAGTTACATTTGAATATTAACCTAACGTTTCAACAAATAAATGCAAGAGAATGCGTAAGTAAAAACAATTACTATTACTAGGTGTATTTCAACGCAATGCCAATTGACCCTCGTCGGAGATTCTTCGAGCTACCAATCGGATTTCCAGGCTATCAGCCATGGAACGAGCCGTATACGTTAAAGGACCCTTTGTATGAATCCAAAGGCATTCGCCGGCTTAGGGAAGAGGTCGCAGCTAGGAAAGAAAAAGAAGCAGCCGATGCTGTTAAACGGAATGCTAAGTTTGGAATTTCTTCTACAGAAAGGTCCATAAAGCGCTAATCCATTTAGATGAAGTGTATTTGATACTTGATGATGATCAATAAAAGAGTTTTCACAGTGGATGTCATTGTTATAATAGTTGTTTTATTGTATAGCTTTCGATGGTTAGCACGGCCTTTATCTTAGTATTGATTTTAAAATTAAGCAGACTGTAGAGACACAGCTGCAGGTGCTTAAATGCTATAAAACACGTTGATTGATGGGCGCTTAATGTAATAAACCCGACAACAGGCGTAAAGAATCGACACCCTTATGCAATTTAACTTAAATTTGAAAATTTTGAAGAATTAAAAATAAAAACATTTCGACGTTTGAAGGTATTTCCTGAAATTGTTGAGTGGAGAAGAAAGAATTTGAAAATTTTGAATGATTCTCCTTCTATCTCGAAAATTAAGAAATTCCGACATTTAAACGTTCGTAGGTCACGCTGGGGTGATCGTAGAATTTTTAAAATAGCATGACTGAATTCATCTAAGAAAATAGAACCATTTTGATGTATCACACTTTATACTTTGCTATTTAGAAATATTTAATCTTATCTTTGACCTGGTTATCAATAACCGATAAGACCCATCTCGCTTCTCAGGGAAGGTATCGTTTACCAAAAAGAATTTTTGAAATTTCTCAACCGTTTCCCCGCTATCGTGCTCACAGACAGACAGACAGACACCATTTGTGAAAAAAAGAACCTACCCCCTTTTGCAAAGGGTGCCGGTTAGTTATAACTTAACTAACGAGGGAACCACAAACCTAGTTAAGCTACGCTTTGGGTGAGAATTCTTTATATGGGCTCCATTTGGGTAAAAATGGCTACATGCAAAATACTAGGTGCCGATGGCTACCCAGGTGGGTGTCGGGTGGAAAATTTGGTGTTTTCAGACATTTTGTTTTTGTTTATGGGAAATAACATGGGGAAAATCAATCTCGAGAAGCGTTACCGATTTTTAAAAAATCCGTCCTTTGTACAAATATATTTTTTTGCCCACCAATTCATGTAAATCCCATGATTTTGGCTAAATATGAAACGGGTATTCCTTATACGTGCATAAGCTTTCAGAAAATGCATTTTTGCCCAGAAGTTGAATTTTTGAAGAAAAAAACGGCAATGGTAAAGTATTTCCACCCCAAATCGCAGCTGAACTAGGTTTGTGGTTTCCTCGTAAGTTTGTCCGACTGCACTCTCAAGGTGACATGCCTTGACCATGACTGACATCCACCAAATTTTGCACCTATGTATTACACCGAAAGACCTTTCCTTTTTAGCAAAATTAGTCGAACCATTTGAAAGTTTTAAATTAAAAAATCCATCGATTGGCTGAAACTCAGTATTTAGAGGATTTAGATATGCTGAATTCCCTATAGTAGTAACACTCCATCATCAGTAGTTAATGGTGTTTAAGGTACTTTAGAATATTTAGAGTGTTTTAAATTCGTCATGTTGCCCCGTCCAGTAGTTTATGCCGTTCAGCTACGTTTCTAAGCCTGCTTGCAAGCATTTAATTTACTTAATTTAACTGTTTAATGTTTATACATATTACCGATAATAGAAAAAACAAATTTCACCACTAAAAATATTTAAAAGTGTCATAATAATATTTTGTTTGTTCGAGTAAGAAACACTTATGAGGAAATGGTCAGGTTAGTAGTACTTCATAGAATTGGCTGAGATTTAGCACGATCACACCAAAGAACTTACAGCATTGCTATAAGTTCATTGATTCACACTAATTTTGAGGACTCCATGGCTAACGGTCTCAGACCTAGCAATATGTCAAAATCGAGTTCTCAATACACGGATGGTTTTATGCATGGGCTTCAAAATGGCTTTTGGGTCAAATATTCTTAATAGTGCATTATTTCACCTTTTCCATAATTTTTTTTATCAAAATATTTTATTTCGCTCAATTTCTAAACTTTTGTAGAATTTGAATTATTAGTAATTATTATAAGCAAGTGTAACCAAAGTTTCTCCATGTTAAATCCCATAAAGAAAACTAAAAATTTCGAAAACGGAACGAAAAGAATTGTTTTTATTCCGTAAAGTTTACTCGAGTAAAACGTGGCCATGGAGTCAGTCGAGGCACTTCAGCGGGCTTAGTTAATCAAAATCTCTCTCCACACTGACTTCCAACCAAATTCAGAAGGTACTAACACTACTAACTAACCTGACCATTCCCTCGTGAGTAAGGTTTACTTTTCGCTATACGAATTTAGATTCACAGTATTCCAGAATTGGGCAGGCATCTAAGCCCAACGAAAAAAGGCCACTGGGTTACTACGCTCTGCCCAACTCTGCTCTGCCGTACTCGTCCCAAGTTCTGTGGGGTTGGTTGCCACCACCGCTCCGCCTAACAAAAGAATTCTACAACTAGGTTCTATACTGAGCGCATTGTTCAAGTTGTGCCAAAATTTTCGTCTGTTGTTCTTCTGAATGTTTGCACACCAAGCCAGCCTACAAACGCAAGATTGTTTACCATTTCCAGGCAAATAGTAGTCACTTGTAATAATTATTAATTGCACACAAAAATATCCTTGTTATGGTGTTTTTCCATCACAATCACATCAAAAATTTGGATTTTTTTTATTTACGCGTTTCACCGTAAATCGCATCTCGCATGATGTTTCAGTATCCACTACGTTGACATTAAAGTATTAAATTTGTTAGTGAAGCGACTGACTGAATCGGAGTTGATTATTAGGGAGAAATCAAATCATGTCGATACTCGATTTGTTAATGTGACTATGCATGTGTGATCTCTTAAAGCAATCAAAAAGTGAAGATGTTGGATGCCTCTGACAATTTGACAATAGTTGAAAGCGAAGCGGATGACGGACAAGGAAGGTGAAGGCACGGGTGAAACAACAAAAAATTAAGTAATGAAAAGTAGGCAAGTGAATTTGTTGGTTTAGGTGGTAGAAGTAACGTTGGAGGAAAAAGTATTTTTTCGTGTCGAGTTGAGGAATGCAGTGAGTAGACATGCTTACTCATGTGGTAGCTTCATCTGCATCATCAGTGGTTGCGATATCATCGTCACAACAAGAATCCTCCTCCACCACGACTGTCAATAGCATCGCTACAACTGCCCAGCTAACAAGCGTCACCGATACAACTGCTTCTACAGTTCTCAAGAGTGGAAGGTAGTTACAAAAATAATGTTTCTAATAAAAAAAAATTTAAAAAAGCAAGTTTTTTAAATGAGTCCCGCATACTATGTATTATTCGCTAGTTGACATATTTTATGGTAGGCGCTACTCACTCACCTCTCAAGTCTCACCCAAAAATTCTCCATTTATCTTACATGAATTGCTTTACGTTGTTTTTTTTGTAGGAAAAAAGCCCGTAAAACAAATCCTGGAATATTGCAGCAAGCTTTGGAAGATGATTGCGAGATAGTAATTAATGCGCCTACAACTGGAAATGCAAAAAGGAAGCGTAGCAGGAAGCAAAAAATCAACACTTTATCAGATACAACTGATTCTCTAGTTTCCAACAGTGCAGCAAAGGTTCCGACGAAAAAAAGGCAGAAAAAAGAGAAGGTGGTGGCATTGGCACCCTCCAAGAAAACTGACAAATATATTGCTAGTGATTGTGGCAGTGCATCCCCGTTAGTAGAACCACCATCATCATCTAGTGTGTCTCATGAACCAACTCGTGACATTGACTTTGCTAAACTCATTGATCGTAAATTGTGTTTTAAACTTTTTGGAGATGTGTCCCGGAATATAGCAGCAATTTCTCCATCTGAAGTTGTGGTTGCAGTTGAAACTACGACAGAACCAGGGTCTCTGAATGAGATTAATCGTGAGAATGCCTTGAATAAACCAAACTGTGGGAATCTGTTTTCTCTGTACAAAACCTCACCTCATTTTCTGCCCGTTACAGGGACACTTTATGCAAGAAGTGAACCTCTTGCACGCATACTACCTTTCTCGCAGTTAGAAGATTATACTTTAAATCAATTGCTTAATACTAAAACAAATACTTTTCGATTTTGTGGGCCCCGTTTTGAAAGGCGGTTATTGGACCCACCTTATGAAGACGGTGAAAAAAATAAAACTCACAACGAGTATCGAAACGCTGACTTAATAATTAAGCATCCTCTTTTGAGTTTTTACCATCGCAAGCTCATCAGTTTGAAGTTTGTCGTCACAAAACGTAATGATAATAAATTCAATACTCTGATATCAAAATTTATTTGAATTTTCGCAATGTATAATTCAAAATGGTTTTGTTCTGAATGGTATTTACAGGTGTACCGATTAATGATTCCGTGTTCGCTGTTGTTAAAGCAAGAATAGTTCAACTACGTAGGACAACGGATCTGAAAAATATAGAGATTTTTGTAGATGAATGTGATATCGATGAGAAAGCTTTGGATGTCAATGCGATGAACCAACAGAATATTCAGCCAGTAATACAGACATCTTCGGGACTAGTGCCAGTAATCACCAATACGAACTCCTCTTATCAGCCTACTTACCACCACCACCATCAACCTCAACAGTACCACTATATTCACTACCAATATCAAGAACCTACTACTCAAGTTTCGCTAGATGATAGTAGTTTCAGGATTGCAAATGGTTTTTCAATTAATAATAATAATAACAACAACAACAACAACGTTCCGGTGATACGAAGTACGGACTTTCCTAGAAGCACATTCTTAACTGAGAATGGGACACGGATTCTGATCCTTAATCATCAGAGTTCTTTATCAACTGTGCAACATTCCAGTTACCCAGGACAAATTCAGCAGCAGCAAATTGAGCAAGAAGTACCTCTAATCTCTCAGCTGGCAACAGAAAGGCAAGCAAGTTTTGGCATTCAATTCCCGTCTGAGTTGCAGCAGCAGCAGCAAAAACAATATTTTTCATTGCCCAGTAAGGAGGAACAGACTATATGTAGACAAATTGTTGATTCTTTACAACCACCAAGTCTACCTGGTAGTTCTACTGTTCCAATTCGGCTAATCCAACCTCATCTCTCATCAGGGACCAGTGTTGAAACAACAACAACTAGCTCCCCCTTTTCGTCCCAACAGTTCCAGCACCAAATTCAATATCAGGCACAGCCTAAATCCCAACCGAATTACAATTCCAGTTTACAGCAACAAATTTCTAGTTTAGTGCAAGTTCAACAACTTTCACAGAACTTGATCCCGGGGCATGTAAACGAAGGACAGAGTCTTCAGTACACCCTTCATGCTGGACATCAAGAGCTAGTTCAGGAGCAACTGCAAATTCAACCTCCACTACAACAAATAACTCAACAATCTTTCCCGACACATCCTAACCCTGTGGACTCACAGTCGCTTTGTGTACCTGTACAAAACTTTCAACACTGTCCTCCTCCTCTGTCTGTACAGTTTCCACAGCAGGCGCATTCGGCTACATTGCCATCCAATCCTTTAGTGAAACAGAAAGGCGTTAAACAACCGAAACGTTCATCCAAGAAGCCAAAAGTAGCAGCAGCAGCGGTCCCTCTCCCTCAACAAATCAGTTCTGTACCTGTCCCCACCACTCTTTCAGAACAGCAGTTACAGCAGCTTCAACTATGGGAAAAATCTGGCACTACTGCTTACGAACATAAAGACAGAGCTCTAACACAAGTAACACAGCCGTTCCTTCCGATAGAAGGGTTGCAGGGGTCGCATCCCTCAAGTGTAACTGCGTACACTCCACCTTCCTCCAAAAACTGTTTACCTGTCTCAAGTAGTCCCAAAACTGTCCTTGTAAAGGCGCCAAAATCGCAAGATCTAATTGTTTCCTCGTCTTCTTCTTCTTCAAGTACCCCTGTTGCAGCCTTATCAAGCGGAACAACTTCTTCTCCGGGATCAAAGGTATTTACTGTTGTACAATCGAATATCACAAAAACTGTTGAATCACATACGGCAGTGTGTGATAACAGGCCTGCTAAGAAAGAAGGTTACCTTGCAGTGTGTCCGCGTTGTGGATTGTGTAGTCCCAGCTTGTTACGGTGTGTCAGATGTAAAGCTGAGTTTCCCGAAGACGTTAGGTTGGTCAAGGATGGATTTAAAGTGAGTAAAACTGAGGCAGTCGTGGTTGTGGTCAAGTCTGATACTCCTAGTGCTGAAGATATTGCTAGTGAAAAGGCAGGGGGTCCTAGTGTCAGTAATAATATCATTAAAACCTGCTCACCTCTTGCTACGACGGCACAGAAGATTGGTGCAAACAGTGGAGGACGAAAAATTATTCTGGTTAATAAGCCTGCCATACTTGGAGTTGTAGCTAAAGCCGCTGCTGGCACAGTTCATATTGCAGTCCAAGAGGACGGGGGCAGTTCCGTCACAATTCTAAATAATTGTATTAAAAGTGCCTCAAAGACGAATCTTAAACCGATTCCGAAGAAACGAGCTCCTCCTAGGAAGAGGCAACAGGAGCTCATAACATTGTCGTCGGACGACGAAGGATCTGATTCTCAGTCATCAGTTAGTGTAGATCAAGAAAAAACAAAAGAAGAATCTTGTGCTTCAGCTCCTAACAATATGGCCAAAAAGACGGGCATTGCTATTAATTTGAGTGCAGACGACGCTTGCAATCCCTCCAAGAGAAGGAAAAGGGAGGATACTGAAGTTAGAACTCCTGAACAAAGTTAGTTTTGTTGATCATGTTTCAGCAATCATTTAATATAAGCTTTAGCTTGATTGAGAAAATGGAAAATAAATACACGAGTTTATACTTTTATTTTATTTTCAGTCTATGGCGAAATTTCCAAGCGGATGGCTGAACCTGGGTGCAAGTTTAAATATGCGATGGTACTGTGCAGATCCGTGCGAATTGGATCGTACAAAGTGACGTCTTCGGACACCGGTTTTGATATTCCGGTGACTTTCACAGAGTTGGGAGTAAAATTCGACATACCACACGCAAATTTTAGTAAGTGAACATTGAATATTAAAATAGTCATCTTTTCTCTCTGTGGTCTTGATTGTTATTTTTTTTTAAATTTATTTAGAGCATAAAACAATGAAAATGTGCATTCCGCTTAACGTTATTTTGGATATGACGGCACATTTACATAAAAAACTTCCTGCAATTTTTATTTCAACTGGTCCCAAGTATGCACGTTCAGTAAGAGAAACACTTGGGTTGGATGGGAGTCCTGAATCGGAAAGTAGCAACTTCTTTTGTCCACAGAACGGACGTCAAACACAGAAGAAGATAACCTTTGTAGCTGTAGACATTGCTGAACCCGACGTCGGCGTAATGAAATCTATTTATAATGAAATATTGAACGAGATAGATTACAATACTGCAAATGCCTTGTTGATGAGTGTTACTCCTGACACATACCGGAGCTCAATTTCATTTACCGACGAGCCACCTGGATCCCCTCCAACGCCTAAAATCATTTCAACAAGCTCAGCAGGGACTATTGAGCAGAAGCTCTGTTCAACTTCCACTACTAACGCTGTTTCTAATGACACCAAGGCACCTCCGTCAGCTGGTGGTAGTTCTGCGGTGACTCATCAGGATAATGGAAGGTGAGGTCACTTTAATTTAATATTTAACTTTGGGTTGAGCCAAGTTCGTCTATTTTCAAAATTTATTATTAATTTAATCTATTATGTATCAATTATTGCAGCGCGGTTCTATTTTATCAAGGAAAAAATAACGTTAAAGTGCCGATCTGTCCGAATGATATTAGCTGTTTGGGATACTCCCAGTTCTTAAATGATCAAATCATTGACTTTTGGTTAGCCGTGATTCAGACGGAGATTTTGAGTGACGATGATAAAGCCCGCACTTTCGTATTTGATAGCTTCTTTTATAGTAAACTAACTGAAAAAGTAAAGAAGCGAACTCCAGATGAAGGTTCCATGACTGCTGGTGAACGAAGGCATGCCAGAGTGAAGAAGAGGACGAAAAATGTGGATATTTTTGAGAAAGATTTCTTAATTGTTCCTATAAATGAAAAGTATAATTTCACTTGTTTAAATATCATGTATGTGTATTGTAGATGATGAAGTACCTCCTCCAATTCTAATCCATCGCATTTGATTTTTTGTACAGTTACCATTGGTTTATTGCCATCATATGCTTTCCGGGTCTGCAAGGGTATCACGATTATGATTCCTTGGAACCTCTTGTAAATTACAAAAGGACCAAAACCTCCAAGCCGAAAACTGCTTCCGTTAATAAGCCAATCATATCCAGCCAGCCTAAAAGTGAATCAACGGCATCTTACAGTAGTCGTGATGAGGCGCCGGAGGATCCGGACGAGATGGAAAGTCAAAGTTTGTGCTTTATATATTAACTTAACATATCATTTATGTGTTATTTCATTAAATCGGAGATTAATAATAATTATTCAACTGTGAAATGTTTGATTTAACTATTTAGTGTCTACTGAGCTAGAAGAAGACTGTTTAAGCCCGTCGGGGAGTAAGGTTGAGACTGATAATAACCACAAACGTACCGAAGCTGGCGGAGTACTAAAGCGAAGTTCAGAGTTTGGCCACCGCATAAAACATCCATGCATTCTCATTTTTGATTCCTTGGCAGGGGATGCTCGAGGACGAGTTTTTTCAACGCTTAGGGAGTACCTAAAAATAGAGTACAAAGTGGGTCTTCTTAATTCATGAATATGATAATATGTATATGATCAATGTTAAAATTAATTTTTTATATGCGAAAGATGTATCAATTGAGGATGTTTTTTATTTTAGACAAAAAAAGAGGCGGATCGTCTTTTTGATAAGACAACAATACCTGGTTGTATGCCGAAAGTGCCACAACAACCTAACTTCTCTGACTGTGGATTATTTATGTTACAATATGTGGAGAGTTTCTTCACTTGTCCTATCTTGAACTATGATACAATGCAGATAAATCTGAAGAACTGGTTTCAAACTTCAATCGCAGAAAATAAACGTAGGGAAATCTACGATTTTATTTTGAAGAAAGTGGAGCAGCTCTACCCGCATAATTTAGGCAGAATTCCTTCAGTAAACTTTGAAGCCGGAGACGATGACATACTAGTTCCGGAACCGGAGGGTGCATCATTGCATACTGAAGAAGATTCGGATGATCTCTTCGAACCTGCGCCAACGAGGGCGAAAACCCGTCGAAAAAACTCGGACAGTGACGATCATACCTACGCAAAGGGAAACTCTGCGTCTACTTCGACCTGTGACTCAAACAAAGAATAAGAATATGCTTAGAATGTATTTTTGAAAAATTGATTCTAAATCTTGATACGGACAATTGTATTCCTTTTCCTTAACGTTGGGGGGAGTAAAGTAGGAATGCATCCAAAAGGCTTACATTACATGGAAATTTTTCAAATTATGCAAAGGGGAACATTTCCAAGTACGTCTGTATCGATGCATTGACTATGTATATCTTCTTATTTTGATCGTTGAAATTAACTTATGCATATGTAAGTTAAAATATTTTATGATTGATGGTGGTGAGATCTGTAAGTTGTTGCTTAGATAGATTTACTAGATTTAATCATCACGCAGCGTTTTTACTAATTGGTAGTGTTGCTGTATTTAGTAAAGTCGTTTAGTAATATGGTAATAATAATCAAGAAGATAAAAAAAAAATTTGTCCCATAGTGATGGTTTTAGCATTTTAAATTGGCTATTCATGTTTATCAATAAAATATTTCCCTAATGAACCTTGCCTTTTATATTTTTAATCATCTGTGTTATAAATCATGAATGAATGGATTTATTAATTTAAAAAATAGTGTATATTCTCTTTGCTTTCGATCTTACTTTGGAATCCTGAGTCAAGATATAGTGAGAAGACTCATTAAAGAATTGAAGAAAAAAGGGCATAATAAATAATAATAATGGGTTGGTTCACGTGGCTAATGGGAAAGCCCGTTACTCCCAAGGAGCTGTTGCGTCGCAATCAGCGTATGGTGAACAAAGCAATTCGAAGCATCGAGCGTGAGAGATACAATTTAGAAAAGCAGGAACAAAAACAAATTGTTGAAATTAAGAGAGTGGCACAAAAACATCAACAGGTCAGTTGAAAGCTGCAGCGGTAAGAGTATCAAGATATTCAGGATAATACTTATTTAAACTAACTAATGCTTGTGTGGGCAGGATGTAGTGCGTGCCCTCGCAAATGACTTGGTTAGAACGAGAAGCCACATAAAGAAGCTCATGAAAATGAAGACAAATCTACAAGGAATTGCCCTTCAGTTGACAACGCTCCAGGCTCAGCAAAGTATTACACAGGCGGTTCATCATGCCACATTAGTACTTCGAGGACTGAATAGGCACACTAACTACTACTAGCATCAAATCATCATTATCTTCACAAGTTTAATATTCCATAACTTCAAAAGTATGTAATGTTAGCAATTTATCATTTTAACTCTACAGGCAACTGAATATGCCGCGAATTCAGTCGATTCTAAAAGAGTTTGAGAAACAGAATCAAATCATGGAAATTAAAGAGGAGATGGTAAATGAATCGGTAGATGAAGTTATGGGAAATGAGGACGATCTGGAGGAAAGGTACATTGAATCAAATCAAAGCCTAACTTTCGTGTCAACTGGTACTGCCTGCAGCTAAATTGATAATCATAATAACTATGGATTTTTTTTTGCTTGCACATGATTTAGCGATGAAATAGTTTCGCAAATATTAGATGAGTTGGGCCTTCAACTTGGTGAGCAGCTTCCAGAAACTCCCCAAGACGCAAAAAGTAAAGCTAGTAGTAGTAAAAAACAGGCAGTTTCAGAAGTGGAAGTTGAGCAGTCAGTTAATTCTATTGATGATGAGCTCTTTGCCAGACTTGAGAGATTAAGAAAAGAGTGACGATGCTGTATAATTACTTTGCTAAATGTTTAATAGACTGTGCTACTTGAATTGTGAAATAATAATTACTTTTCATATTCAATTTATTGGCGCAACACTAAAAATAGTAAAAATGTTCAAGGTTTATTTATCATATATCATGGAGATGGTATAGGAATTCCGAATTTGGCCATAATTTTTTTTTCTGCAACATTCAATTGCGTACAAAACTGAGGATAATAGATTTGTGTACTGAAACCGCTAATTAATTCCTTGAGATATACTTCCAAGTCGAGATTATAGAGAGGATCATTGATGACATCCTGATCCTCTGCATTTAATCCACTTTCCTCATCAAAGAAATAATCCTCAGCTGTCATCACACCTCCACGAGCTGGACTATTTTCCTTATTTTCGTCATTTTCAGAACCACTTTCTTCTTCTTCCTCGCCTACACTCTCCAAATCATCCGTTTGCTCCAGGGCGCTATATCCCATCTCAGCAACAAGAAGCTTAAATATTTTGACTAAAAGTGGAATCTCTGTCCACCGTTCTTGTTGTTTCTTGCTTCGAGTGACTACTCCAGTTCCACTTGATGTAGGCACTAGATCCCCTTTCACTTGAATTGTAGCAAGTCTTTGGTCCTCCATGGTGACTCCATGAAGTAGTAGCTTGCTCAATGCCACGTAGGTTACTTTACGGTCAAACTGGCCATAAAACATTTGTTGCCGAGAAACCCACTCTGTCATCACAAAATGTAATGCCGACTGACCAGTGGGTCCAGGTACACTGTCCAAGAAACTTAAAGCAGCTTCCATTTGGCTATTAAACAAATGTGCGTACACCATAATCAGACTCTGAATCACACTGAGAGTATCCGCTGATCGAAGTTTGCTTAGAACGGCTCTCAGCAATAATTCTAATTGATCCCCTAGTCCATCTCCTGCTTTGCAAATTAGAGTAGTAATAAGTTTTCCGACGAGGGTGGCTGAGAATTCGGACGTATGTGGATCCAACAGCCTGCAGGCTACTTGGACAATGTAAGCAAGCCCAGACACGCCGTTAGCATCTCGATACTCGTAAACTTGTGCCGGTGAAACGGCTACATAAGCGCGAAGACATTCGCCGCCATTCTGAAGCACAGTGTGATCATCAGAATTCATAACGCAGCCAATAACTGCAGGAAAAGTGGCGTTCATCAGAATGGGATTCAAGGGTACAGTGGAAGCCCGAAGAATCACAGCCAGTAAATCCAGTCCTACACCTTGAGGACCACCTTTAAACGCGATTATGTAATTTTCTCAATTAACTGAACATTGCTTGAAAACTATCAATAAATAATAATAATACCAACAAGAAACTTGCAACTTACCCATATCCTCATTCCTACTGTTTAGTACGGATACTATGGTGGGAGTAAACCTCTCTTGTACTTCGGTGACGCATTTCGGGTTCTCACACAATGCTTTGACAATCTCTTCAATAATGGGACAAATAACAGGGTCAGCATTAAATCTGA
Organism: Orchesella flavescens; assembly: GCA_964034955.1. Taxonomy (NCBI): domain Eukaryota; kingdom Metazoa; phylum Arthropoda; class Collembola; order Entomobryomorpha; family Orchesellidae; genus Orchesella; species Orchesella flavescens. The sequence goes on along the minus strand of OZ035956.1, from coordinate 25,627,653 downwards.
CAAAGCAAGCTATTGATAGAGTTGTCATTTTCGATCCTGCCAGTGCAGTAAGATTATCATCCAATTGAAGTATAGATTCCAGGCATTCTAAAGCCAATGCCAAGATTTCAACAGAACTACCCGTAGTTCCAAAAGTGACCAGACATTCAATCACACCGGGAAACACTTGAAGTAGCACCTTCCGTAGATTATCATTTTCTTTAGAATGTGTAACAAAATTTGAAATAGCTTTGATTGCTAAAATCTTCAAAATTATATTCTTGTCCGGGTGAAGGCACTCTGCAGAGGCTCGAACAAAGTTTTCAGCCAGGTGAGGTTGAATCATATTGCAAAATATGCTTCCTAATACAAGACATCTGCCCACCAAAAGTATATCGGTGGATAAGAGCCCTGGAATTACTACGTTTTGCACAAACCCATGAATGTCAAAATTTACTCCTGACAAGCTCAACGATGAGGGGCGACTGACTCTAGGACCAAGGGAAGACACAGCAAAGAGACAAGCTTCTTGAACTCTCCAGTCGTTACTAGTACTCAAATGCTTGTTGACTGCTTGTCCCAAGGCTGCCATGCTCTCCTTTTCGAATTCGTCGCAAACCAAGGTTAGCAAATCCTGCGCACAAGTCCTTAGTGTATAGGCTACGCTGTCTTCATCCTCATCAGTAACAAAAATTGCTGGACTAGTATTCCACGTTTCAACACGTTCTTGTGGCACTTGCATGTAAAATATCGTGAAATACATAAGGTCGGGAAGCGTATTTTGTAACATGCCCTTAGAGACACTGGGCGTTTCAACAAGGGTTTGGACAAGTTCGAAAATTGCGTAAATTACACCTTCGATTCCACATGCTTCCCCGTCTGAATCTACATCAGGATCGTCGTCTTCGGCTCCCAAGTAGATTTCTCTAAATTGTTGTGTGCTTGAGGTGAGGATATTCCATGCCGGCTGCAGGAGATGATCCAAGTAAGGAACCATTTTCTTTTGGAAGTAGCGTATCAAAATGGAAATGCTCTTGACCACGTCTTTCTTCAATACGTAGATGGGATTTGGTGAACTGTCCGATAGAACCTCAACAAACGCAGCCATGTACTCTGGTAAAATAGGATCCAACAACTGAACCGATATTTGCTTATTTCCTTGTGATAAGTTCGCTATCATTCTAACACACGTGCTGTTTAAAACAAACACATATATATTTACTATTACTACTGTTTTCATTTTTCATATTATTCTAATTATTCATAAAAGAGAACTGAAGCACAATAACAAACGTTATCTGACACAAGATTAGTATTAAAGATCTTTAATTCAAACATTATTATAGGACTAATCAGCCTAGGCATACCGGAATATTTGCGCTGCTCTAGCCCTTGTGTACATCGTATATCTGTCTTGTCGTATTATGCAACACATTGCCGGTAGTATTCGAGGAGCAAAGTGGACCATGTGCTCATCACTAAATTCTTTAGCAAACTCTGTCATTACACGCATGGCTCCTTGGACGCCCTAACAAAAATATTAAGTTCAGCCTTATTAGACTTGTGATTTATATTAATTTATTATTGACTTGTTTTCCATCCATTGAAGAAAAAAACTGCTACCTCTTCCAGCTGAAGCAGTTTCATAAGGGAGTCAAAGAGCGAAGGCCACTGCTCCGGCCAATCCCAATGAGCAATGGAGGAAATAATGGCAGCAACTGAGTTTCTTATTTTACTTTCATGATAAGTCAGACCAACAGGAGCCATATCTCGTAGGGCTGCTTTCACTTGATCGCTAGGTTCAGGAGGTACAAACCTGTAAAACGGCGAAATGACAATGAATTAGCTTTGTATTGCTATATTGCCATTGCATATTTCTTGTCACATCTCTTTTCTTACTTTTCCGCAATCGATGTCCAATGTGTATCCACATACTGACGAAGAACGACGCTTGCCAATTGTCTGATTGGAGGTTGCAAAACGGAATCTCCAGTCGCCAGCACAATTTCCATTAAAATGAGTGGATACTGCTCCGTCACCTCTAATGCCTTTAGACGCTCTTCTGCAGCTTTCCTTATTCCTGCATCGGGAGATAGACTTCCCATCAAGGATTCAACTAGTGCTTCTTTCACTGATGATGACATGGTTTAACTGCAAAATAATTCATAAAAAATTACGTGATGTATCTGATAACATCCTAACTCATCTTGCACAAAATTTAAACGCTTAGCTGTAAACTGTTAGGTTAAGGAATACCCACAGAATTCTTATTAAACAATAGAATGGTAAATGTAATGTCAGAGGCAGGGAGCCCTGTTAAGTTAGGACAACGTTTACTATTCGAAATGTCTTAGTCACAAAAGATTGGACTTCATCCTCCAATCTCAGATCCCGCGGTGTACATGCTCATTAGGCTACCATCTCTTAGTATTTACACGGCACATGTATTTACTACCGGCTAAATGACTATATTGTGTGGTGTATTTATATATGCAATACGGGGTGAATGAGACGCAGATGGGGTACAGCCCCCGAGTTGCAACCATTTGGTTGCAAAATAAAATAAGAAATTGTTGTATAACTATTTGACATTTGGCCTTCACTTATACTAATGCCTAAGTTTAATCAACTTAGGTTACGGTGAGGAGTTATATTAGGTTAGAGTATCTTAATTATATTATGTTATGATAGATTAGGTTAATCCAAAGGATTAGTATAACTACTTCTTTGTATTTGTGTTCTTCATTTTAAATAGTATAACTACTTCTTTAAAGTACTATATTAGTATTTAAAGTTACGTGTACTCGGTTTTACCCCGTCTGCGCCTCATCGAAACAAAATGGATTCAATGCATTTTATCATGCCATATCAACCATAGTTGGGCAGGCCACGCGGCATGTGGTCATTCACACACCAAACTCATTGACCCCAAAATGATAGTGGAAACACATTTTAGTGGGTTTTTTTAGTGTATAATGATACATGCTTAAAAACGGCAAAGTATAAAGTATAAAGTAAAAATTGGAGAAAATTTTACTAGAATACATTTTTAAGTCATAATTTTTCCCAACAATAGGTTCTATTTAAAGTTTTTTCGCCATTTGTGGGCTAAAAAGTTTACAAAAAATGTACTCCACGACATTGGAAAGTCAGAAATTTCCTCCAAAATACATTCCTTTGTAATTCAAAGTTTTCTTTTCACCATTTTTTGGAATATTCTGTCGTAAAATCAATCTTTATTTAATACTTTAACTTTAAATGAGGGAAGTCCATTTACTTTTAATACATTTTTTTATAAAAAGTACAAAAACGTACAAAGTTTGAAAAATTGGCGATAAAATTGACGAAATACCAAAAGTATGTTACCACATACAGTCACTGCTCAGACCTCCAATTAGGGGTCCAACCGACAATTTTTCATTAAAAAATTAAATTAAAAAAAGTCAGATAAAACATGAAAAACATGTATTTATATGCGTTGGACAGGTCCAGTCCAGTAATGACATATTAGTGGAAATTTATTGCGGTGTCAATTAATATCAAACCCAATTCAATCATTCATTTACAATTCTTATTAACGCTTCGATAACGTGTCAACGTTATCGAAGCGTTAATAATGTTATTTCACGGTATCATTATTCAGGTCAAATGTCGAGCTCAAATATTATTTTGGCCATTCAATCCCGGATTTTTTCCTCAAAGACTGTTTTATTATTTTTGAATTTTTTAGTTTTATGATTGACTTATGAAGAAACAAAGATTTGATATAAAATCATAGTCAAATCAGGTTTTAATTTATCAAGGGAAAACAAGTGTACATTCATACATACACACACACATACATACAAACGTATAAAAACAAAGGCAGCGTCAGGATGGTTACATGGAAACACACATATTTCTGCCATTCTCCATGATCTTGGGCGGCGTGTTTTTTGAAATGAATTTCTAAAACAAATAGAAGGAACATGGCTCCATTTACGTAATGTTAAACTACCATTTTTTGCTGTTCCTTGTCCTCTTTCCATCTTCAGGTGAATTTGTATCCTCGACTACATAATATGCGTATTTTCTTACAAATTGAAAAAATGATAACCAGTATGGACAATCAGAGTGCGTTAGTCATATTGCAATTCTGTGATTAAAAACTCATTCGGTGGGAATAGTACGTTATAACTGATGGCGTATCAAATGACAAGAGTACAACAGGGAACACTTGTATTTATTAGTAACATTATTCAACACCTTGAATTGCAGTAATTGAATTGACTTAGAACGTGAATGATTTTGCATTTTTGCTCACATTTTCCCTCTAACTGTCTAATTCTTGATTTTAACAATATAACATCATTTTCATACAGCGATAATGTTGCGGCGTATTCGGCAACTTTATCCGACCATTCCTTAGCATTTGAAAGATTAAGCATCATGCCTTTGTCTTGGGATATGTCATTGCTCCATTTTCTTTTCGAGCCCTATATAAATGTACAGCATGGAATAAATACGTGGACTTTGACGGTAAGGCTATTTACGAAGATTGATTGCCGAATGATTAGGATTTTCAATCATTTTTGCTTGGACTTTGGTGGGGATGCTATGCTTAAGCAATCTACTCCCGGACGAGCCAAAACATTCTTGCATAAAGTGATCAGAACAGATCAACATGGTTTTAGTCTTCACCCAAACAAATTCTTGATTAGCTATATCCAAAAAAAATATGCCATGCGGATGAGTCGGAAGGATCGATGGGAATGCTAGATTATAGATTATCAATTTAGTCTCTGTTTACTTTGTTATGAAGCCTGATTACATGACCGTACCCGTGAAAGCTAATATTAGCGGATTCAGCATCGTTGTTGCATTTTATGACAGCACACCGTTTTGATTTCATAATGCAGCAGAAGACGATCTTTGCAAAGTTAAACTTTTTATGAACAGGCTCTAGTTAGTGGACAAGTAAGTTAAGGAGCACATTAGTGTACCAAACAAATGTCGTTAGGGCTCATAACAATGCAGTGTGGTTGAAAAACTTGTTTTCAAACAAAAATTATCATAAAAAATGACGTCTCCGTTGTCCAGGATATAAATTGACCTGTAGATTGAAACCTTCGAAGGAACAGTATTTTGTTAAGAAATCCCTCATGTTCATTCTATGGTTTAGTATTCTAATGTTTTTTGCTCATCAAAAAAATCCGGAAAAATGCGTTCGCAGTCCAAAAAAGAATTTCCATGCCAGTATTGCCCTTCAATAAAACTGGTAGTTTAAATTATACGAGAAAATTTGGAAGCAGCAAGTTTTGAGTGATTCAAAATCGCTTTTTCTACTAATTAAATTAAAATTTAGCATTCGAAACAATAATGTTTTGTAGCAGTTTCGAATGTTTAAAGATGAGCCAGTATCACTATGAAACTTGTCGTACAAATCAGGTAAACCATCTTGAATTTTAGTTTTGGAGCTAACGCATTGGCGGTTCGTAGTACCAACGGCGGCGTGAACCCAATACATTTTCCTTATGCAGTCAGTGTTCAGACCCTTATTTTGGGGTCCAAACGTACGCGAAATTTGAATTTATTGACTTGGACTCTAAATTTAGGGTCTGAACACTGACTGTCTGTAGTACTTCGTGAAGAAATGTTTTCCTTTTATTTGCCCGTAGTATTCATGTCGCCTAAATCTTCGTGTCGATAAAAATATTTCGCCAAAAAATTCGATAAGCATTACGGGACACATACATACGGGAGAGATATACTTTGGATATTCATGTAAATACAGTTCCCTAAAAAACATCAATGTAAAAGCATCCTAACATTGACATTACACGAAGTAGGTTGTAACTTGTAACACTTTAACTTATAATGCACAAACGTATAATGCATAATCTTATAAAGCATAAGCTAATAAAAATAAACCTGGTCCCACAGGAGTGTAACGAACTAGCAATTTAGGGTTTAAGAAAACTGATGACATTTGACAGTTAAAATGACATTCAAGATAAGCACGCATATCATGTTTGTTGCTCTTCTCTAATATTGAGCTGATAAGACGTATTTGAAATGCATAGCAAGAGATTCCCTACTTCAAGTGCATACGGTAGAGCTGATGCTTGAAAAAGAAAAGGTAATCATGACATTTGAACCTGAAGATAACATCGCAGATAAGCGTGCATAGTACCGTTGATCTTCTCTCGTGATTAGCTTTCGAATGATATGCTACAAGGTACACCTTACGCTTGAAAAATGAGGGGGTATGATCTTTCCCCCCAGGGGTAACTCCGATTTGGTCCAAAATTGAACTTGATTCCTCATTTGTCATAAGTCATAAGCTATCGATTGGTGAAAACAGAATTTAAAAAAGTCAAAGTGTTCTCGAGTTATCGTGCCCCCACACGGACCGACGGACAGACTGGACAAAGCTATAAACTAGCAATAAATTGCTAGTTAATAAATTCGAAGGTCATGTATATGACTTTCTGGACATTCAAACAACTCATCCAAATGTTTCTGCATATATGAATGTATTTTTTAATCTAAAATATTTTAATTCAATCAATCAAACAGACATCATCTTTAACAAAGAATATATATATTAACATCTAAAATGCCGATTACATGTTCTGTACTTGCAGTCAGTGCTCAGACCGTTAATTAACGGTCCTGATAGAGGTACGTTAATTACCGGTCCAGGGTCGTTGATTAAAGTCCCTGCTTGGACCGTTAATTAACGGTCTTGGCTGTTGTATTCAATAAATAAACCGTAAGTGTACGAAGATACACAAGCAATGAAATTGTAATTTGCGATGAAACTACGTTGATTTAACATGAAAAATAACTTTTAGATACTAAGTTTCATTTAAATCGATTGATTTTTTAATTTTCGCGCGTTTACTTTCGAAATACACAGTGAATTTAAAATCTAATATTGCCAGTTAATTCACCATTAAAAATAACCTGTACATTTTGAGTTTCAACTAAACCGATCGATTTTTTATATTTTCGAGCGAAAACTTTAGAAATACGTATTGAATTTAAAATTTAATATTACCACTGGATTCACCATTAAAAATAACATGTGTATACTGAGTTTCAATTAAATCGATTGATTTTTTAAAATTTACTTCACTGTACACTGTACACTACAACCAGTGTCTCTGTTCTTCATGTGTTATGGGCTTTTTAACATGGGATGTCTCTAGTCGCATGCTGGCGCTATCTGACGGCCTAATGCAAATTGCACTGGACCGTCAGATAGCGCCAGCATGCGACTAGAGACATCCCATGTTAAAAAGCCCATAACACATGAAGAACAGAGACACTGACTACAACCCCCCTCCCAAATTTTCATCCTTAAGAAGCATTGCTTAATAAAAATACACTACAGAGTTTCATGTATAACAAGACAATTATATGATTATGTTATAATTTATAAGTAGGACCGTTGATTAACGGTCCCGGGCCCTTAATTAACGGCCCTAAACAAAAAACTAAATTAAGTTTTAAAATACTAGACATGTTTGATAGTCAAACTAATAATAAAAATATGTTTTTAGAAAATCATATCATAGTAATTAAAAATATTTGTATTTATAAACGTATTAGTAAAATTTTATTTTCATAAATCGTTTGCTACATATCGGAAAGAGGTAAAATAGGATTGCCACGGTCAAAAATTTTTACATTTGCTTAAGAAAAGTGTAAAACATTTAAACTAATTTTAAGTGTCAACATATTTTGTTAAAAATTGATTTCCAAGCAAAACGTATTTTGGGCCGTTAATTAACGTCCCTGGACCGTTAATTAGTGGTCTCAGCTGCCCAGGACCGTTAATTAACGGTCTGAGCACTGACTGATTGTAAAGATAATGAGTTAATATAAACTTAATTTAATAAAATATTAACTTAATAATAATTATATAATAAATTCTGTTAAAATATAAAGAACTCAGCTATTGTACTGACTTTAAACTGATTATCAATCGATTTAGAATTCTAGTAATCAATCATGTATACTAGATAGACAAAACTAAATTGAACGACTTGGTCTAGTGTTTTAAATCAAATATATTTTCTGACGGCAAAAAATTAAGTTGTTTTTACTGATTCATATTGTAAAAACTAACAAGGAAACCGTTAAATATATTTTTGCTCATCAAAAAAATTCCGGGAAATCCGGTTTCAATATGGATTCCGGGATTTTTTGGAAATGGGAAAAAATTGCGCACTCGGTCTTGAAAAAAGAATTTCCATGCCCTGGCCACGACCTTTCTTGGGAAGCGAGATAGTTGTTATAAGTTATCGATAACCAGGTCAAGGTCAATTATTTTTAATAGCAAAGTATACGCTGTAATACATCAAAATAATGCTATTTGCGGAGAAAAATTCAGCCATGCTGTTTTATAAAAGTTCTAAGGTTAATTTAAATTAACTTAAATTAAATTAAAGTTAATTTAAGGTAATAAGTCAGCGTGAAATTTAAAGTTTAAATGGCCGTTTAAAGGTAAAATTTTCTTAATTTGTAGTTGGCAACTACACTTCAAGATTTTCAAATAATTTTAATTTCCACCAGGTGCCGGTGATTGTTGGTTCTTGGCAGGAGTGGCGGAAAAGTAGGCGGTGCGCCGCACCCGGGCCCCGGGGCCTTCGAAAGCCAGAGGGCCCCCAAGATCTAGGACCAAAAGCTGACCGAGTTCATCAGAAAAGGAAAACTTTATTCAATGGTGCAGGCACATTTTCCCATGTTAGTCAGAGCCATTTAGTAGAGCATAAGGCGGAACATACTCTCCACTTTTAAATCTTCTTTCTTATTTAAAACATCTTTTAAATTCAGCTATTCCACTCTTGTCTGCTATCAATATTTACCCTGATTTCTTACCTTTGGAGAAAGCTTACTGTTAATAAGCTTAGTACATAATTGCTTGATTCGACGACGAAAAAGTTAGAAATTTTCTAATTGAAAGACGAGACAGACGAACGATGTCTTGCAGAAAATATTTAAGTGGTTGTGAAAAGCGAAAACGTAGTAAAGAGCAATGGACTATGGCTGCAAAAATTTCTAAACCGTTAACCAATTTTTTAATTGTTCAGGGAAAGGACAATGGCAATGTCCATTCAAAAACTACTGGATTACAACCAACTAGCTCAGATAACGATATATCTTTAAATGGCGGAGTTGATCAGTTAATATTTTGTGGGATTTATGTTAATAATGTAAGTAACGGTAATGTAATTTTCAGAATCTTTATTGTATCCTTCATATCGGATTGGTTGCATTTTTTGTGCTGAGTTTGTGTTTAAATATTTATGTAACTAAACTGTTTTACTCTTATGCATTACGCCTGACTAACTTGTTTTACTTTGTATATGCCGTTGCATTGGTTGTAATTAAAAAAGATTAAATAAAATTCTGAACTCATGTTACATTGCTTCTTCCTGCTTACATAAGCTGCTTCCTGTTTCTTCCTTTGAATTGAATATACTTACTTAAAAATATTTAGTTTGAGGTATGAAGGGCCCCACGGTTCATCTTGCCCTGAGCCTCTAGTTTCGCCACTGGTTTCATGATGAGTATATGAGTAACCAAATTATTAAGTTTCACCTTAAACTCACGAGGGAAGGACCAGGTCTAGTTTTTTTTTTATTTTGATGGGGTAGTAGTACCTTATTAAACCATATACCATGTTTTGACTCCATGCCCTCCATGGCCACGAATTTCCGAGCTATGGAAATTTTAATTTTATCGGGATCAGTTTTTGAAATTTGCCGTTTTTCTTTTTGAGTTTAAAGGGGAGAAAACGTACTTTTATGAATCTGTACAATCAATTCAATGTCCCAAAAAATTCTAAAAGTTCATAAAAACCCAATATTTCAATGCTAGGTGTTTCAGTGTCAAATGTCATCAGGTTTCTTTAACCCGAAATTGCTATAGTTCTTTACACTTCAGTGTTACCAGGCTTATTTTTTTATCAGCACGTTCCTGATAAGCTTGCCACCTTTCTGTTAAAATAAAACTTGCTTGCTATGCTATTGCTAACAATCCACCAGAAATAACTTTGGGTTGTACAAAAATTAAAATTCCTTTATGTACATAAACCTGCAAAATCATACACAAATTTTATCTTTATATCTTTATCAAGTCTTTATCACTTTTTGTCTCTTATTTCTGCGCTGTACAGGATTAGGTTTAATATGTGTACGGCGTGTACGCATTATAAGTTTCTTCCTGCTTCGTCTACAACTGCTACGAACAATATTAATAATAAAAATAATAATTATAATAGAAAAATAACTCTGTGGTTTCATTAGATGAGGATATTCTACACATAAATACGAGTATGGCAATTAACATCTACGAAACAAAAACATTGTCCAATTGCCAGATTGTGCAATGTTAAACTTATCGCCAGCCAAAAAAAATCACAGCGCGTAGCGCTCTAATAGAGACACAAGGCTTAATGCTCAAATAAAATATTTTTGCATTATTTGCATTAGCCCATTTCGTATTCGCTAGTTGACGAATCGTGTATTTTAGTTTTGTTTCGTAAAGCATGGCATTTAGCCGTACCGTAATTTTGGATATAGCTTTAGTTTTTCATTGTGCCAACTTCTCTTCCCTAAGTTCCTGCTTTGTAGTGGGTGTGTGTTGCACTTTGCTTACTTTTGTGTGCATAACAGGATCCACATTCTCCCTCACTGAGCTCAGTATCCTTGCATCAGTCGTCCCAACCTCATCTCTCTCCTCACATTTTCTCTCACTCGTTTCTAGTGCAGTGCACCAAACCACTCACACATATATGCGTGCGTATGCTTGTGTTCGTGAAGTGATAAGTAGTAATAGCTTCACTTCACCAGATAAAAGGGGAATAATCCATTCCCCCAAAATATAATATGAACTGACTGACTAGAACCAAAAATATTCCAATGCAATGTGTATACTATTGACTATTCCCAAATAAAAGAAATGAGATATCCATCATGAATCCTGAATAGACGCATCCTCATTTGTGTATGTTTGTTACTTTCGTGGCCAAAGTGGATGGATCCGATCCTATATAATATTATATCTATAGTATAGTCGATAGTATGAAAAACAGATTTAGAGAGAAAAATCACTCACACGCATATACTAAAAGACTTTTGTACACTTTATTGGAACATTACAGATTTTCCTTTAGAATCGAGGATAAACATACACATCCTCCTCTTTCTGAGCTCATCAATTCTTCTCTGAATTGCATGCTTTACCAGTGCATTCAATTTCAAACACATATCTACATATAGTTAAACACAAAAGTGCGATAGGCTCAAACACACACGAGACATTATTACGTCGAGGAACATCCATCTTACAATGCTTCACTGTCTTAGAAAAGTTAAAAGTATAAGAAGGACCAGAGAAGAACGAATCTCTTTCATGAATATATTCTCCCCGTGTCTGCCTTGTCTTCTCAATGCGTAGAAATCTGAGGTTTTTCAAACAGGTAGACGGAGGAGCAGGTACATCAGAGCAACACAAGAAGCAATATACACGTATGCATTCTCGTCATTATTATCGTGAGAGAGCAAAAAATATTTTGTTCATGGAACGGATGAGTCTTACGCTACCTGTAGCTATCTGCCACACAGTCTCGTTACATTGAAAACACAAGGGCACAAATGTCTACCTGAGTGACTGAGCTACGAAAAGAAAATAATTGAATAATAACTAAACTGTATTGAATCAGGAGGATCATCATGGGCAAAGTCCTCAAAAACACAATGCTTCAAGTTGAGTTTTGTTAGTGATTATGGCCAATTTCTAACCAAGTGTAAATCAACAATTCAGTAAAATGAATTTATTGGTCTATATGCTGAAGAGGGTTTCAGTTTATCAACCATGTTTCATGATCCACATCAAAAGCTGATACCCTAAAAAGGAAGATAAAGACACAGTAAGTACAGTAATGTTCCATAAATATTTTACAAAGCATGAGTAAAGCTGGTGGATTGATGAAACATCCCAAATATCCCAATAACGTACACAATCAAATATTGTAAGAAACTAAGGGTGAAGGGAAATGAAAAAAATATTTTCCTATTTGTCTCTTTTGCACTGGAGTGTTTTCGTGATGAGATAATTTGCCAGGTTAATACGTTAATTCTATAAGCTGTGCAGCTAGAAAAGAGTCAAATGAGACTCTCGTTCCATCTTCGTTTTTTATTTAGTCCTGTCCATGTGTTTTTTATACTCGTTGGGCTCAGCTGGAGCTCAATAGAGAATGAATGGAATGAATGAATACATTGACCTAATGAAATTGAGTATGACGTTGATTTGTTTTGAACATTTTATTATTTTAGACGCTTCCTCAAGTCATCAACTCAAACTTCTCAAAGTAAAGCTACCGCCAGCACCACGAGCTACAACAGCATTTTCCTTAATCAACTGCACTTCTATGATTCTCTGAAGAACTTTTTTAAAAACGGTGACAAATGGCTTCAAATGCTGAATGCACGAAAATTCATTCTTCCTCCAATGATTTTTAATGGGGAAGCTTAATGAAATTGCTCATCTAGTACAGTATTTCTCCTAGTCTTTCCTTGCACAGCACTTGTCAAATCTGTGTCAACTTGTCCAGAAGATGAGCTGGAGTAACTTTGTGTCTGTATGCCCTCAATTCACAAGACACCATCTCTCCAATCTTACTTCATGATAGTTTCACCTGCTGTCGGATATTTAATTATGCTTCTAGTGCAAAACAGTAATTTCAACTGACTGTCTCTTTGTGCATGGGCAAGTGTTTAGAAATAAAAAGGGCTAGCAAATACTGATTTAGCGAAATTCGTAGGAAAGACTTTTGTCATTTGTCATATTAATTTGAAGTAATTAATACATTTTTGCGTGAAAATTGATGTTTTTAGTGGTCGTGGTTAAAAAATTACGCATCGAAAAGTAAAAAAGTGCAAATGGTTTGAAGATGGGGTACGAGCAAAAAGTTTGTGAGGATGACTTCTACCAGAGTAACCATAACGATAACGGTACAGTTGTTATAGCAAGCTCATGGAACAGGCTAAGTAGAGCTTCCCACTCAACCAACAAATTGATGGCTGATAAAGATAATGATAATCGCAGCATAAAAGTGTGTGGTGGAAGTGGTAAGATGGCGACTTCATTTACCTACTACTCCGCTTTGAGGTGCTGTGATAGCTTCAGTGATAATCATAGACTGAAAAGGGCTCCGACTGTCAATAGGAGAAGCTGGAGTCTTAACCCGTCTTATCATTCAGTTGATCGTCATCGTCCAAATGTGATTGTCGGTGGGAGAACGTGGTCCTTTTGGAATGTGGCTCCCACTGGGGCTCTAAAAATGATTTTAATATTATCATTAGTCTTTCTTGTTGGAGAAGTCACAGCCGTATCATCACCATCTCCAGATTCTAATAGCATTCTTGATGAGGACCACCAATTGCAGACTGGAAACACGTGGAGCGATAAGAATGAAGGAATACGTGGACGCATGGGAATTGTTCAAGGGCTGATAACTATGGGAGATATCAGTTTGATAAAAGACGACCAGCAAGAGCATTTCATTAACCCTGGTAACAAAGAGCATTACACGCATCAGTGGGCAGTACATATTCTTGGAGGTCCGGAAGTGGCACGTAGTGTTGCAGAAAAGCATGGATTTCACTTCCAAGGAGAGGTATGTACCAAATGTACACAATAAATATTTATCCTGTGTATAGCCTAAAACCGTTACATAACAATACAAGGTTATGTTATTTCAATCTTTCAAGGTTAGGTTCTAATTCAATCACTACTTTTGACTGAAGATTTTGGCTTTTTGAACACCATTGCTTGCTCCAGAGTATACCTCTACATAGACATTTCCAGACAGCTCGAATCACACGGTTTTCTTCCATTCATTGAATTGAATTGAATAAACGTTATTAACGTGTTTAAAGGCATCAGTCTTTACAGAGTCATAACATGCATACATAATTCAAGCCTTGTCAAAAACAATGTGATAATAATTATCTTACACAAATATTTTTCGTCTTCCACACACTATTTGACTCTTACAGATTTTCACAAAGTCATCATACTCTAAATCATCATCATATTTTCCAAAGCATTTTGTAATGCTCACTCCACGTATTTGTATCACTCCATTTTAAGCTTTGCTTAAACAACTCTCCTAACATTAAACAACTCTGTATTATGTTTTGGAACATTAAGACGATTTAAAGAACAATGGCTACGATATTATTTATTGACAAAGAAATCTGAAAATAACTTTGAATGTCTCTTTTTGAAAACAATTTTTTTTGTCACTATCGATGTCATGGAAAATATATTGTAGTGTTATTTTACTAATTTTTTACTTGTTTCTGTCCTAAAGTTTGGATTTGTGTTTTATACATAGGTAAACCCATAGAATGGACATCCTCATATACAACACATTAAATTTATACGATCCCGAACTACTACAGTTATGTTATGAAAACTGTATAAAACAATTTTTTGGCCAGAAGAGTAATTATTTTTCTGAAACTGTTCCAAAACCATAGAAGTTAGGGAAATATAGTCCGCAGATGATTTTGTATGGGTAAAAATTAAAGTTTGCATAGTCTATGTAGGTATTAGGTATATACCTATGGTTTTATGGCAAATCGGACGTCTTCATTAGGGAGGACGCAGCAAAACGATATACCTTCTTCGTGTTTGGTAATGACTATGACTGTCACAGTTTAAGCTACACAAAGAAATCATGTTTAAAAGCTTTGTTTCTTTTCGTACTGCGGTACACCTACAACCTTCGTCTAGATTTTCTCAGGTTGGGGGTAAATTGAAAGAAATCAGTTGGTGAAGTAAAACGTTGTTCACATTGGTTGCTGTGCTAGAATTAGGCACATACTTATATTATTACTACAAATGGGTCGATTTCTGCCATATGGATTGTTATGACATTGTGGGGCAATTATGTATGATTAATGTTGGCCATTATTCAGCTCCAATTGATTTTTAATTGGCTTCTTCGTTTTCTTTTCCTGTGGTTTCCTCATCCTATGCCAGCATTGCTCAGTGGAGCAGAAGAGACGGATGAATACAATAGAATCGCGTGAACCATACGCTTTTGCGGTGAAAAGGAATACTGGGAATAATATATGGCAGTTTCAAATGCGGACATGAAATGCACTTGATTGTAAAACATGTTCCTTAAAAATATCTTGCTAATTTAGTGTAGGAAGTTTTATCATTATTATCCTACCTTTGGTTTGGTAGGAATTTAATTTCAGGGTGTTCGCCGTTATGTCAATTTCATACACGTATAATAAGGGGTCCGGTTTAGCCGGATCACTATCCGTGTTTTAAAAACTCGATTTTGTCATATTGCTAACTCCGTAACTCAGAGACCGTTTGCCATGGAGACATATTAATGCAATATTCAATATTAGCTTCGTTTGGGCCAAATCTCAGCCCTTTGCATGAGGTACCTGAGCATACCCTCGTCTCGTTAGTATTTTAATTAATTCGGACTTACATTCCGTCATTGACTACGCAGTAAATTTATGTGCCACTCAATCAGACAGCATATTATATAATATCCATTGTAAGATAGATAGATAGATTTATTTATGAATTTGAATACCCCTGATTACATATGCGAAAACAGGCTATGAATGATTTAGAGCATGCGTCAGAAAATTTATTCCGTGTCAGTCAAATTCGTGATTGTAATAATTAACTGTATTCAATATGTCAATTCACGCTTTTTCGTTCATGTACTAAAAATTAA
This sequence comes from Orchesella flavescens, assembly GCA_964034955.1. Taxonomy (NCBI): domain Eukaryota; kingdom Metazoa; phylum Arthropoda; class Collembola; order Entomobryomorpha; family Orchesellidae; genus Orchesella; species Orchesella flavescens. The sequence goes on along the minus strand of OZ035956.1, from coordinate 25,611,905 downwards.
AGAATTATTAGAAAATCAATAGCAGTTTATAATCTGCAAACTGTAACTACGCAGTTAAAATTAAAAAATTAAAAAATCGTTTAACTTTTTTAACCATCATCCTTCATTTCTGATCAAGACAAATCCGTTCTGAAGTTCAGAAGAAGTGTGTTTTTGTAGGGAGAACAGTGTGGCTGATACACATACACGCTAAAGTCAATACAATACAAGTACCAAAAGTACATGCAATAGGAATAAATGTGGTTTATTTTTTTATTTTTACGACTTTGCCGAACATTATTTCCTCTTGGTAAATAATCCTCGCGCGAGCTAAAATCGAATTTTTTTTGCGACTTATTGCTTTTAAATAATATAAACCTTAACCGTTAGTTGATCTAATAGATTATTTAAAGTAGAGATTCCAAAAAATCCTCCAGCAGAAAGACTCTCCAACTAGCCCAACTCATAATGCCAGCTTATCAAAAAATATTAGCGCGTATCACCCTGGATTAGTCTTCTAAAACATTTGACTTCTATAATTGAGGTAGGATGAAATTTTAAATTTGAAAACTTAAATAACTTTCAAACGCTTTGACCGATTTGGCTGAAAAGCAATACCAGCCGAGCTCTTGAGGTGTGCTACCTATGTGCGAAATTTGGTGGAAATCGGTCAATGTATGTCGACAGGAGAGTGTGGACAGACAGACGGACGGACAAACTTAGTAAAGTTATAACTACGCTGACTCAGCTACGTAATAAATGGCAGTGTATTCCATTGTTAACGCAGCGTAGCTAGTTTATGGGAATGAGAGTGTGTGCGGGAGAGCGTGGCTGCGCATCCCTATGTAATATGTGTAATTTCATGGGTGGTGTTTAAGAAATATTCATAAAATTTTGTTGAGCATGGATGAGGCGCTTAATTGCATTATACGACCCGTGATCTCCTCCAAACCCACCTTCGTGATACACTCCCCTGTGCCATGTGCCAATATAGTGCAAATTATAGATGTACTTAGGGCTGCCGCGTTTACCGTTTAAACGTTTACTAAACCGTTTGGTAACCGTTTACCAAGTCGTTTATTAACCGTTTTCGTTTATGTTTAGTAAACGTAAACAGTAAACGAAATTCGTTTAGTTTACTAAACTAAACGATAAACGCGTTTATCAAAAATGTTTAAACGGAAATGGTTATACTCGAAAAGATTGAGATTGATTGATAAATGATGTATAGATAAAAAGCAGATACCATGGAGGAAACTGCAGATTGTTGGTGGAGTAATCATATTGGGTGTTTGGAGAGGCGTTGAATCCAAATTTCATTTATTTTAGGCATAGAACTAACCACGGAAATTAAGTGAACGTTTCCAGGGATTTGAAGTAGTACTTAAGGATGAATTTTTTTCAAGCATTGCAATTCCGTATTGGCTTGAAGTAATTTGGTAATGAGACATTTGACTGGCTACGCTTAACATAATGTTTTTGCCTTCAACACAAAGGGTGTGATTTGCGTAAGTCATGTATTAGTCATGAGGTTGAAGTTGTCGGAGATTGATATTTTCACATATTGCACGGTCGTTAGAAAGTAATTCCAGTTTTTAATGAAATGAAGCTGTCAACTATTTATGGTGATTGAATCTTTCCACATTCTAAATTCTCACAAATTTGTACTACCTACTAACAAGAGCAAATTCTGATAAAAAAACTAACGCTGTCATCCATGCTTAGTTCTGAATTTCCTTAGGTCAAACTATTTCATATTCATAAAAAAGGCTTAATTAAACTCAATTATAGAATAAAAAATTCCACAGACTCAGCTTCGACTTGCTTTTATGAATGCAGGCTAAAATAGTCAGTCTCTTGGTTCACGCTCTTTGATTAGTCAATTCAACGGAATGTTACGTTATAATAAGATAATTTACGAGGTTCAAATTTCACGAAGTACAATGATTTAGAATTGTAAGATAAAACTGAGATACAGGTGTAGTTCCTAATTATGAAGCCAATCACACATCCACCTGCTGGATGTGGACTCAAGAGGGGCAAAAGTCCTTAAGATCTCAAATTTTCGTACAAGAGGGAAGATTTTACATGAACCAATTAGGATTTTATCAATTTTGCGTTCTACACTTTTCTATGGATCAAATCTTTCGGGTGGAAGAATGTCTCATTCGCTTTGACGATTCAATTGTACCCATTAAGGAAAATTAAATCTGTGATTGAATGTTAATCATAGATTAAGAACCCTCCGTTGGCAAAATAAAATCATCAGTATGTCAACAAATTTTTGGTTTTCCCAGAGATCCCTCGGACGTTTCTCCAACAAGAAACAACCTTCTCCATGCTGATATATGGTTGTTCCATGATTGCAATTCTTAGCGCTTAGCTTCTGCATGCTCTTTTGATTTACGTTTAAACCGTTTACTAAACGCGTTTAAACGTAAACTAAGCGTTTACTGTTTATCGTTTAGTTAAATAAACCGTAAACGGGTTTCGTTTACGTTTAGTTCGTTTAAACGTAAACGTTTTCCGTTTACTAAACAGTTTACAATAAACGGCAGTCCTAGATGTACTTGTGACCAGGAGAGTGCGCACAGCCAGACAGACGGATAAACTTAGTAAAACCATTACTTTGCTGAATATGATTCAGCTACGTAATAAAAATACCGTACGATGAAAAAATTCACAAATTTGAAACAGGTGTGATGTTAATTAGCACTCTAGAGCGCTGTTTAGCAATAAAAAAATTGTTTGGGGGTGCCTAGTAGAATTCATGCGAGAGCAGAATGCCATCTCTTCAACGAGTACTATTTTGCATGCTACATTCATGACTGCCTTATTCACAATTTCCTTTCTGAGAATAATAGAATGCAAGGGAAAAAAGGTGTGTGGATAGATTAGGCGGGAATAAATATAGATTTACAAACTGTAACTGTACGCTACAACTGGTGGAAAGGATGAATAGATGTATGCATACCTTTAAGGATACCGGTATGGTTAGTGAGCTTTGTTCTCCCAGCGTGCCCAAATTGCCAGGACATCTACGGACGGCATTGCAACTTCTTACTAAAGCAACTTACTGTGTTGATGATCATACGTTTTGCAAGGGGGACGACAGAAAAACAAACGACACAGCTAGCCCAAGGTCCGTTCAAGCAAACATTGTCAGAATTTGGTGAAAATTGAAACATCAGCTACCCGGGTGTTATGAGTTTCAAATTAAAAAATGTATATTTCCATGTGTATAGTACACGTATACTAACTTTCAGCAAATTCTGACAATGTTTGCTTGAACGGACCTTGGGCCAGCTGTGTCGTTTGTTTTTCTGTCGTCCCCCTTGCAAAACGTATGATCATCAACACAGTAAGTTGCGTTAGTAAGAAGTTGCAATGCCGTCCGTAGATGTCCTGGCAATTTGGGCACGCTGGGAGAACAAAGCTCACTAACCATACCGGTATCCTTAAAGGTATGGATGTATGTGCCTTGTTTCCTCCAAAGGGAAAGAGCCATAAGTGCCTGTCTCCCCATCTCTTTTCACATTTCACTACTGCCAAAAGTTTTCAGACTTTGAAGCGGCAGTAATGTATTAACAATCCGCAGATACTATGCAAGGGCCACTCCTATTTCTCATTTTTGACGGATTGGAGAATGAAGAAGAACAAAATAAAAAGTTTCTTATTCTTCTTCATTTGGGAGCTATATGGAAACCTCATGACAAGTTGTAATAAGGTTTTCGTCCTTATTCCGGCCTCATTCGAAGCGTTCACTCCAATGAAGTCTCAATCGTATTGGAAGGATGAGTGAATAAATGCATATTAACTTTTCTATTCTTTAACTTTACCCATTCATACAGTCAATGTGTGAGAAGAAAAAAATTTCAATAGGAAAAGTGCGGAAGATTGTGATATAAGAGGGAACATCTTTTTCTTTCTTATATTAGGCCTTCTCCCAACAATTTGCTTCTGTTGACGAATGCATAGTTTTATATTTTATACGTAATCATACCTTTAAACATAACAGTTTTATTATCAACCTTTGTTGGGCACGCCACCAAAAATTGCCAGGACATCTGTGAACGGTACTGAAACTGTTTACTAAAGAAACTTACTGTTTTGGTGATCATACGTTTTGCAAGGTGGACGACAGAAAAACAAGCAACACAGCTGGCCCAAGGTCCGTTCAAGCAAACATTGTCAGAATTTGCTGAAAGTTAGTATACGTGTACTATACACATGGAAATATACATTTTTTAATTTGAAACTCATAACACCCGGGTAGCTGATGTTTCAATTTTCAGCAAATTCTGACAATGTTTGCTTGAACGGACCTTGGGCCAGCTGTGTTGCTTGTTTTTCTGTCGTCCACCTTGCAAAACGTATGATCACCAAAACAGTAAGTTTCTTTAGTAAACAGTTTCAGTACCGTTCACAGATGTCCTGGCAATTTTTGGTGGCGTGCCCAACAAAGGTTGATAATAAAACTGTTATGTTTAAAGGTATGTACGTAATTGTCGGGAACAAATGCATAAAATTGTCTACATAACTGCATTACTGGTAAAACATCTGTTGACTTGGTAACTGAAAGAGCAAAAGGTAATTTCCCAGATGTGTTGGTTGTATAAGCAAATAAACCTGACAACTGGCAAGGTATATAGGAACCTGCGATCTAGCATTTATACTGAATGAAGTAAACATAAGCTATGTGTCTGAGAATTGGTTTAAAAAAGATTTGAAAATTTTCATCATTGTGGCTGCTATTGAGAATTTTTTTTTAAAAAAAATTGACATTTAAACGCTTATAGGTCACGCTGGGGTCATTGCTGAATCTTGATAATAGCATGGTTGAGTTTTTCTCGAGAAATAGCATCATTTTGATGTATCATAACCCATGTTTTGCTATTAAAAAATATTTGACCTTGACCTTTGACCCAGTTGCCGTTGACCGATTTTGCTCATCTTCGAACTCAGTCAAGGTCTTGACCTAAGGTGTCGTTTAGCAAAAAGAATTTTTGAAAATTTTCAACGGTGTAAAAGTTATCGTGCGAACAGACGGACAGACGGACGGACGGACGGACGGACGGACGGACAGACAGACAGACTATGATCCATTCTAAAAAACCTGCTTTTGATCTGCGATCGCAGGTTAATAAACATGCCCTGGATAAAATATACGTGGTTTGCTTACATCAGCTCTCCCAATGAGGAACCAGAACACAATAAGCAGTATGCACTGCTTATTTTAAGCAGCACATATGCTGTATAAACGTTGTTGGAGTTGGACTATTATATTTGAGCTTATGTTTATTTATATATTATGTCTTATGTCCACAATTATATCGAAGCTCAATTATTAACCTGCGACATCGTAGATGAACAGCAGGTTTTTTAGAATGGAGCATAGTCTGTCTGTCCCTCTGTTCGCACGATAACTTTTAGTGCTTTGTTAAATGATGGATTTTATTTTTCTCGAGAGTCCTCATGAGGAGAATAAAAATTAACAAAGAAATTGAAATGATCTGATATGATCACTCATAAAATGATTTGCATAAAAATTAATTCTAATAATTTTTTTACACGACTGGTTCCAAAATGACTTTTACACCGTTGAAGATTTTCATAAATTCTTTTTGCCAAACGACACCTTTCATCAAGAATAAAAATGATGCTATTTCCAAAATTCAGCAATGTTCCCGGCGTGACCTACAAGCGTTGAAACGTAAAAAAAAATGAGAATTTTTGGTGTTTAGTCGTGCTGTCCTTTGTGCAGTTTGTGCTTTCCCACGTTTGTCATATTTCTCGAAACAAGTAGCATATTAAATATATTCTATGAGTGTCGTTTTATGTCTGTTCGTATTTTTTGGTGGGGTTCTTCGATCGACTGTACCTTTTAAAGATATTATGGAATGACGCCACACACCTTGGAGGATTTTCTTTTTCTGTTCGAAGTCAATTACGTCTCGTATATGGTCTCTCAGGTCTCTGGATGAAAATAAAAAAAATGTGACGAGACTAAAAACTTACGAAAGTTCTAGGAGATGAAAATACTGAAAGCTTTTGAGCTGCTATGTATTGCATTTTCTTTGAAAAGTGGTAAAAAGGACATGACTGCTTTGGCTACATCTATCTACCAAGTCCTTCTGTTAGAGTATTTGCTTCCATGTAAAATGATACAAGGCTTCGTTACTGGTTGGTGAGAAACGAGATTTCATTTTTTTGCTAGCTTCTCGTCTTAACCAAAAATACGATAACGAAATACAGCGTCACATTTTCATTCTGCCGCAGCCAATATAACATTTGCCACTGTAATACTATGGTAACCTGGTGATTCACGTTGTTTAAGAAGTCATATCTTCAGCGGTTTGTAGTTGGTATCTCACATCTCACCCTTTTTGTCATATCATCATCAACACCAGGCTGTCACCATACACCAGTGCAATGTCATTGCTGGCATTCGCGTACTGGTATCACTTTTTATGACTTTATATAAAACACAAGCGGAGAAGAATGTTTGGTGTGTGGAGAAGCAGGAAACAAAGTAGGATGATGCGTATCCTTTGAATAGAAGTAGCAGTAAACTCGTATCACTACGTATCAAGAAAAATAATGCCGGACACGGAACATGTGCATTCACGTTTTTAATGACAGTCAGTCAGGGCTCTGTGTGCTAACTAGCGCTCGTCAAATGTGTTAGCGCTGTGTTATCCGCACTCATGTGGTATGCTAATTAATACTCTGGAGTGCTAATCACCACTCCTTGTTTTAAGCGAGTAGTTACTATTTTTTGGTCAAACATAAACTTAAGTGGTCGAGAAATTGGGTTTTTCGCGTTTCGTTTTTCGGTTTCGAGAAATCGCAGTCTGTCCCATTTCCAATACTTTATACCGCTTCCTATAGAGAAGGGACACTCTATAGGGAACACTGCAATGCTATAGCACTTCCCTTGTAACAGCATTACAGTGTTACGCCCCCCGTACGAACACAGAGCCAAGGATGATTTGGGTGGCGAGTTGGTTGCCTAGTGCAAGGGATTGAACCCCTGACTACACGCTACCCAAGCCGGTAGCTTACTCAGCACCTCTAACTCGCCATCCCCTTTACTAAAATCACAACTCATACATTGCTTTAAAAAATATTTGGCCTCGACCTTTGACCCAGTTCCCGATAACCAATTATGGCCATCTCAGAACTTAATCTTTGCCCTTAGGTATGTATTTTTGAAATCAGAAATAAAAAAAGTTTAGTCATTAAAAATGACAGGGCGACAGACGACTACCAGAGCGATCTTAATATGGCCCTAAAGGTCCGTAATAAAATGGTTCTCTCTTGGATACACTTTCACTTTTTCTCTCTTTGTAACATTTCATGACTACTGACTTTCTCCGTGCAAAATCATGGAAAAACACAAGGAAATTGGAAGAGAACTTGATAAAGGAAATATGAATGACTCATGCATGCATTCGTATATGTATGCTGTAGTAGCAAGTCTCATTTCTCTGATTTTCAATCATGTCACTTACAAAGATTTATTTAATGCAAGCCAAATAAATGTTAACCTGATACAAACAAGAAAGGATGAATGAATGCCGTGGTGGCACTGATGGTCACTTGACAATTGACATAGAGTACCCAACTCTGTGGATAAGGACTGTCTGTGGCAGGTATTATAATAATGACGTTTTGAGAAACAGACTCGACTTTAGTGCTCCTTCCTGCAATAAAATTAGCAAAATACTTTGGAGTCCTGTGGTATCAACTGTTAGGAAATTACTTGGAATATTTTTGTATAATGCACTCGGTATTCTGCACAGCTATGTGTGGCTCCTTCCTTAATGCTTTACAACTTTCAGAAAAAGGTTCGTCTTCTCTAGTGTTTTCCTTATTAACCGGCACCGGCGGCACCCAAAAGGGGTTGGTTTCTATTTTTACTTATGGTGTCTGTCTGTCTGCCCGTGAGCACGATCACTTTTTACATGGTTAATGAATTTAATTTTTTTTGTTGTAAAATTGACGTATTAGGTCAAGACTTTTCTTGTGAAGTGAGATGTGTGTTATCAGTTTCAACGATAACTTGTTTAAATGTCAAGTGTTTAAAATGTTTTAAATAGCAAAGTTTAAAGTGTAATGCATCAAAATGACACCATTTACTGAGATAATTTCAGTTTCACCATGCTATTTTAAAAGTTCTACGGAGCGTGGCCTACGACAGTTTAAAGGTAAAATTTTCTTAATTTTTGAGATAGCGACGAAGTTTAATATGCGCCAGGTGCTGGTTCTTTATTTTTGTTATCCAGTTTACGGTTTATCAGGCTCATTTACGTAAGACGATAATAGGGTATGTGCATATCAATGGGATGTATTAAAATAACTATTGTTTTAAAGTTGGGGGAAATCTAATCTGTATTTCTTCCTCCAACTGTTTTTGGGTAAGGAGCATGTCACACTCCACACTACCCGCAATACGGATAAAAGTTTGGCTTTATATAGTAGTCATAGAGTTGTTGGATTGACATGTCTTGCGTTTTTGTGTCGGACATTGTCGGAATGTCTTACTTGTCCTATATGTCTTGACAATGTCCTGCCTCATGACCAAATTCTCAAGGCATGACATATAGGACATTTACATAGACATCGTCCGCCATTGTCGGACATTCATGAAATATTGGAAGTACATGGAGTAGGATAGTGTATAACGTGTAATGGCGTCAAGTAGACACATTTTGAAGTTTCAACTAGTAGATTAGTGGTTTGCAGTAATATAATGTTGGAATATTTATTAGATGTGGGAATTAATTAATAAGAGAGAAATACAACAATGAGGATACTGCCAAAGACAAACCACATGAGAATAATGTTTGAGAATTGTATACATAAAAGTTATCATTCACATCCTAAATTCATCCAGACTTCTAGTGACATCTCAAAATACACCAGCTAGTAACTTGCATCGTCTAATTTACTTCAACAATTAAAGTTTAACTATGATAGGTGCAGGATGAATCTTAAAAATAATGTTTTTCGTGTTGTTTACTTGCAACACAACTCGCAACACCGATTGCAGAGCAGAAGTATTGTTTTGAACAAGGGTAACAGATGCTGGAATGTTTATCTTTTGCGAAACCAGCATTCTGCTGCATGTACTCAACCAACTTTCAACCACAAAACATTTTTTGAAGTACGAGAAGTAGGTTTGCGGCGCATACTTTAACCAATTGACAATGTCCTGTAAATGTCCTCAAAATAAATGTCTGACATATTGGAAATGTCCGACACGGACATATAGGACATTTCTGTACAAGACATTTAATCAACAACTCTAAGTAGTCATGAGTATATTTTGTAAAAGGGATGAAAACGTACTGGAATGCGTCTCATCCTCGTCTGGTCAATTCATCTTGGCTCAAGAGTTTGTGCAGAGCAAAGCGAATAACGGTGGAAAGACGGAAGTATGTCGAGGGGCATAATAATAATATTATTGTTGAAGAAGAATGGAAATTTCCTGGAGATTCTCTTTTTTTTACACAAGGAGAAACATCCATTTGTATCCATTATTGTCAACGAGGGATGGGAAATGGTAGTACAAACAGCAAGATACGGAAGAAAAAACAGGAACGAGGTTAACGCTTTGTTTCTTTTTCTCTCTTTCTCCTTCCCTGTTATTAATAATCATTTGAGTGGAAAGATAAGAAATGAAAGAGGCGAAACACAATTTTCCCCCTGCACAAACTTAATATACTAAAAGGAAAAGGTAGAGAAATAGAAAGAGGCCTTAAAGAAAGGGAAACGATGTATAGCAAAATTTTACCATATTTCTTTCGTTTTATATCCGAAGTTTTTAGGAATAATAGTAATGGGCGTACTTTACTCGGAATATAGTCATTTTTACAATAAAAAGTGGTTAATATAATAGCTAGTAATAAAAATATTTAAAAATGCCACTTTCTTGTGACATTTCTTCAAGAGTAGTCAGCAGTAGACTAGCGCAGTGATAACACACATACTTGTCGCTGTGCTGTATCCAAGTGTATTTACATGCATTTGTCTATCTTTGCTGGTATTATAATATGAAGTAATTACAATAATTGTAATTACTTAATAATATAAAATTTTACAAGAATTATTGTCATAAAATTCTAACACAAAAAAAGTAGCTCGCTAAATTCAGCTATGTAATAATGAGTGGTCCTCTGGACTCTAATCAGAATAAATAGTAGGATAATATCAGGGACATCCTTCGTGTAATTCACATCCTACATAGGATCAGGGTTGGCAGTAAACAAAACAGCGTTTTTTTCATGAAAGCGCTTTTTTGCTGATCAATTTGCGGTGCTTTTTTGTTGTATTGCTTTTTTCCTTATGTATAAATTTATACATAAGGATAAATCGCTAACAATCTAGTTTACAGGTGATCTTATGAATCACAATTCAAAACAATAGTTGTAAAATGCCATTACTGATCAATACTATAAAATATAACACCATTTTGATCGGTATATAATACTTTAAGGACTTATGTATCACTTATATATATACAACATGAACATCACTATCACTGCTGTTGTTAATATACTTCAAACAACTACTGAGAAAGTAAAGACATTGTAATTTGGCTATCCGATTAGTTTATATTTAATGAATTGTACTTTGAACCAAAAAACAACATAATAGCTATCAGATATACCATTGTTGATAGCATCAGTACTTATGTATCTTATGTATCAGTACTGTATGACGTGCTAAGTTATTAGTCTTATAAGGAAAAAAGCAATAAAGCGTCAAACAAGCAAAAAAGCATGTAAAATGCAGAAAAGCAAAAAAACAAAAATAATGTGGCGCTTTTTTGCCAACCCTACATAAGATTATCCCACTCGACTCTGTCCAAATGTGGAACCATTTTTGGGACAATACTTTCTGATTAGGATAATTTTTTCGCTTATTTGGCTTACTTATATCTGCGAGGGATGATGTACAAGTAAACATGTAAACAGTACTCATTGATTAAGCACTAAAGCAGAGATAGAAGTATTGAGCATGATTAGGTGTTGCAAGCAAAGCAATTGTACTTTGTTTGAATCTGCATGTAATATATATTATTATTATTATTTCATTCAGCAGTAATGTTAGTAAATGAAGGAATCAAATACAGCAGAACATGTTTCAATGAAAGTTGTTCGTTCTTTCAGTCTAGGATGCATACGTATATTGAATCAAAATTGAGGTTTTCTTTACGGGTATTGTTACGTCTTTTAATGACAACAACAACATCAAGTTCTAAAAGAGAAAGTAGAGTGGAAAGGAGTCAGATAAGCCCACAAATAATGTAAGCATCTGTACGAAGCGAAAGTTTAGTTCGATCAGAGCAGAGAAAATACAGACATATGTGGGTGTTACAAGATTGTGCGTATTTTCATGGTGGAAAAACTTTATTTTCTTTAAAAAGAAAAGAGCTAAGGAGAAAAACTTTCCAATACACCACACCACATAGATGTTAGCTTACTCAACAAAGGAGTGAGTAGCACAAGATTTGGACAGGTTGAATTTATATAAACCTGACAACTGGCAAGGTATATAGGAACCTGCGATCTAGCATTTATACTGAATGAAGTAAACATAAGCTATGTGTCTGAGAATTGGTTTAAAAAAGATTTGAAAATTTTCATCATTGTGGCTGCTATTGAGAATTTTTTTTTAAAAAAAATTGACATTTAAACGCTTATAGGTCACGCTGGGGTCATTGCTGAATCTTGATAATAGCATGGTTGAGTTTTTCTCGAGAAATAGCATCATTTTGATGTATCATAACCCATGTTTTGCTATTAAAAAATATTTGACCTTGACCTTTGACCCAGTTGCCGTTGACCGATTTTGCTCATCTTCGAACTCAGTCAAGGTCTTGACCTAAGGTGTCGTTTAGCAAAAAGAATTTTTGAAAATTTTCAACGGTGTAAAAGTTATCGTGCGAACAGACGGACGGACGGACGGACGGACGGACAGACAGACAGACTATGATCCATTCTAAAAAACCTGCTTTTGATCTGCGATCGCAGGTTAATAATCAAAACGTAGTTCATTGGAGCCGAGTCCCCTTCAGTTCACTGCTCAATACTCAACCACTCCACAGGATTTTCCTTCCTTTTTATCCCAAGTCACTTGACTACTTCAAAATCATTTATCCACAGAAAAAAGTGAAAGACCGTGAGAGAAGGCTTGGCGTATATGGAAAAGTTTTCGAAAGTGGAGAAAGTCTGATGCTCATGTATATGATTTTCGTTTGTTTTTCATTTGTAGAGTTTTTAGTTGGTATGGACTCCTGATTGGTGATGTTAATTGCTATTTAAAGTATGCATTAACCTGACAACAGGAGTAACGAGCCGGGACCTGGTGCAAATTTAAATTATTCGGTTAGATACAAACAGTCAGTTTTCAGACCCTAAATTTAGGGTCCAAGTCAATAAATTCAAATTTCGCATACTTTTGGACCCTAAATATAGGATCCCAGCTGCTCAAAAATAGATTTTCAAACTTTGAAAATCAGCAGAAAAAATGCACACGGTGAAAAAAAAATTTTACACGGTCAAAAATTCTTAAATACTCTTAAGTTATTAAAACTGAATTTTAATGTTTGTTAATCCTCAACATTTATTTTTAAAGTCAAAAATTTTTGGACCCTAAATTTAGGTTCCGAATTAATTTGGACACTAAATTTAGGGTCTGAACACTGAGTGAGTGACTAAGATTTTTTATTAGCAAGCAATTTTTTTCTTGTTTATAGCTTTGTCTAGTCTGTCCGTCGTTCCGTTCGGGGGCACGATAACTCGAGAACGCTTTGACTTTTTTAAATCCTGTTTTCACCAATCGATAGCTTATGAAAAACTAGGAATCAATTTCAATTTTGGGCCAAATCGGAGTTACCCCTGGGGGGAAACGTCACACCCCCTCATTTCTTCAAGCGTAAGGTATACATTCGAAACAAAGTGCGCCCTTTGTCCATTTTCCACCCCTTTTTGGGTGGACAGTACGAAATGGACGAAACGGAAAAAAGTGGTTAAAACGGACGAAATGGACAGTATCACGTGCCAGTGGAGCCAAATTTGAATTCCCCATCTGCTACTAATGTAAATCATGAGACGAGTATTGTACAGCTGAAGAGCTGATAACTAACCACACACTGAATTAGAACGATTTGTAATTGAATTGAAAAATTATACTACATTCAATTTTCAATTTAACTATCTCTTTAAAGAAATTAAATAACGTGTACCATAATATTATTATAGTTCATGAGTGAAGATGTGTGTACGTACATGATAGTACGTATCCCACTAGAGAGGGTTGATTGCTTAATATAGAAAGTAAAATATAACCCTAAACAAAGTAGTTTTAGTGACAAAACTTCATGCTTTTGATGATAGAATACTTCCTATAATATTTCAATTGGTTTATAAGCTAAAATAGCTTATTTATTGAATTTTGTCCGTTTCGTTCATTCCGTCCATTTTATCCGCCCCAAGTTTGGTGGAAATTTCCGTTTCATCCGGGGTGGAAATTTCCACTATCCACTGGACGGGCGCACTTTGATTCGAAAGCTAATCACGAGAGAAAATAAACGGTATTATCTTCAGCGTCAAATGTCATGATAACCTTTTCTTTTTTAAGCGTCAGGTATACCTTGCATTTCTAATACGGAATCTCTTTCTATGCATTTCAAATAGGGCGTCTCAGCTAAATATTATAGAAGACCAACAACCATGATATGTGCGCTTATCTTGGATGTTATCTTAGGGGTCAAATGTCATAGTTTCCTTTTATAAACGCTAAATTGCTTATTCGTTACACTCCTGTGTTACCAGGTTTATTGTATTGTATTGTTTTGACTTTATTAGCGTGTTTACTTGTATTGTAGTTAGACCAGCCTGTTATAAGGTTGACACAATCAAACACGTTAGTAAAGTAAATCAACCAATCAATCAATCAATAATAAGATAATTGGAGTCTTTATTAAGCAATCCCGTGCGTTTCTTCTTAAGTATGAAAATTTGGTCATTCGGGGGCTTGTAGAGCGTCAACAATACCTGCCCAGCGGTTCCGAAATGTAAATTTTACTTTTTGATTGACATGTCATACCTTTTTGTGTCGGAATGTCCGCCTAATGACCATGACATTTATATAGGACATTTACATCGTCTGCCATTGTCGGACATTCATGAAATATTGGAAGTACATGCAGTAGGATAACAGTGTATAACGTTTAATGGCGTCAAGTAGGCACATTTTGAAGTTTCAACTAGTAGATTATTGGTTTGCAGTATATAAAGTTTTGAATATTTATTAATGAGAGAGAAACACAACGATGAGGATGTGCTTTGTGTCCGTGGGCCCCGTGGGCACAAGTCTGGTGGCCAAAAGGGCCAGTTAATTTGAATAGCCAGTGGGAAAGAAGTCACGTGGCCTGCCCAACTATGTGGCCATCTGTCTATCACTGCGCAAAATATAACAACATGATGTTTCGACAACAAATATGTCTGTCTACATCAGGATTGATCATTGAACGGAATACTTTTTTTCAGTAAATGGCTCAATGATTTGGTGTCGTGATGAAATAATAGAGTAAAGAACGGCGAAAGTCAGGCTTTAATGTTGAGAACAGAGAAAGAGTGAAAGATAGACAGACGGGGGAAACTAAGTAGGAGTGAGCAGGTGTTCTTGATTTTCTTATCCCTCTCCCCGTCCTGTCCCGTTCGCTTTTGCTTCGGTGAAAGCATTTGCTCTTGTTGAACTCTCCACACACTCCATTCTTGCTCAAGAGTTGGTTGGTAGTGCAAGTGCTTTTAAAGCAACAGCGGAAAGTAATTTATATGCGGCGCGTACAAAATATTTCTCGTCTAAAGCTAAGAAAAGTCTCCGTTTTTTTTTTCGAGAAAATGGATGAGAACGGTATAAGGAATGTGACCCCGAAAAGAAAAATGGATGAGGGATGTGGTGGGTTAAAGATGGGTCGTGTCGGGATTCTGGATCATGCTCCACTTATTTCAAAAGTATAAATCCCTCGGCACACAACTTACTTCTCTTCTTCAATTTTTGTAACTTATTTTTTTTACTAGAGTAGTAACTACTTAAAAATATATTTTAGTTTCGATTTTACTTCTTTTGGATTTTGCTTGTCAGTAAAGAAAACGACTTGAGCACAGATATTCCACTATTCCACAAGCAAATATTATCGATAAATTTCTGATTTTTTTTCAACCTCTGTCTGTAACTTCTATTTTTTCACCGTTCGATTCTGCTACGCCATTAATTCAATATAAAAATCGCAAAAAACGTAAGTACAAATATTTTTCTTGTCCTAATTAACTTCTTTCAGTTAGAACTCAACGGCTAATTATCACCCGTTTTTATAATGTTACTTAAGTGGTCAAGAAATTAAAAACCAGTTTATGAGGATTATTCTTTTATCGTTGCAAAATTGAGAAAATGAAATATGTATTGTATTTTTCAAGTAGCCTGAGACTCGGCTAATATTGCATGCATGACACTGCATTTTGCGCAAAATAGCGGGAACCATAGAGACTCAATGTAAACGCTTGGAATCAATTTTCCTGTGTGACGATCAATCAAGGTTCAATATTTACAAAACTCAAGTGTTAACTACAATGTAATGTGTATGTCGTATGTGTACTGTGAACTGTGTACACTGTAAAGTTGGGTTCACTTAATTTTGACACCTTGGTGGCACAAACTTTTTGTCTCCGATTTCGTTGAAAATTTGCAGGAATATAGATTTTAATGCGTAGATTACGAATCTGAAATTAACAACCGTGTTTAGCAATCGTGGCGCCCCCCAGAGGGAAAAACCCGTGGGTTGCCATGCCAACCGGTGGTTTTTTCGTTAAGCGATTGCTAAACACGGTTGCTGATTTCAGAATCGTAATCTACACATTAAAATCTATATTCCTGCAAATTTTCAGCGAAATCGGAGACAAAGTTTGTGCCACCAAGGTGTCAAGGTAAAGTAAGGGCTACTTTACGTACGACACAAAGATAACAATGTGCTTTGATCTGGATCAAACCCGTAAAGGGTAAATTTTGTCTCCATTGAAACTCGAACATAAGGCCAGTTCAATATTCGAGCTTGGGAAATCCTTTGGGACAGGATTGGAGTTGGTAAAGATTTACTACTGGGGAGGCTATTTTCTTCTCGAACAATTGGCTATGCTCGAAAGAAGTTTGTTGGTTTTACTTGTGATTTTATTGTTTTTGTGCATTTTTTGTATACGAATGGGATAAAACCGCAACTCGTTTATTTTCTTACTTTGTGGTATTTTTTAGGAAAATAATCATACTGTGTATTACTTGCAGTAGCAGAAGTGGCTGCACACTCATCAGTTTCAATTTTCTACAACTTTTCTTTGACAATTTTCTTAAACTAAGAATCAATTTTTGGAGAGATTTGCTCGCGTCGCACAAAAGCTGATGTGGATCTACTTAAAATATGGCGTCTCATCCAGTCTCCTCGTATTGACTTTGATCCTTAAGAAATACTCATGTTGTGGAGCAGAGAGAACTCGCAACCCAACGGACTTGGAGTCGTCTCCGTTTGCTATTGGGATTAAAAGTTTTTTGTTCCAACAAAGTTGACAAGGTTTTAAATGCATATAAGAGGAAGCAGACACTCACTCACTTTACTTCAAAGAGCTTTCCCTAATCTTTTCAGAACACACAACCGCATTTATGGATTCACTCCAAAGTCCTCAAACCATTAAACTTCCGTACCCCACTCGTTGAAAGTTTTTTTCTACAAAAGGGAGAGAAATGTGTCAAGAGCGTAGATGTACATGCTGTTTTTATTTAAAGTTAAAATCGTCAGTTTCCTTATTAGCATCACTAAAGGCACTTGTTTTCATTTTTATCTTAAATGTGAAGTAGTAGAGGTGGGCTTCTGGTGCTCATGTAAACTTTTTTATACAACCGCAGACTTGATGTATTTGTATTTGTCTCTCGGATCTTTGATGATGAATGACTACGAATTCATTGTTGCTCCAAATAAGTTTCGAAATTTGTCCGTGCAGTTATTTCCCCAACGTCTTTCAAGGAAGAAATTGTGGGGCCAAGTATAGATAGACCGGTTTTAAGTAGCATTTTGTTTGCGTACAATTTTTATGTTGAAAACAAGGAACGATCATCATTATTAACATGATCTCTCGTAAGTATCAAAGCTGTTGCAAAGGAGAGTAAAAAGGAGAAAAATTGTAACCCCTATCACTGGAGTTAGAGGAAAAGAATTTTAGAGAGAAAGCAAGGTAGTAATGGCAGTCGTACTTGCTTCTCTGTTTTCCTGTAAATGATCTTTTATCCCAAAAGTAAACTTGGCTGGAAATGGAAGCATAGGTTCAACTCCCTTTATGCTAATAATATGTACAAAACGGAGTAAGTATTACGAATATCACACAGAAGTCGTGGGGGACAGATGTGTATGGAATGGCCAGGTCGTCCTGGAACCAGTAAAGAGAGTAAAGTTATTCGGCGAATTGAAAATATGATGATGGTAGTCATCATCTTCATATTCATGCAAATTTTAAGGTGCGTCTGGTATGTAAGAGTCGGAACGCGGCGGAACATCAGATTCAATTCACATCATTTCCCAATTCACTCAACCTGTGTACTATGCATTGACTCCACAATCGCCAATCTGGAAAAGCCGGCATGGGTTGTGAGCGTGTGATGTTGACACGGAAGCGAACTAGGCGTCTAGATAGTAGTTGGCAATGTTGGCATGATTTGGAAACACCCAGCTCGATAAATTTAAGATTGATAACTTTGATGTATTATGGAATTAAAAATCCATCCCGCAAAGGGGGAAGCAAGAGGCTTCTAAACATAAAATCATAAAGCATACGCAGAGGGTCTTTTCGAGATTTTTGGTGGAACACAAACATTATGGAATAAGTTAAGCGGGATTGCTGTCTAAGCAGCTGGAATGTGTCCAGTCTTGTTATTCACATGTTTTTACATAGTTTCATATAAATTTTGTCCAGTTTTGCGTGTGACACTTCCCTAGTATTGCTTGTAAGCCATATAACGTGTTTTGACTCCATGGCCACGAATTTCCAGGTTATGGAAATTTTAATTTTATCGATGTCAGTCTTTGAAATTTCCCGTTTTCCTTAAGAAGTTTAACACGGAGAAAACCAGCTTTCACGGGAACAATCAATTCAAAACTTCCAAAATTAAAAAAAAAACAATATTTCGATGTAAAAGTGTTGCATACCATAAAATATCGTCAAATGATTCATTTTAGACAAACAATAGCTATTGGTGTTCCTAAGCATGTACCTACGCTTGTATTGAAAACTCGAGTTTGACAAATTGAAGGCTCGTTAATTCAGAATCACCTCGCATTGGCACCAAATAATGTTTTAATATAAGGTACTTCTACGCCAAGTTTCAGCTAAATCAAAAATAATCTTTCTTGGTCCTTCCCTCGTTAGTGAAGTCATAACTGCGTAAATTCAGTAATAATGCGTAATAAAGCAATCTTTTATTAATGAAATTAGTAATTTCGAAATTCTTGTTGACCAATTCACAAGGCCTGTTCTTTCTCTTCTAAATTTAGTTCATTCTAAACCTAAACATGCTAAATGTCATCACAATTTAATAGTCATCAAATCTGGAGCCACTATCTCTGTTTCTCTTACACGAATCCCTAAAAAATGTGATGATAATAATCTCGCCAGTTTTTATTGACCCCCCAACGAAAAATATTACTCCACGCCCAGCTAAATTCATTTTCCATTTTGTTTCCACTACTGCCCAATTTCTCTTCTTATTTCAGGATTGCATAGAAAAAGGCTCGACTGATTTAGCTCTGTTCGCCTTGTGTGTCCTGTGGGAATAACTCAGTGAAGAAAACAATTTTCAGTAGCACACGTACATTGCTTTCTTCTTTGTCTAGCCTTCTGTGTCATACTCTTTCCTTTTACATGTATCAAGAAAAGACAAATAAAGAAATGTATGCCTGACTGCTAAAGGATACAGAATTCTTCTGTATATAGAGACCCTGATGAGACTATTATAGTTTTTTTTAAAATTCGTACTAGTTATTGCACCAAACAAAGGAAGACGTGGTGTATTGATCAGAGAAGGCGACAAAAAGTTCTGTTGTGAAAGTCTCACTGACACTATTCAGTTTGTTCTCTCATCCAGTTGCAAAATTCTTCTTTGCCTTATACTGTCTGCAGGATCAAGATATACCTAAAGGAACTACATGGTTGAAATTGTTCGCAATATTTTTTGTTAAGAAAAACGAATTTTCACATGCTTTCTTTTGATTTACTTATTTTTTCCTCATCCCTTTAGTATTACTGATTTCTTAAGGAGATAAAGAGGGCTTGCACTAGTAGTGACGAGAAAGCGGTATTAGTGAGCGTTAAGATTATATTTAAATTATATCCATCAAATGAAAGTTTTATTCATATGGTGTTACTGTATGGAAATCAGGCTATATTGTACTGATACAGAATAACACTTGAATAAAGATGAATCAATGAATCAATCAATTACAATCCTGTCAAAACCTTTATTATCGCGGTTCGTATCACAGCAATTCTCTGTGTGTGCTTTTCATACGCACTATTTTTCTTGCTCAATGATACAAATAATGCGGAGAAAAGACATGCACTTGGAATGGTAATGGTGTTATGTTATGTAACTCAATATAAATACACCAAAGTACTTTGTTTCTTTCTGTGGCTATGTATGTGTATATAGTCATGGTCTTGACTCTTGACAGGAAATAAAAAGATAGAATGGAGAGATTGTTTTATGGATCTCTTTTTACCCAAATTACAAAAGTAATAAAATCTAATATGAATGACATGGATAGATGCATATTCATTTGTATTGGTATTTGTTGGTTGAGTGCACACAATAAATGTACGTCCATTTTTTCTTCCCAGCCCTTTTGACACTCTCCTGTAAAGAATGAGGCTATAAAGAAGGAAACGAAATCAGACGGTATTTCATGAAGCATGGTCCTGCCATGTTTCGTTCGCCTCCATCCATTTAGCGTATGTCGTGCTAGACCAGACCAGATGCTGCTGAAGATGATGTTGTACTAGATGGGCCATGTTTTCTTTTTTTCAACTTGGCAAGACATTACAAGATGTAATATCCTCTGAAAATGGGAAAAGTGTCAGAAAAAAGTTTTTGAATTTTGAGGATTTAATTTGAAATGAAAGGAGCTTTTAAACAGCGACAACCGGAAGTTCAAAGGATATTATATTATCATGAACAAGACGATGAAAAAGCAACTTTTTAGTATTGCGTACCCTGTATCTCTGTCACACTACTATACACTCTTACTACCAGTTTTTAAAGGATGTAACTGCGGAACATAACGTTAGTTGGTCGTGACTTTTGTGCATATCGCTCCATAAAAGGGCTCTTCACTCACTCATCCATTTCTTCCCTTCTTCTTACTCTCAACTGAAGATCGCGTGCGGTATGGAAAGTTGCAATAGTTATGTTATGGCTTGTCTTGATGTGTCTGTGAAGTGGATTTACATGGTCGTTCTAAGCGAATGTGACAGTTTAAAAAGGGAACCAAGGGAGCTGTACTCAGGAAAACTGCTCCTTTTCTACTTTTTTTTCGTAGGAAAAACAGAAAGGCAAAGCAAGTAGCAATTTGTATGTAAAGCAATGCAAAAAGGACAGTCTCTCTTCAAAGCTTCCAGTACCGGAGAAAGCTGTCTAAGCCCAGTAGTTTTTTGTCGTTTTATCTTTTGTGTACACCATGTATGTATGCATTTGCGTGGCTTTGTACATGCGGTTTGATCTCATAGTCATTCTCAGTTTTCCTTTCAACTTTCCTATTTCATTTATGCACAAGGAACAAGCCTACTAGGGTTATGATACTATATACTATATACATTATCCCGTTCAACGAATATTTCTACATGTTATGTCATTCTCGTTTCGTTTTTAGGAAAAGGTACTTTGTTCCTGTATGTTGCTGTGCTAGCATAATAATCCATATAATAGTTGTATGTATAGCTCCTCCATTCGGGTAATGTAATATAATTCTGAAGAAATAAGAGGGAAAAAGTAGATGTGGGATGCTAGTGTTTATTCTGCTAGGGTAGATGTGAATGTTTGCCTGCTTTAGAGTAGTTCATCCGAATGAAAGGGAATGAGCTTGTGAATGGCTCATCTTTATTGGGTTGACGACTCTGAATTTTTATTGGTATGGATATAAGCGGAATAATATGGTATAAGAATCTATATAATATGTTATAACCATGTGCTGCATATTCATTTTGTTGTAAAATAGGGACAATTCTTTGAGTCATTGGCATAAAGGCTTGCTTTTTGGCAAAGAGACTTGTCCCTTGTTTCTCTTGTATCATCATCATCGTGGTCCTCATTCTTCGTCATATAAAAAGTATAGAAAGCTGGCGAATCTAGTATGTTCTTGGACTGGGGGAGAGGGCGACGAAGCTATATATACCCAGTACAAAACGACGACATGCTCATTTGGGATATGGGAATTGTGAAAGAGCCGTTAAGTCTTGGTGGAATGGGCCTCCTCAGAACAATAATTTGAATATTGTTGGCTCCTTTTCCCTGACTGCTCAACTCCTCTTATTTCTTCCTATTTTATTCATTTCATTCATTCCTCCTCATTTCCCTATTTTTTTTATACCGTCTCCCTTCAACTTCATCCGTTCCAAAACATATATTGTTTTAAAAAGAATGGGCTCGTTTGTATACTCTCACTGGCCAACTTTCCTTCCCTTTCTCTCATTTTTTTTGCAAATATAATGTCACACTGTGACAGATCTAACTATTCCAATACAACAATTGAATAGAGTTTGTGGAGAATGTTTACAATTTGAACTCTACTTCCACTCGTTCTACTTGCCACGATGAAATGCTGTCAGAATATTTTTTTTAAATCCATAAATAAATACTGTTCCCAAGTAGGCTACAAACCAAACCGATGTGCAGGAGCCAAAGAGCAAATCCAAGAGAAATTTTATGGACACATGATGATAATGACACAAGAGAATACGGAAAGCAGTGAAAACATATATGGAAAAAGTATGCATAGATGAGTAGATATTGTGTCATTGCCAGCCCAACACAATGTATTTCGCCCTATTCTTCATCGCCGTCTGCTTTCTTTCCCTCTCAAATATATATTTTTTGGAAAGCTTATCTGACAATTTTTATGGTGGAAGAAGAGAGAAGGGACGCTCACATGTCTTTACAGATTCCATGCATGTTTCTCCTGGTTGACGCCATTGCTCTGGTTCTGTTCTGCTCATGCTTTCCTTCCTTGTGCCTATTGCCATATTTCTTTATAAAAAAAGTCTTGGAGAACCCGAGTGATTTATGAATATTAGAATGTAAACGTCTTAAATTTTATTCATGCTCTCCTGTCTATAACAATTTCTCCCGGCTAGAACGCGCCTCTTCAAGCACACTGTATAATATATTACAATATGGTGCGGTACGTTGCAAGGATGATTTGATACGCCGTCATTGTACATATATTGTAAATGGAACAACCAGACACACACGTATGAGGGTAGTAGGCAAGGAAAACAAGTTCAATAAATTTCTCTGATGCTCAAAATTAGTTTCGTTGAAAGGTTCCAGTAGAGGTTCTTTGCAGCAAATAAGAGAGGGGTTTGCCATTGGCTTCGTGTAACATTCTACATTATTTAAAATGCTCTGGCATGACTCGATCATTTTCTTCACTGTTATCACTTCAATGTTAGATAACACACATTATTCTCCAAATAATATCAAATAGTGAGGACAAATATGCTTAACGCATTCCACAAATCTATTCGAAGCGAAATATTACCATATTGGTAGTGGTATATTGGGAATACGCATGAACGTGAATGGTACCATTCTTTCGTTTTGTACAATTTATAAGAAACTTGGACAAGATACATACTCTTTAAATCATAAGTCAGCAACTGCGGAATGTAGAATATCATCGTCTTCGATCATACAAAACATGGAAACTCTGCATTTGGCTGTATGTAATTCGTTATTACGTAGCTGAATCTCAGTCAGCGTAGTTATAACTTTACTAACGAGGGAAGGACCAGGTATGATTTTTTTGGAATTGGCTGGGACGCGGTTGTAGTAGTACCTTTTGGTGAGAAACTAAACCATATAACGTGTTTTGACTCCATGGCCATGAATTTTCGAGTTATGAACATTTTAATTTTATCGGGGTCAGTTTTTGAAATTTCCCGTTTTTCTTATGGAGTTTAACATGGAGAAAACCAGCTTTCACGGGTACCCCCCTTCACAATCAATTCAAAATTGCCAAAAATTCAAAAAATGTCTAAAAACCCACTATTTCGAAGTAAAAGTAAGGCAAACCATGAAATATCGTCAAACGATTCAATTTAGACAAACAACAGCTATTAGCGTTTCTATGCATGTACCCATGCTTGTCTTTGAAAACTCGAATTTGACAAATTGAAGGCTCGTTAACTCAGAAACACTTTGCCATGGAGACCTCGCATTTGGCACCAAATAATGTTTTATTATAAGGTACTTCTACGCCAAGTTTCAGCCAAATCAAAAAAAATCTTGCTTGGTCCTTCCCTCGTAAGTTTGTCTGTCTGTCCGTCTGTCAGCACTCTCCTGTCGACATAGGTTGACCGATTTCCACCAAATATGGTACATAGGTAATACATCTCAAGGGCTTTCCTGCTATTGCTTTTCAGCCAAATCGGTGAAAGCGTTTGAAAGTTATAGCGCGAAAATTCGAAAATCCACATATTTGGCTAAGTATTGAGAGATTGTTTGATGTGCTGAACCGATTCGTTATGGTGGTAATGCTCTAGGATTAGTATTTTATGCAGTTTTGAATGTTTTTGAGCGCGAAAATTCAAAAACAGTCCCATTCATCACCCAGTATTTCTATTCCTCGCCAAGAAATCCTAATCATTACCCAAAAATTCTATTCATCAGTATTCCTATTCATCACCCAATAATCCCATTCATCACCCAAAATTCCTATTCATCACCCAGTATTCTTAGTCTCCTGTGTATGCCATTCAGCTACGTTTCTAGGTCTGCTTACCAGCAGTTTATTTAATAATAAATGTAAATATAACCGTCAATAAGTATTTGATAGTGAATCAAATTGGGAATTATAGTGGCAATAAAATAATTTATTAGTATGACGAGTTTTCGGACAATTCTTTTTCCTTCATCAGGCCGTAAAAATGAAGAAACAGAGAAATTTAATAATAAATTATTTGTTTGCGTAAGGAAGCGATGTGCAGTAACCATCGAGCGAAGGAAGTTAAATGCATTTTTTTACATGCAGTTAACTTAAATAAGTTAATACATAAATGGGGGTACTTCGTTACAATTTACGAAATTTTACTATGGCAAGGGTCGGTTACGAAGCTTATATAACTGGACAAAAAGGCCAGTTATCTGTGCAAGATTTTGTAGTTACGAAATATTACTAACGACACATCGAACTTTTTACTACTCACGTCATCAAATTAGTTACGCTGATAAGTTACACAATCACGATGATACCTGACGTCCCTAGTTGATAAGTCTAACTAGTGCTATTGTTCTTGTAACAACCGAATAAATGTCCTTTCGGAACTTCTTTACCCAAAGTTGATACATAGTTGTAGTAAGATTCATCAGAAAAAATAATTTAGTAAAAAAGGAGCTCATAATGATTCTTGAAAAAGGTCAGTGCTGGCATGTCTTCGTAATATTTTCTTAATTGAAGATTTTTTTTTTAAAAATCCAACAGCATGGTTACCGTTTGAAATTGCAGGTTTTAAAATCTTTGCGGGTCCGGTCTGCAAGGGGTTTTCAAGGCTTCAGACACTTTGTTCTCCTATTTAGCTCTTGCTTCATCATAAAAATAGTTAAAGGCAAAGTATTCTTCTTTAAAGATTCCTTATTTTTTCGATTTTTCTCTTTGAGAAATGCATTCCAAATTTCAAATCAAAGGATTAAGGTAATAGAGGTTAGGAAAGCGAAAAATATTTTTGCCCAAGAAAATGTTGCTGAAGCCAAACCCAACTTTATTTTTCAATCCAGAAAAACTAAATGATACGTGTCAGATCTGAACTCTTGGTTACTGTTTTACCTATCTCCTACCATCAACTATCCCGTCAATTTAGATTAACCCTAGACCCTAAACTAGTATGAAATACTGGCTACGATTTTTAAGGAATCAAATACTGTGTGTGCAGCAAGAGAAGACGTCTGAGTTGAGTATAAATGCTAACGAAAAAACAGGAAACATGCCTTTCTTGTTCTGACATCTGAATTTCGTTTTCTTCATTCAATTGCTGGTCAGCTGCGTTAAGCTGACGAGAAAAAAGGACAAATCGTAAATACTATCTGGACCTTTAGGGATATTATTCGCATTTTTATCTGATAAGGACTATTTGAATGCTATACTCCGACAAACCTCCCCATCCCCAAACCTAACGTAAGCCTTTTCACATATAATATATACACGTTTAGCGCTCTCTGTCGCTCTCACTCAAACTTGAAATTGGATCTTGTTATTTTTTGTCTTTTCTTTCTTCACTTTCCGAGCTCAACAGACTACGAAATGAAAACAGTGAAGCTCTCTCTCAAGATAAAGTAAGAAGATAAAGGTTAACATCGTTAAAGAGCTGGATATAAAATACATATATCTCTTATTCTTTTCCAATGCGTCCTGCAATTTATGAGAGACGAGTTGGAACACTTCGAGAAAAGCAGAAAACGCATTTGATTTCGTTTGTGATTTTCTCTCGTCGGCTTCGTCTTGTGTTCCTTATCCAGACAGACGCTCTCCAATTGCATTGCATTTTGTTTTGCTGTTTCTATTGTAAGTCTGGCTGGGGCTCGCGGCTCAAATCAAATGAGAGTTTTTCGCTTTTGATTTCAAACTTGTTTTGATTACACAGCTGTGTATCTTCGTATCGATCTTATAAGAGATAGACGGAGGAGAATAGAGGAAATAATAAATTGGAAGCAAAAGAGCCATTTTTCTTTCTTTTGGAAGGAATGAGTGAGAAAGGGATTGGAAAATGTACTCTTTTTGTTCTATACCTTGTAAATTAAATAAAGCGTAGCTTTTGTGTTTGCTCTAAGGATCTATGGCTTGCATACATACGAAAACGAAATGAAGCTTTTTTTTAAACGAAATTTTATCTCCCATAAAATATATAGCTCCCGTACGTCTCAGGCAATATATAACACGATTAATTAATAACACTATATAGAGCGTTTCCCTGTGTGGACTTCTTGTAGTGCATATAACCCAGTAAGAGGGGTTCACTTAAATTTACTTCACATATACCAGTAAAAAAACGGGGACCTGGTGCAAGTGTTTGGATAAGACGTGGTCTGAGGTTACGATGGGATCACCCTAAAGCTTTAAACTAAAATGTACCACACTCATCAGTAGCTTCAGTATGATGTCTCAAACTCCACACACACACTTTGATCTTTAACGTTTATATGTAGGTCGTAGGTCATGCTTTGTGATGGGTTATTCGTAGAACTTGTAAATAGTATTGTTGAATTTTATTGATCTCGGAAAATGGCATCATTTTGATTTAACACAATTTATACTTTGTATTAAAAATATTTGACCTTGACCTTTGGTCTGGTTGCCGTTATCTGATTAATTTCATCTCGTTTGCCAATAAAGGTTTTAACCTAAAATGTTGTTTAGGGAAATAGATTTTAGAAATTCTTCAACCGTGTGGCCACTATCCTCACAGACGGACAGACACCATGCCCATAATCAGAAACCAAGCCCCTTTTACAAAGGTCCCGGTTACTAACTGTAATAACGATGTTCAAAAGAGTACACACGTTAGTATACGTACTTAAAGTTTTTACAACGAAGAACTTTGAGCTTAAAATTGTTTAGAATGTTAATTGTAAGTGAAATGTGTATTCGTGTAGTTCGCCATTACCGCGAAAGCGAGAGAAATTCATCAAGATGAAGTAAAGAGGAGACAGTGGAATTGTGAGAAAAGTAAAAGAGAAGAAAGCCTTCCATATCCTTTTCCTTCAAATCTAGTTTTCTTCGCCCACTCATCCGTACCATTTGTGTGGCTGCATGCGTGTGCTTTTTCTGTTGTAGTCCTCGTGTGGTGCAAGTAATTTCAACCTTTTTAAACAAAAGACAGTTAAGCCAATTGTAGGAGCAGACTAGAAATATTTTCAAGCACCAATTGGGGTATAACTTATTCTTATGTTTCTTCTCTTTCCAGTCTTAATGCTTTAGCTGGTGTTCCAGAAAAATATCCAAAAATGCTAATAAAATGGTACAATGTAAACACAAAATACTACGATGACTACCTATATATTTCTGAAACTTTCACAAAGGGAGATGATTTTTATGACATGTATGCATGGATTGACAAGAGAAGTAGAAAGCGAGCAATCACTGGTCATCACCTTTTTTATCTAAAAATCCTGAGAAGATGATGAAGAAAAAAGATTGGGTTTTCTCTTGTTTACTTTCCTCTACAAAAATGCACTCTGCTGAACCGAAAATTTTCACTTCGAGCCACACAATTGCAAAAGCGCGTAAGCTTATTACTAGCAATTTATTGCTAGTCTATAGCTTTGTCTTTTCCGTCTGTCGGTCCGTTCAGCGGCACGATAACTCGATAACGGTTTGACTTTTTTAAATTCTATTTTCCCAAATCGATAGCTTAGGTCAAATGAGGATCAAGTTCCATTATGAACCAAATCCGAGTGACCCTTCAAAATAAAAATTCATGATGACCTTTATTTTTTTCAAACGTATAGCATATTATTGGAAACCTCTAATCCGTAGAAAATATCAACACCAATATATTATTATTATCAACTTTATTACAGATATGTGCATTCACATACATGAGACACTAAATCCCTATCTATAACATCACCCAAAACAATGTAAAATGTCTTGCATGGAAGTTGTGAGCGGTAGAAAAAAAACCCTTATCAGGGAAAAACAGTATTCGGTTTAAAAAGGAGAAGAAAAAAACTCACACTTAACAGAGCGCTCTCTGTCCCATATAATGCTTCCGTGTCTCAAATGTGACCTTCATAGATCAAAGGTCATCAGGTTCCCTTTTTTAAACCTTAAATTGCAAGTTCGTTACACTCCTGTGTTATCAGGTTTATTACCTTCATTCATTGAAGAGCGTACGAACTCTAACCAACTGCCATCCAAAGCCACAGTGAAAAGGCAGACAAATACTTGTTATGGCAAATACAAAAAATGTGTACACACACTACAACAGGCACAATCATGGCACTTGAGGTAAAAAATGGGAACTTTTTATTAGGTGTGTGCTATAAAGCGTATCGTACGAGTGCACATGCTATTATCACTTTCACTTTATCACAAACATCAAACATGAGGAATTGTAGATTACACTGTCGACAGGAATATTTTTATCGAGTTGGGTAACTGAAAATGCGTAATAAACCTGGTAACACAGAAAGGGTTGTAATAACCTGGTTGGGATTTCTAATCACAATAATTGATGTTTCACTGACTACGATCATGTCCGTCTGCCCTCAGAAATTTGAAATAGCTCTTCAGTATGCAAAAAAAACTTCAGAACGCTTCCACTTATAAAAAAAATCGTTCATGTTTGTTTCCTAACTATTTCTCTTGATTATTGATTAGTTTATGTTGTCATTGTCACTATTCATAAATTTAAAGATGCCTACTATAGGGGCAAGTTTTTTGAAATTCAAGTTTACAAACACAAAATTATCCCAACGATGTTATTGACGATTTCTATCTACTTGGAACCCCTTGGGAAATCGCACGTTCTACAAGATGCATTTTAGAGGGGTTTTGTTGCATTCATACCGAAATGACCTCCAAAACTCCTATGCATTTTAAATGGAGACTATCCGAGCAAACGAAAAATCACCAATGATACAAACCAAATAATTAAAAGCTCTACGAATATCAGTTTATTAATATAAAAAATATTATGTTTTGGGGCTCATGAATTCCAAAATTTTAACGAATTCACCATAGTGGCTTTTATTATGGGTAATTAATGAAACTCAAAAACCATTGCGTTCACTAGTCACTAATGAAGAATGAAGTATTCTATGTGGTAAGCAACTCAAGGACCTTCATACAAGTAAAGTTGCATATACAAAGGTATTTGAGTTGGTTACTACGCAGAATAAAGGAGTTCCACATTTATCCTATTTAGCGCTATTCAAATGTCTGAGGGAATATTTGGCGCTTTCAAGTGCTTGAGTTGCGTGTGTCATGCGTTTGGAAGTGCCTTGATGGAGGATGTTTTGTGGTGTCGATTGTCGAAGTTGTAACTTCAGTCTAGTTTTAATTACAATACTTGAAAAATCAAAAATAAGTACAGGGAACAAGTCCCAACTAGCCTACTGTGAGTAGCCTTGAAAGTTTAAAATAAGGGATTTAGAAACATCTCTAAAATCATTTTGTTATGATTTGTTAAGTTACTCACTGTGGCGCGCCTTTCTGTTGATAACATTAATCCAAATTACATTAACTTTCCAAGTTGAGTTGATTCTGTATTTAAAATTATTACAATATTACGAAGTATCACAGGATAATTATTCAAATTTAAAAAAAGGACATTTAATCAACAAATAACACAAAGTTATTGCGCGCCCAGTGAGTAACTTAACAAATCATAACAAAATGATTTTAGAGATGTTTCTAAATCCCTTATTTTAAACTTTCAAGGGTACTCACAGTAGGCTAGTTGGGACTTGTTCCCTGTACTTATTATGATCTTGAAACGTTAATTAACGTTTGATACGTGTTCTAAAAAATTGTCTACAAGCCCAATCTACTTGACTGTTTTCGAAAATATAGTGTTCGTCGAATTATTCTATACAAAATCTACTTCTAAGTAAGTTAATTGCTTATATAAATGGTTGACCCAAGATAATGGAGAATGACAGTGATATATTATCCCTAAATGTTGCACATGTTTTCTAATTCATAACTTGATATTTTATGCTGATTTGTCGGGAACGATGAAGCATAAAATTTCTTATATATTGGCATATTATCGAAAATTAAATGATTTTAACGCCAAATAAAAATATGTAAAATAAGTAAAAACATGCCTCGGACTTGTTTTAACTTATGAGACACTCATAAACTGGATCAACCAATCAGCAACCAGGAAAGTTTATCATCCGATACAATATGAGGAGCATATTTTATGGTGTAAATATGAGGGTCTCATAATTGGTTTCGGCAATAGGCCTTATGTTTATTTCCATGCAAGACCATGCTGCGTTGGGTTGACTAGCGTTCAATAATACGCTATACCAAAATGAATTATAAGGTAAATGAAGACGAGTTAATTTTTACGACAATCATTGATGCTACACGTTATGCCTTACGCTTGAAAAAATTAATGTCATGACCTTTGACCTGGAAGGGTCACTCCTTGGTCCATAATTGAACTTAAGTTTTGAACTTGATCTAAATTAGAACCCGAGTTATCGATTGGTCAAAACAGAATATAAAATAGTGAAGCCCTTCTCGAGTTATTGTGCACGTAAACAGAACGACGGACAGAAAATAACAAACCAATATAACCAAACAAATATAAGTAAATTGATAGTTAATAAACATATAGTAGCAATTAAGCCCGTAGGCGTGTGTTAATGGCAGTGCCCGTAGGCAATGCAAATTTTGAAGTAGCCCAGCTTTTATTCTAGTTACATATGTTAGCGGAGTCCTAGACTAGTTTACAAGCATCTGGAGTAACATTAAAATCAGCGCCAGCGCTATATGAATCGATTTTTGACTGAGGTAGTGTAGTAATAGTGCCATATCATCCTGGTTATTTCTCGTGATCGTGCAATGTCTTTCTCCAGTATTAAACATAGCGTTCGTTCATAGAATGGAAAGTTTGCTGCAGAAAGCAAGAAGTTGGGGAGACCTAGTTGTGTGTACGATGTCGATGGGAAATGATAACATCACTCATTCTCTGAGCAACAAATTAAGGTTGACATGTAACACTGCTATATAGCATTACCATGCAGTTATCACTACATAGTACTATATGGCATCTCTATACCATTATTCTACGTATAAGCGGGAGAAACTAACATGTGTATTGTTTTGCTTCTTGGTTGTTATTACTATGTTGCTGTACTAATTGTTCATTAGGCTGGAGAAATGTAATTAGGAAGGAAGGAAGCAACAATAAAATAAAAGGATAAAGAATGATGTGCGTTGCTACCTGCTCCCTTTTGTGGAGAAAAAAAAATAAACCGTTTTTGTTGGAATGTCAAAAGCAATGGGGGTATTATTATTAGCGTGTTGCTGCTTTATTATTATTACGAGATGACAATGAAAATCTTGTTTCTTATATGGCCCAAAAACGCTTTCTTTGACTTGCTCACTATTGGGAATAATAATAATAATTATTATAAGTTTATTTTGTCGGTCCGTCTGTTCGTTCTACACCTGTAATTTTTTCTAGCATAGCACTCGAAAGAATCACAAAAGAGTAAGGCTTATCTTCGGTGTGACCTTCAGTCTCAAAGATCATCATCAGTGATGACCTCCGCCTGTTCGAGGACACGATAGCTTTTGAACGGCTTTACTTTTTCGAAATTATTTTTCCCCTAATCAGTTCCAAACGTCAAAGAGAGATGGAGTGACAAATAGGTCCATGGTAAAATATTTTTTAAATAGCAAGGTATGGGGCTGCGATCTGCGATGCATCAAAATGAAGTTTTGCATGTCGTATTGTAAGCCATTTTGACGTGGTGGTAGAATTGTATTGTAGCGACGAAGAAGCTACAGTAAAAATCCACTGTCCTTCTCAAAAAATTGAAACCCGTCTCCAGATGGTGTTGAGATTGCATTGTAAACAAGTATCTACTATATGGAATTGGCAGCGGTCGTGCGTTTGTGACCCCGACGTTTTGGACTGGGATCACTTTACCACAACTCGGAATAGAGTGTTTGAGTCATCGATATTGAACAAACCCCAAAGGAATTGATAGCGACCAGAACTCCTTTTTGAACCTACAGTACTTGTTTCCAATCCAATTTTGCAAACCCTGCGAGTTTTACGGTACGATTTTGTGACGGACATTGTACTCCCATCAAGTACTGCGTTTAAACGAATGACACTGTACGAAAAGTCAGAACTAAGGAGGAGGGTTATGCAGTTTCTCAGGCCAAGTCTTTGAAGGTTCATATCGCTATATATGTATCTCGAATTTGTCAGGTTTATTCTATTCCATTTTGGAGTGAAATCGCTTTACATTTTTTGCTTATTTAAGAGTGCATGCGTGGATAAAGTGACAAGCATCAGTGATAAAGTGATAAAGTGGGAAAATGCATCAAGATCACACAGCCACTGTGTAATTACAATCCGCAAATGCGTTAGACCTAGAACCGGAAGCAATGAAAATCCATGATTGTGTACTTGATTTGTACGACAAGTTTCATAGTAATTGAGGGAAGGAAATTATACTTATTAATAACTCCTTCTACGATAGCTCATAAAATATTTATTTAATCGATTTATTGAAGACTGGATAATTAATGTAGGTACAGATTTATATATATATCTTGGCTTAAGCCCCAAGCAGCTAGAGACCACTACTCGTAGAGAGCTAAGAGAGAACTAAAATCATTTCTTTGCTTCTCCTCGTAGGAATATTCTTAAAAACTAAAACACATACAAAATTCATATACCTAAGCTAAGTACATTCATCATATAGCTAGGTTCAACGTAATAAAATAACAAGATTTAATAAGAAAGATTCTAGAAGGTTCCCTATTACGAAATAACAAATTCATCATTAAATATAGCGCGTAATATGACCAACTACTCTATGCACGTCCTGACAGTAATATTGTGCGTCAATAAAACAGTAATAATTAAATTAAAAGGTAAAATTTTGAAGAAGCAATCTACAAGTGATTCAAAATCGGATTTTCAATTAATATTATGAAACTTTAGCTTTCAAAACATTGTTTTGTCTTGGTTTTGTCGTAGTTTTGAATGTTTTAAAGATTTCTAATTTGTCCATCTTTAAACATCGTCGATTGGAAACTGCTGCTGCAACTAAATTCTTTTATTTTGGTGATGTGGGCGGCTATAATGTTTGCTGCTGGTAAGAATGAGAATAATGACATTGGAAAGTCGGCTAGCAACACAATCAGTACCTTTCTCCATCTCAAGCACTTACCTATACTTGCTCCATGATATGAGAATGTCTTCTGGGAATTTCTATCTCCAAAACACTGGCTTTTGTTATTACATTTTCTTTGCTTTTTTGTAACTTTACTGATTCTATCCTTACAATTTGGGCAGTGAGCCACAAGGAATAACGGGGATGGTGATATTGGTGATGATCGTATCAGAAAGAATATCATTATCTATTGTGTTCTATTTGCACATACACATTTGTAAAATGGTGGTGGTGGGAGTAGTTTGGCCTGGTGTGATGTTGCTTGGCAAATCCAACTTTTGCTCCACACACACATATATTTATGTTTATAACTACAACTCTATTAGCCAACCAATTTTATTATGTGCTCTCTCCTATTCCCAACCTGAAATCCGAAATTCATTGGTTGGGATTTCCAGCGTGGTTCTCTACTCAGCCTACTCATTTTATGCCGAAACTCACGAGCCAAAATTACGTTGCGTGTCTTAGTCCAGTAAAAGGGCTTCTATTAGCTCTACTACAACTAGAAATGGTTTCATTATTCAACATAGAACAGAAAAATTGCATGGGATGGAATCCGTATTGCTCCTTTATTCGTTGTCGTAGTTAGATGCAATCTATAGTAGTAAATAAATGTAGTATGTCATGTACACGTAGTTATATTACCCACTTAAGAGAAAGTGGTGAAATAAGCACCAGTAGCTGTTTGCGTTGTGCTGGTATGCAATTTCCATTCAGCAAACAAACAGGATCCAAAATTCGATTTGATTTCTAGCTGTTGCTCGTTGCTCCTCTCTCCTTCTATATCGGTTAATTAGGAACAGTCTAGAATGAGATGTTTTTTATACTAAAACAAACATTTTTTGAGACCATCAGCATGAACTTTTATCAGCTGTCTTCAATGGTTAGAATGATGAGGGCATTTAATGGCTGAAATAGAGTTGTGCAAGAAGTAGCATATTTATATCCTTTACACTCTAAGGAAATAATCTCATTGAAACTCGTTACAGTTTTTTTTAATATTAAAAACGATGGGCAACTCGTAGAGCATAAAAAGGTTTAAAGCCCTTTTTCAAGAAGTCTTACATATTTCACGTTTTCCTTGTTCTTGACAACCCAAGATAAAAAGTTGAAAATGCTAAATGGCCTAAGTACATACATAACACACATTGAATAATAGCAAACATATCCAAAGTTGTGCCTGCGTATTTTGTATAAATGCTAAGTTGGGAAATGGACTTTCTCTCATTGTGATAATCCAAAGTGGGTAGAAAGGATTTCGAGAGAGAAACATCTTATTTCTTATGCTTTCTCTCGACGAGGGCTATCATTATAGGAGCTATAATTAAGGCCTTTCACGCGTAACGACTTCATATGCATACTCTTATCCCTTGCGTATGAAATGCAAATCGTGCATGGCAAGAAAGGAACAATCTAGTTTCATCCAATACAGACACAGTCTATGGTTGCATGCTTTTCCATTTCCTTTTTCTCTCCTTCTTCGTTGTCCTCATCATCATTTCTAATGACAGCGTACGCTCCCCTTCTTCTTGCAACTTTTTTCTTCTGCCCATTATCCTGACTTAAGTTATGTGAGCTTGAGACTTTTAGACCAATGTTCATAGCAGCAAACGAGCTACACTCCACTTGAGCAGCAGGAATATATAATACATGGAGACACGGAGACGGAAAGGAGTAGTGTGCATTCGTGGAACCAATAATATTATATTGCAGTTTCATTCAGCCATATTCTTGTTCTTTCACGTTGTTGGTGGTATGGGAGTTTAGGCGATTTCCTTTAAAAAGTTTTTGTAATGTGATGTCGGTCGGAAAGGGATGGACGGACGCTCAAATTAGGTTCGAATAGATGGACTTTTTCTACTTCAGAACTATACTTGCCCAAGTGAAAAAAGTCTAGATGTGGATTGTATTTTAGTATCATGATGAGCATGATGATCACCATCATCTCAACTCATAGTCATCATCTTGAAGAGCCAAGTTGCATAATTACTATTCTTCCTATCTTTATTCAAATAAGTAGGAAACAATGCATTTAATGTTGTGAATGGATATCATATCGTGTTTCCAAAAAGTTGACCGTTATAGTTTTTAGTATCTGCAGGAGTGGTCCCCACTTTTTGATCCCCGTCGGAAAGATTCCTACGAAAACTGGCCGACACCATTTTTTGGTTTGATAGGGAAAATTGCTCGGCAGTGGACGAAGAAATCTGATTGTCAGTTTTTTGGTCGATCCGTTGGGGAAAACTGGGTGACAGTTTTTTTGACGACTGTCGACATGTTTTTCTAGGGATCTTTCCGACGTGGATCAAAAAAAGGAGGGGGGGGGGGGAGAATATTTTGCACATACCATGACTTACACAAGGTAACTCAGTTCGGATCATGCAAGCACGAGGTGGTAGTTACAAAGCGAATGAGCTCATGTTTTTTTGAAGTTGATGATAACGACGGTGTGTGTGGTGGTGATGGTGGTGGGACAGACGATGATAAAAATCAAAGAAAAAGAAAACTTTTCGCTAGCTTCACTACACACACATACACACACTGCTTACTTGCCTTTCATACTAAGAAAACGGATCGATAAGCGAGGGAAAGGGAATGTTGAAAAGAAAAAATGGTGTAAGAACAAGTTAAAGCACAAAACTGGAAAGCCTGAAGCTGGTAAAACAGCTCGAAAGTAGGAGATATACCATAGTTTTTGGTGTAGACATAGATAGAGACAGAGAGAAGAAGGAAGGATGGTGAAAGTTGAAAAATGATGTGGACGACAAGGATAAAGTAGAATAGACTAAAAATATTTAGGACATGGCAAGGCACGTAATATTATGGACGCAATGGCATCACATCGTATCAAATCATTCAGAATGACCATCACGATCACATCACATGAACATCATCATGAGATTTTATTGAGTTGTGTGGTGACGACGGTGGCAAAGTGCTCTCATCTAAGCTAGACAAGTACATGAAGACACGGCCACACCAGATAGTTACATTTCTCTGGCTAAACCTCTCCCTATTTTCATTGACTTGATTCCAGTTACCACACTTATGAAAAGATGATCATCATGAAAAGAGGATAAATGGTTTATCTCTTTTATGTACATTTGGCTCCGTCTATTATACATTCAGTCCTATCGAAATGCGAATTTGTCCGATAGTTTATACATGGGATGGATTATCTTTTTATCTCGCCGACTTGAACAAACAATTGGTAGAGGACTAAAACAAAAAATTGTATTGCTGTGCTTTAGTGGAACACGTATTAAACACATATACCGGCTTAAATTCAAATATTTAAATTGCTCCGCTCTGACTCTCACAAGAGGTGATTGTGGCGTTTTGTGGTGGTCTCGTAAAATCATTTCAATGTAGCACACTAAGGAATTCTAAATTAGGGATAAATGCTGTAAACGGTCTGGCCGAAGAAGAGTCTGGTCTGATGAAAGTGGTGAGAAAATTGTGATGGGTAGCTGGAGGTAACGGCTCATTGATAATTACAATAGTTTGGAATATTGTTTGCGGAAACACGGAAAGGCATCCTGGAAGATGACGTACCTACGCTAAACATGTATACAGTATACATCAGACAGTCATAGTCGTGTCATTATTGGTGCTTGCGGTTGAGAGTTGAGATATGAAGAAAGGGTTGTGACCTCAAGCTGCTGAATGCGAGCAACTGTCTTCCTGTCATTGTATTCTTCACTGGATTTTGTTTTTAGCGGAGTTACAGTACAACTTTACCAAGATGATTTAGGATGAGGAGAGGAAGAGTGAGTATGGGGGATAGGAAGGAGAAGACTATTCACTGACTTTAATTAAATAATTTTGCGTACAAGGGAATCTTTTCATTAAGTTTCATTTACTAATCGCTCATCCCCGCCATGGAGAAAAGTTGTTGAGTTCTTTAGGTCGTAGCCGCAGATAATATGATGTATACATCAAATGATATCCCTAATCAATCAACGGGCAGGCTGGAGTTTATGTAGAACCTATTGAAAAAATAAACCGTAAACCCGATAACAGAGTAAAGAACCGGGCATTTGAATGGTGTAGTTGCAATCTCAAAAATTAAGAAAATTTTACCTTTAAACGGTTGTAGGTGACGCTGGGGTAACCTTAGAACTTTTAAAATAGCATGGCTGAACTTTACACTTTGCTATTTAAAATATTTTACCTACATATATTGACCTTTAAGCAGGTTATCGTTAATTGATAACACCCATCTCACTACCCAGGAAAGGTCTTGACCTAAGATGTTGTTTACCAAAAATATTTTTTTAAATTCTTTAACCATGTAAAAGTTATCGTGCTCACGGGCAGACAGACAGACACCATAAAAATAGAAACCAGCCCCCTTTGGGTGCCGGTTAAAAAGGTGGGAAATAATTATTTTTTTGGTTATATCGTTTATGTATGTATACATTCCCAGAATGTTCCTATGAAGGAGTGTAAACACATAAAACTTTTATGGCCCGAAAATCCTTTATCTGATTTATCAATTCAAGCAAAGCCTCAGTAATTGCACAAAACGAAAACTCTCGGCAGCAACATCATTTTCACGTATCACAATCACTTACAAGACACACGGCGGTCTTTCAAAATGGCGAACACGATTTCCATAAAAAATGAAAATTCGTCAAAATCAAACAAATTCTCCTAAAGTTTGATAATGGCGAATTTGAATTTTATAATTGGCCATTTTATCACTTTTTAATCACCAAGATTAGAGCTACCCATTGATGTAACTTTTACTTTAAAACAAGCACTTTTAATCGAAGTTATTTACTCTTTGTTGGGCGCTACTTTTCCACACCGCCTGCTCTACCCAGCTCTTCTTTCTTGTACCTGAATACGTTTTAATGTTTCATAGAATTTAATTTAAAATATAAAAAATGTCTTGCATTGTTCATATTGAGAGTTTTTATTTTCGCCAAAATCCATACCTTGGGTTTTGAGTGTTATTTATGAAAAAGGCTCACTTCAAGGCCCTATGTTAGAGTATGAAAACCAGACATTGTATGATGACTGATACTCAGAAACAATAAAGTTTATTCATTCATTCATTCATTTTTTGTTGCCAAAACGAGAGACAATCTGAAGCGTCACATTGATCACATCATGGTTGATCTTCTCTATTGATTAGCTAAATGCTGTACGGTATACATGACGCTTGAAAAAAGGATTTTACCTTGAAGTATTACTCGGATTTGGTCCATAATTGAACTAGATTTTTAGTTTGACCTAAGCTTTATGGATTGGTGAAAATAAAATTTTAAAAAAACGTTCTTGAGTTATCGTGCCGACGAACAGAACGAACGACAAAAACAACGAAACGGCTAATTAGTAAATAGAGAATAGCATAAATGGCAGACCTAGTTATAAATTTCTCATACTGAAGATCATGCATCATCAATGATGCTTTGCTTATCTGAAAATACTTTACTTTGCAAAGTTATGACTGAAGCTTATTTTTTCTATTCCAGATCTTTAAGGATTACTATCACTTGATACACACCAGAGTTGCGAAACGAAGTGCGGAGCCGCATGCCGAATACCATGATCGACTGGCGTCCGAACCTCAGGTAAAATGTCCAAAATACTTATCAATAAAATAAATAAAATAATCATAGTACACACAAACCCCTGCATGGGGCTAGTCACGTCAAGTTATTATTATTGTCATCAATTTTTTTAAGCAAACCAATAGAGTAATATTAAGCATATAACTATTATTACGAAAGTTACTTGTGACCATTACATCACCTTACTTCGTTTTTAGAAATTCCCCCTCACTCCACATATTCACGATTATTTAGTTGTCTCCACTCCAAGTTTAATCTTTTTCATCCATGATACCCCCTTTTCTCCCGTATTCCCTCGTTTGACTTGAGGCTACCTTGATGTTGTACCTACCTCTTTTGCGTCTCTTTTATCATCGCATAATCATCGTCTATTCTCCTTCCGTTTTTTTTTGTTTTTATCCGGATGAAAACCTACACGTATGTTATATAATCCTTTTTTCTCTCCCTCAGTATACAAACTATACGTTGTGAACGACGTAATGAGCATCCCAATTTTTAGTAACAAGGCTAAAACTCATAAAGTTGGATTAAAGGAATCATAACGATTATGTGAGGTGAAGAGAAAAAAATAAATCTGGTCAAACAGGAGTGTAACGAACTAGCAATGTAGGGTTAAAAAGGGCAAAGATTACTTTTGACCCTTAAGGTCACATTGGAGATAAGTGCACGTATCATGTTTAGTCTTACATTTGATTCTGAAGGGTCACGATTCCTAGGTTGATCTTAACTTAACTATCGACTGGTGTAACAGACCGAAGGATGGACAGACAAAACAACGTTATAAATACATGCATAAGTTTGTGGGAAGACTTTTATAATCATCAACAAAAACAACTTTACATTGTAGCCCTCACACACCAATATACTTTATGAAGCCAAAACTTTCACCAACATTTTTATTGTCTTTTTCCACCAAACAAGATGAACGTGAGGAAAAAGTGGAGGCAGTGTTTCTCTTCTTTTGCAATGCAACAGAAATGAAGCACTTTGTCTAACATTTTCCATATTTTTGTTCAAGATTAATTAAAATTACTCAGAATATGCTCAAGCCTATTTAATTTTTATCCTGCCCTACACTCATGATTTGCACTTTTTTCAAGCTGCTATCTGTTGTTGAGATGCGGAGATGAGGAATGCCAGCGGTTGTCTTGATATCACAAGTGTAAAAGAAAAACATGAAGTCACAAAACAAAAGGTTAACTTTCAAGCATCCTTAACAACTCCTACTCAACATGCTTTTGTATTAAAATGGTTGTTGGACGGAATGCAAAATATTTCGCGAATTTTGTAATTTAAATTTACTTTGTAATGAATACATACATGAAAGCTCTCTGGCACAGATTGCGATCGCTTACACAAGAACAAGTTTGCAATTCTTTGTGCTTGCAATATGGGTTTATCGAGGGTTTATATGCTAGGTATACAACCTCACTTTTCAGTTTCCTCCAGTGTCACTACAACTACAATACAACTATAACTAAAACTACTTCAGTCAAACAGAGAATGAATATAACTACAACTATGACTACAACTAAAACACCCTGTGAATACAACGTTTTAGTTGTAGTCAGACACGCATATAAATAGAACGCATAATGAGCATGCACAAGAAAGCTTGAAGCCTTGCTCACGCCTCACGGTTGCTTATGCATAACAGGTTTACTTGTACGTAACAAGTATTGAAGTGATGATGGTGGCTGATTGTAGCCTTTTTCTATCAACATCCAGGCATTTTCCTTTGCATAATTTGAATAAGGCTCTTTAAAAAATATTCAAATCTTTTATGCAGTTTTGCTTAAATGGTTTGTACATACTTATATGCAGAGAGGTTACAATTACATTTTTTCTTGCAAAAATTACAAATTATCTTCAATCAATTTGAGGTCCAAAATTATAGATTACATTTTCTTTCAAATAGATACTTAAAATACCAAAATACTTTACATCATATTGACGTTTAAAATTACAAACTATCAATTAGATTTTATGCAAATAAAAGTGGTCCCGGTTTAAATCTTGAAAAACGAGTTTTGATTTCGAAATTAATAACCTTGAATAACCTAAAGTTAAGCTCGAATTGTTTGAAAAGAACAATTTTATTTACAATTTTTCTTGTGTGAGACTACAACTACAACTGACTATAACTACAACTACTAGAAGGGGGAATAGAATATAACTATAACTACAACTAAAACGTTCTAGTCGCCAACACTGGTTTTCACCAACACAATAAAAAAGGAATAGCATTCGCGTTACTACACTAATATTTTTTGATGAAAAAAGGAGTTCTTTGATGAACTTACACAAGCTCGTTAGTGTATTTCATTTATTCTCTTTCGCTTTTAGGTGAGATGGCTGAAACAACAAACGGTGAAAAGTAGAGCTAAAAGGGATTTTCTTCCGGATTCAATGGCACTCTCATCACCTTCAACAGGAGGGCCTTCTTCAGGGGGCGGAAAGTCAGGACGAAGTCGAGCTGCGAGAAGGTCGAAAAGCATTACTCTCAATGATCCAAGATGGCCGGCGATGTGGTACTTGGTAAGTTTATCTTTGGCAGCTACTTTGCAACTTTTAAAGAATTCATGAAATGACACTGCATGGATATTGTATTAAAATAACGGGGGTGCACACAAAACCAAAAGGACAAGGGACCATGAAAAATATCATTCCAGAAGCAAGCTATATCTGCGGGGAATTGACTCGGGAATGTTCTCAATCGATAAAAATGTAGAAGAAGCTACCCACCCATTGTTTATGACATTTGTCATAGCAAGTAAGGTGCCTTGCGTATCACATTGTTGTAGTTTGTTTTTGCCCTCTTCTTCGACAGCCTGTTCTCGTGCATTTCATTGCATTATACTTGCGTAAATTTTCATATCATGATTCAATAGCTATATGAAGGCAATCCCTACTCCTAACGGAAGTAGTATACACCACACATGCGCAAAGGACTTATGTTTATGTCATGGTATGTCAGTCTGACTATTCGTGCTTCCTCTCTTATCAGGATGAAAACACGTACTTTCTTTGGTAACCAAAATGGGTTCATTGTCACGAAAGAAAAATCTTGTGCCATCAGCTTCCAGCTTTTCTTTGTACGTAGACCGAACATAAAAACGGTGAATCCCAGGTTCACGTACAGGGAAAAAAGCAAGGCATAAAAGTACGAGTAAAGCAAGAGTTATCATCCCTTTTATATACATATTCCTTAATGTCTTACCATTGTCACTGTGCGACGTATATACATTTTACGAGCAGAGAAAATTTTTGAAAAGCATTATTTCACATCTTATGACTGCGTAGTTTGCATTTTCTTTCGTTGTAAAAAGGGGTAAAGTTTGAAGTAAAACGTTCGAACAAATCACAAGAAAATGAGTAGGGAATAAAGAAACTAAACCTAAATGTACGCTTGGATCCATTTTGATATACTTTGCTGAAAAGTATTGTTTGTATACTTTATGTGCTTGTGATTTAGAGTATAATATAGGTACATAAAAATTGAAGCTTAAAGAAAGGGAATGGCGAAGCATGGGTGAAGCTTTGGAAATCGTATTAGGTACCATTTGGAGGACAATTTAGAATATGTAACACATGGATGCAGTGGGCAACAGAGCAGAAAATGTCTAGATCGCTGATCCTTATTCCGATTGTACATTTATGTGCATTACTTTCTTTCTAGTTGATAATCGTCGCCTTTGTAAGTGAAAGCTGAAAAGCTATGTGGATTTTTTCCTTTTCTTCAACGATATAATAATGACATAAAAAAACTAGGTTTGTGCGTGTATCTTTGGTTTGGATATATTTAATGCATATAAATATTTAC
Source organism: Orchesella flavescens (assembly GCA_964034955.1). Classification (NCBI taxonomy): domain Eukaryota; kingdom Metazoa; phylum Arthropoda; class Collembola; order Entomobryomorpha; family Orchesellidae; genus Orchesella; species Orchesella flavescens. The sequence goes on along the minus strand of OZ035956.1, from coordinate 25,569,272 downwards.
ATACTATGTCTGCAAATACTACATTGTTTATTCACATTCCAAAGTTAAATACAATGATATGAACTTATGAAACGACTTTAAACCTGAAAGTAAGTTAGTAGGCTATCTGTACATTGTGAATACTTGTGTGATAATGTGTAAACATAATTGAATTAAAAACAAGAAAAAACTCATCGAACATTGGAATGTGAAGCTGGTTTTGCCAATAAATTGTGAATGTGGAAATTTAATATTACATGATCATGATCAACATGTCATTTAAAAGACGAGGAAGCTATAGTAAACCTTTGGGCATTTACACATTCCATCATTGTTTTGCAATGATGTATCAACTACATGTCTTACAGCATAAAACAATTCAGCCAATTTTGTATTTAGCATGCCTCTTGAAAATGAGGTAAAAATGGAGCCTCGAAAATTACCCGAAAAGTTATTTTCTTTTCCCGTAAATGATACTTTGAAAAGAATATGTTTGTTCATTCTTAGTTCTTCAACGACATACTTTTCTATCCACACTACAAAAAGTTTTACCTCATTTTTTTTCGTGTATTTTTTCTCGTTGGATATTTCTGCGATTCTTTTCATTATAACTTGAACACAAAGCTATAAATTGGGAACGGTGATGAAGGGTGATGCGAACTTGATACGAGCCATTGACTCTCAAATGATCGATTAATAGCTCATCCATCTGTGCATTTCGTTATATCTATCTACCTTCTGTGTATATTTCTCAACACGTAATTTGTAGCCTTCTATATATGGACTTCTATTGCCAATGGGTTTTTTTTCGGAGACGTAATAAAAAGGCAATTTATATAATTCTGAGTTGTACAAAGAATGAAAGGAGAAAAGAAATGTAATATTAGGTTCGAATAGGTTTTTACCTTTTCCAAAGGAAAGGACAGATTTGTAAGGCGTATGGTAATAATATATTAGTTCCACCATATCGCATCACTATTATTTTCTTTGGAGACCGTAGCGGATATTGTTGTGAGATGATGCCATACAATACGATACCGTGAACATCATCTTGGTCGCGACGCTAAGAAGATAAAGATGATGATTACACTTTTCACCACGACAGGAAAAAAGAAGGAAGTTTTTTTTAGTTTGCCAAAACCAACCAACAGGGGCCATTTACTCAAGTCATAACTCTCTTTTTTGTCTTGTTCATGAAGAAAGTGGGACAAAAGTATGTAGTTAAGTTTCATGTAGAGAGAATGAGAAAAGGAGGAGGTCATAAAAAAGAGATGCTTCAGTGTAACATTATATGTTATATATTTATATATATTTGTAAAAATGTATGCTACGTATTACACAATAATAATAAATGCATTGCAATGTTTATCTTATTTTGGAGAGAAAGATATGAAAAGGCTATAAAAAGTGTATTTATGGAGATGCTTACACAACACAAGTTTTTGTATACCTTTTTTTATTTACTTTTCTCCGTCCTCCACTATTCCGACTGATAAAGCAAAAGGAGAGGAGAAGAAGACATGTAATAAAAATTGTGTTTTTCTTTCCAGCTTCCGGTTTTCTTTCTTCTATATGAAGAAAGTATGAATGGCAGAAGCAGACACTTACTTTGTGTGTTTATAGTTTCCTATTTGTCTTTTTTCTTCTTTCCAAAAAATGCAGTTTTCTCCCCCTTTCCTGTCGTGTGCCATATGAAATCGGTGTTGTGTGGGTGGCTCGTAGGGTATGAGGTTGTTCTAAGATTTTTGCTGGTGCCAAAAAAAACTATATATACTTTTTGGTATGCGATACGGTGGTAGGAAACGGAAGAAATTGCTACAAACAAACTTTTACTACAAAAACATCGACCGGTATGCATAAACATTTGTTTAGAATTTCTATAATAACCAATTTAAGTGTGGGAAATTACGAGTTTCTTGGAAATTTATGAAGAATTACGCCTTGCAGTTTCTAATTGTAATTTTCATAAAATGCGAGCTATGCAAAATTATGACTTGCAATCAATCTACAATACAATCTAATTTTCTAGCATAAAGTTGAAACTTCATTTGAACTTATCAGAAGTAAGGCCAACCACAGTTGAACTGAACAGGACGTCGTCGGTCGTTCGTTTTTAACCATGACTTAGTATGCACTTATTCACATACATAAATTCCATATCATCATACCTTCTAATCCTGGACTCGGTGGCGGTCGTAAAACTTTGAAAACGTCACGTTGCGGTAGCAGTGATTAATCACATCAGAAACTCAGCTTACATGGCAATGTATATACAGTACGATAGGTGGCCTCACATGCACGCAGATATACCACATGTAAAATGTTCGCCAATAGATTTGTTTGGCGTATAAGTCGGGGCGTATGTATAGACGGGGCTGGCATTAAATGTATTACAGTGGATTAAATTTTGTGTGAAGGTTTCCACGAACGGTTTGAATTAGAATTAAGTAAATGCCGAGGCGTAGCTCGGCTGGCCTTCTAGTTCTAGAACTATTCTATTTCTTGTTGTTGATCCCAACCAAAATGAACGTGCGTAGCAGGCGCCGTAGCTCTTTCGAAAATGTTGATTTTTTCTACTTAGTCGTCACTTGCTGAAATGTTACGGAATGTAGGAAGTTGGTGCTGCTTAGATTTGTAGTCCGTTCGGTGTAATATCTATGAAAATAAGTGGTTTGCCAATGTAGACCTACCCAAGACTATGACTTGTAGTTCGCTTCAAAACGTGCTACAAAAGTCGATTAAAAAGTCGGCAAACAATAACTGGATTTATTTTTGTTCAACAATTGAAACATTATGAAAATTAAATATATGGTACGTTTTTTAACTTGCGCAGTAAACAGCAAATAGAGAGGAGAAACATCGACTTTGTAAACTAATTAAGGTAAAATGTGTGTTTTTTTAAAAAATTGACACGGCTCTGGCTCTGTATTTACTAATGTTATTGTATCTTGGAGTATTTGTTATTGTTCTTGATAAATTAAAATTAGAAAGAGGATGCTTTCACTTCAAATCCTTCTTAACTGAAATTTAGAAAGGTGAATGGAAATAAAAAACCATTCGATATGTCTACCTGTGGTTTACTAAATATTTTTCTCGGCATTGCAATTAATATGCATAGTTATGTCAATATTAAGTATAAAAGCTAACGTGTCTTGTTAGCCACTTCTGAATCTATAACGGACACTGATAATGAGGGAAACGAACAACTAATAGCATTGATTGTGAAAATTCGACAGTTAAATGCTAGCAAAGTAAGTTTGAAATAAAAAATAGAATCGAAATTTTGTACAGTCGAAGTTTTTACGGATAAAAACTATTATTGGTATAAGTTTATTCGTAGCTGTTCTTGAGGTCGATGCTTTTTGGTAGCAGTTTCGTCCTAGAACATGGGAAACAATTAAGAGTCAAGGTTTTCCATGAACAAATAGTGTAGACATGTATCGTCTTTTGCTTTTTCACGCCGCTGCTTTCACTTTACTTTCACCATTTATCTTTTCAGCAGTCTTTTTTCCTATAAACAAGTATAAGAGTGAAATAGCGAAGTGGTAAATAGCATTCATGAGTGGCGGTGTAGGTGTAGCATGCTGTAAACATATTGTTTATCGTCCGAAATGAATAGGAAGGAGTAGCGAGCAAAACTGGTTTTTGAATTATGCAACAATGTAAATTATTACAGTCGGAAAGTTAGAGGGAGGTGATATCATGTCTTTCCAGAATAAACATGAGTTACTAACATAGTGGTTTTTGCATTTTAGTAAAACCCTTTCCTTCCAACTTTCACCCATTTATTATGATACACGTAATAAATATATCGTTTTTCATTATTTTCGTGTGCCAATAATTTCTTCTTTTCTGTGACAAAGGATTTAAACAAGATGTTTCGAATTTGGCTCAACGAGTAGAGTAAGATGATTTGTGAGGGTTCATTCTGTCTAAAGCATGATGAACACCTCAATGTTCACATAATCAAGTTAAGAATTCTATGTATACAGTATAGTCGTCTTATATATCCTTGAAAAAATGGTTATGTATAATAAATCAAGTAGTTGAATGGAAACAATTTAGATAGTATTCAGATTTGTTAGCATTTCCCAGACCCAGTAAATGTGGATCGGATCTGGTGAATAATATAATTGTAGAATCTCAAGATTTGTCATTTTATGGCCATCGCATGACTGACTAAAATAGTTTGCCTTTATTATATGGATTGATATCAATTTCGCTTCAGCGAAATGAAAAGTTTCCATCTTTTCCTTCGTGGTGAAGTGGCAATGTTTATTTGCTCGAAATGAAAAAAAGTTGTAGATGAACGATATTTTGGCAAAAATCTCAAATTATTTGTTTAAAGCTCATTTGAAATATTCATAACTTTTAGCATTACTTTCTCTTTGGTATATATAACGTTGGTTGATGATGGTACGTATCATTGTTTGTGTCTTTTAGCGTGATTCTCTTATTACATCTGTTGAAATCTAGTGGGACGAATTTATATCTACTGTTTTCCTTACTATAAAATGAAAGTGCTCGTGAGATGAGGATGAGATGTATAAAAAGTACATGATTCACCCGTAAAACGGATCGATTTTAAGTTATCTTGGCTCACTGCTTCTTTCTTCGTACTTTAGGATCAACTTATCGTTTTTTCACTGAAAACCTTCCATCTCTCAGCACCACACACTTTTCTCTCTCTGTTGATCTTACCCCGGCTTGTCTTCCAATATTCTCAAACTCAGCAAGGAAGCTCAACTAAAAAAAACTTCTTGCCAACAAGAACTTAACTACTTTTTCTTTTGTTTTTATACGCCTTTTCTATTTCCTGACTTCATCCAAATACTAGTGTACCATCATCATCGTCATCACAGCATTTTTATTCTCCCTTCCTAGTATTATTACAAGCTATATACAAATGGGGTAGTCTAATATAGTATCATAGTGGAAAAGCATTTATTGTTTGTGCTACTTACTTTCTCTCTACAAACAAATATGATTATTGCTTCCACACACTGCTACTTTCTGCATATACGCTTAGGGTTTCCTTTCCAATTGCTTCAGTGAACAAAAATTATATGAACCAAACGAAACTTAACTGAGAACACACTTCAGTTTTTCAGTATATTGTACATAGAAAGGGTAAAATGCACCAGCATAAAAATCAGATTTATCATCAGCCTATATTCTTATCATATTAATAATGCTTCTTCTTGACTATATGATTCATGTATGTATGTAAACGAGGGTTTCGCCGCTTCGCATCACTATTTTCTTTTGTTTTTTTCTTGAAAGATATGGAGGAAAAGTAATTTGAATTCCACCCTGCTTAAAAACAAGATGAAAGTAGAAGGTATTATATTTGTACTATCTACAGCCTGAAAAATATATGGTTGGAAATGTTTTTATTCCAAATAGAAAGCAGAAGAAAAAAATAAAAAGCTTGAAAGCAAAAATTCTTTTCAATAGTAATATGGGATAACATATATGGTTCAACCTTTGACTATCAATATATTCTAGTTTGGAATCCAGTTATGAAAAAAGGGGTTGTAACAGTGAGGAGATATTATAGTTCATTGAATTCAATGTTTGTTTTATTGCCTTGACCATTACGCTTCAGATATTGTTACCTTTTATGCACGGCATTATCAATTCTTCTTTACTCAGTGTGTAGTGTATGTGTATAGTTATTGCTTTCTTTTGTCATCGGGTTGCCTTTCAAAAGAGTAAACTGTGTTTTTTTTTGTAGATGGGCAAACACATAATGGGAGAAAAATGTCTTTCTTCTTAAAAGAAAGTAAAGAATAAAAGACACATGGTATCTTGTTTCCTCGCTTCTAGAGGTTGCGAGGACAGGCAGGATAAAGAGATTCATGTAGGAAGAACGCGAGTACGATGAGGAGAGGAGCAATGATAATATAGTGCTGAGAAAATCTTGTAATATGCCAGTTCGCGATGGAGATAATGTAATATAATGTATTACTTGCAACACAGAGATATTTTGTTCCCCCCATTTGTTACTTAAATTGCTCTCTACCTGAACTTATTCCTAACCAGTCTCTGTGGCTATGTCTCGGAGCATTCCAGAACTAAAACTCCGATGCTTTGCTTGGATGTTTAGATTTTCTTCTCTGGTGCACTTAAGTTTTACTTACATCCTGTGGCTTTTTATACTAAAAGGAAAAATAAGTACTGCTGGTGCTGTCTTGTTGTGAAGTAGCGAAAGTAAAGTGGCAAGACACTTACAGTCTTAACTTACTGACTTTTAAATGCATACACAGACTTATCACCGCATACGTTTCCCATTAACAAATTTAACTGTCTTCCTTTTTTTGTATGGCGAAGATTGAATTGAGTTTCGCCAATGATAACTTACATCAGTACATAACAATTTCCAACAGTTTATCTATTGTAACCGAGGCTAGTTTTTAGCATATAGCAGCTATAGTTAGCTTCATTGTTCTCGATTGTCTTTCTTACAGGTTTTCCACTTTAGAACACATTGCCTATTGCTGAGAAAATGGGTGCACTTATTTGCATTCAAATCCACTCCTTTAATGGAGTCATTGCACAGATGTACGTATGAAAGAATGAGCGGTGCAAATGTTTATTGCCCACTACCGTTTAGTATATAAACTATATAAATTGTTCTTTCAGAAACAGCTAAACACGACGTTCGTAAGGCGTTAATACTTGAAAAAAACATATTTGAGTCTATTTATATGTCCCCTTCCCTTTTGTACATTTGGAATACATTGTTAATCAAGTTGAGGAAGGAATCTTCAAGTGTTTTAATGACTTCTGCGCACGTTAACATGTATTCTTATTTTACTCATTCTTGTCGCATATATATATATATAGCAATCCAAACAAGCTGTATTTTTCCTGTAGGAAAATTGTTGATGTGGACGTGTTCATGTCAATAATCAAGTTTCTTCAAAGTCTTCACATTGAAGAAGAAAAATATGAAGTGACTTAATGGCTTACACACACACGTTCACTCAGTTTTTATCATCACACATTCCGTTCTCTGCTTTCTTCGAAACTACTAATTGGATGGTATTACAACTTTACTCATACAATTTGTGATTTTTCTTCCATATAGTAGACTATACAAAGAACAAAAAGTAATGTCATAATCATTAATCTTATATCAAGGCATGCCTTTTTCATCGTGTGTAATTGCTTTTCGTGACAATTTTCCTCAATATTGACTTATGACATTTCTTTGCTGCAATGTCTGTAGTTTGCACAGTCGTGCGTCCAAAGCCATAAGGTCCATATTAAGATCACTTTTGTAGTCGTCCGTCTGACCGGGAACACGGTAACTTTTGAACGGCTTATAACTTTTTTGCGTTCTGATTTCGGTAATCGAAACCTAAGCAGCTAAGGTAAAAGCTGACTTTAAATGTTCTGAGATGGGCATAACTGGTTATCGGGAACCGAGTCCGAGGGCAGGGTCAAATATTTTTTAAATAGAAATGTATGGGTGAAGCTATTGGTAAGAGTAAATCAGTGACACTATTTTGGAATTTCTTTGATAACTTCAGCGTGACCTAATCAACATGAAAATGCATCAACAGAAATTCACGGTTACAAACTACATTATTTGGTAACAGAGTTTTTCCATCCAAGAAAATTCGGTGTGTTTATGTATTCAGCTTTGTCTATGTCAGTCATGGGCTGTTTTCTTCTACAAGCCGTTGGGTGTTCAAACTCGAATAAAAATTTATCGATTTTTCTTTGCAGTTCATTCAGCGTAATTAATGTCTGAATGAACAGCCCAAATTTGAATATGACATAATCAAAAATGGAATATAGGTGCGCTTGCACCATTATTTTCAAAATTCTGTCACTAAATAATATTTTAAAGCCTCTTGAATAACTGAGGCGTTGAGATATTTTCGTTAAAATGAGGTTGCAATGGGAAGGTTAAACAAGAATCTATGATTACGCCCCCATTATGCAGGCGTAGATAAGGAATTCTTAGAAAGTCATTTTCTTTCTTTGTGAAGTTACATGCTCAAACATCAATACTATTGAGAAGGAGAGTGGTTTGAGGCAGAGAAATGTTAGTTTATGTTCAATGTACACATGCAAAGTTCTATGTCTTTGGATTGGAGGATCTCTGCTATCCCGACCGCTTTAAAATTTGTGTAAACCGGAGTCGACCACGAAAAAGCTTTCATTATTGTTGAAAGGGCTTTTCTAGCTAACCTTTTTTCTAGCTGTTATTTTATGATGGCTGCTATTCCGTAATATTTGCTTTGATAGACATTATCTTTATCAACACACTTCCTTCGATCTTCGAAGGAAGCTGTATTATTTGGGTCATTTGTCAATTCGTATACTACGAGGATCAAGGATTCTCATACTTTACCACACAACACACATACTTTTCATAAACCAAGAGAGCTTTTCCATTTAGGCGTTTTTATTTTCAGCTGTTGAGCCTGTGGAGCTCATTTCCTATGGGTTTATTGAAGAGTTAGCTTTTGGACTTTCTATATATACATTTTTGTGGACCCCTGTACGATCTTGACCATTTCCGTTTTGACCCGTATTTGCGCCAAACCATTAATGGGTTACTCATCGCTTTCTGTTGTTATAGAGAAAGTGGTTGAAGTGATTTTTAAGTGCTTCATCTCGTCGCACTGTATAGTTAGCAACTCGCTTCAGCATTGAAAAAAGTGACAACTGTGTCATCGATTGTTACTTGTCGACTTATCGGACCTTTTGTGCTTTGTCACTTGAGATAAGAATGACAGATTACTTTTCCTTTCCAACTTTCCCCATGGCTTAAGAAAACACTTAAAAATTCTTGGAGAATGTCTGGCTTTCATGGACACTTTCCACTTTTACTTGCTACTTTTTTCGTTATGCGAATACAATTTTTTTACTTTAAAGAGATTGAAAACGTTTTCCATGTTGTCACTTGAAACCTTTTTTAAAAAGTGGAAATGACTACATTTACTATTCCAGAAAAAAATTAACAAGGTGTGGGTAGCCTAAAATAAGAGTTAGTTTATGAAACATGAGGGAATCGAATGGGATGATGTATCACCCGGTATAGTGTAATGTATTACGTAGCATAATATTATCATTGAAGACGGCGATGGTGTCCTTGCTGGCCTACCGCCGTCACCACTTCCACTCACGGGTCATTTACTCCGAAAAGCTATAAACATGAAAGAATGGTGTGCGGGAGTGGTAGTGTAGTAGTGAAACTAAAAATTGTTGCGATAATTTAGTTCTCTTTTACTACCAAGCTGATTTATTACTGTGCCTTTTCCTTAGTCTTGTGCCTGCTGCAACTGTCACACTGCAACAAAGAAACTTTTATACTTGCTTAAAAATGGGGAAACTTTCTTATTCAATTGATTTTCTCCAGACCACGCCAACACAAAGAATCCTTCTTAATTCCACGAAATTGTATCCATTAAACTATTGCACTTTGCCCCTCGTTATAAATGTCCTATTTACCAGGCCGTTTTATTTTAGTCCTAATAACCGTGATATTAAAGATGGCGATGTTTTGCGATCATATGAATGGTAATTGTAAGCCTCAAGAAGTTATTGCAATGAACATTACTCGTTTGTCACCTTAATCATCGGTGAAAGTATTTTTGTGGAAAGACGTGCGATGTGACAATGGGGTGTCTTGAAAAAATGGATGGTGAAGAAAAGGATTGTGAAAACGAATACAATAGAAAATGGGCTTCATGCAGTTATATAAGCGTAATAATGCATTTCAAATCTTAAATTAGTAATTCGTTTTATAACAAAAAATCTTAAAGTTAAAATTGTTTTTTTTAAAACTACTTTTAATTTGCTAATTTTCCATCGTGGCAATTTTCAAATTCATTGTAACGCGCAGTAGTTACAGGTAATTAAATGGAAAAATATAAAAATTAAACCCCTAATTAAAGATCCTCGACCTCTAATTAGGGACCTGAGCACTGACTGCCAATTGAACTTTTGACTTTAGATCTGGCTCCATTAATTTTTTTATTTCATTAAAAATAGACTTGCACCGTTGCACCACAAAAATATTTTGCCTTCACCACCTAAACTTGTTTTTTATTAAAAACCCTCAGAAAATCACGATAAAAATTACGGTCGTTCTTTCTGTAAAGGCACCCAACTGGATCTAAGGTTGTATGAGAGGAAATGTAAGCTCTGACTGAAATTGATGGTGAAAAAAGTTTGCATGTGCGTCCATACTAATATGTATGGATGAAGCTGCCAGAAAGATAACCATAGAGTATAAAATAGCTGCTGCGTTGAATACAAGTCTATTACGGAAGTCAGTGAACCACGTTAAGGCATGGTAATATATAACGAAGGCTGGTTGCTTTATGCTTATCTGTCTTTGTTATATTCTCATCCTCTAACAACATTCGAGCCAAAAGCCAAACATTTTGAAGCACCTACACCACACACCACTAACTCTCCATGTATCCATATAGATCTGCAGGGTATGCATCATAGTAATGGTAACCTCAACTTAAACCACTTCATCATAATTCATGATACGTTCCATTTGTTTGTGCTATACTCCAATCCTTTATAAAGGGAATCCCTTTGAAGTTGCAGTTTTTGGAGACTCCTATACTCACGCTTGCTCTTTCGCTTTACAAAATGATGGTGTTCAGTGAGGCGATCACAAAAATACTCGCATACAGGGAATTTGAATTTATAAAAAAAATGGAGCATTTTTTGTTGAGCTGGTTTGAATAGTAGACGCTTTCTTGATATCGTATTTTTATGAAAATGCGATCATCAAATGATCCGGTTTTTTGTCCTCAAGAAAAGCTCAATTTGCATCGTCATTATCACAACCCAAGAAGGAGGAAAGGCTATTCGTGCAGATCGTGTGGGCATCGGTAGGTAACAGGATTTGATCAATCGGTGAACTGAAATGGTGTTGCCGTTGCCGAAGCTCTTTCAATAAATTTATTTACATAATATGATTTGACAAGTCTACGCCAGTATGTGTACACCTCTCTCGAGACAGTTACATTTTTTGTTACGAAAACCTCAAATGAAAATGTATCATCATTTCATAACACAAGAAATCATTACTTAATCGTTTTTATGAAGAAATAAAAGGTAATAATAAAATAGGTTTCTAATATTCAAACCCCGATATTCTCTTCCTGTGTAATATCAGGCAAAGCTAAGGATGTTACTGGGAATCGAACCCAGTCTCAAAGGCTTAGCGCGCCCCTGTCATGACTAAAGACCAAAGCTAGACCAAACACCCGCTTATGCCTGATACCACTGAGATAGCTCTACTAGCTACCATCACATCTCCCCTTTCAGGATTTTCTTTCACACACAGCTCTTAACAGCTGGTGGTTTGCATCACCGTCCTCGATCTCAAGCTTACCCAGCTATCTTGATCTGCTAGTGAGCAGGAGGGATGGTGCATCATCTCACTGAGAGACCACCCACCCCCTCTTCCTCAAGCTTTCTGCTCAGTGCTCTGAGGGTGAACGTGGAGCTCGTCTCCGTTTTCTGTCACCATGTAATATCAGGCAAAAGCTAAGGATGTTACTGGGAATCGAACCCAGTCTCAAAGGCTTAGCGCGCCCCTGTCATGCCACTAGACCAAACACCCGCTTATGCCTGATACCACTGAGATAGCTCTACTAGCTACCATCACATCCTGTTACATTTTTTAAACTGCGACTTGGCACCCTCATCCAACCAAAGCGGGAAAAATAAAGAAAAGATTGGTTGTTGGAGTGCGTGTCCACATCATTGTCATAAATGTAGTGGTATGGGAATTTCCAGTTTTTATCCAGTACGTTCCTGTTATATACGTGGAATCTTTCCTTAGTTTAAAAAAAACGAATACTTTGTCATACTTAGCCTCGTTTTTCCTTTTTCGGGGTAGCGTTGGAAAGAGAAAGCATGCACAGTCATGGTATATATGGCTCGTTGCATCTGGGCTTCTGATCTTTCTCTCTTCTTGGTGGACAGGAGAAAAATGAAAGTACGGACACGATGAAAAGTAATAATAATGTTATGCTATGCAGTATGTTATGGAAAATGACTGGACACTTTGACAGTTTTTATTTTCCCTAAGAAAAATTATCGACGTTCTCCCTTTCCTAAAGAAGTTTGAGTGTGAATTGCATGTATATACATAATAATAGTACACTTTTTATGAGAAACGTTTTGTAAAGAAAGCAAATGACATTTGTGTAATACCAAAATTCTCTTTTTTTTTGCTGTGGTGCAGAATCGGGGCGGAGGATTGGACATGAACGTGTTGGAGGCGTGGAATGAGGGCATTACGGGCAAAGGGATTGTTGTCACCATCCTTGATGATGGATTGGAAAAGGACCATCCGGACATTGTCCGCAACTATGTGAGTCTCCTTTTTGTACCCCTTTATTCCTATTTATTAGGTTGTGCGACAACTTTATAGGATTCATTTTTCTGTGGATGTAACTCTTACATATTCTATTATTATAATTAGATGCTTGAAAGTTAAAGCGACCTACCTTTTCATGTCAATACGAGTAAAATGTAAAGTAATATGAGTGTTTTCACGCGTTTTGAAAGAGGTGGACAGAATACTATCAACTTATTTCAAGAGTAATTTTTGTGGGAGAAACTTTTATGGAGCCACCGTATGGGTTCAATTACTTTTTTAAACCTAAAGTAGATTTGGGATCATATACTATGTATATATATATATTAGTAGATCACCTATGAAAGGGTATTACATCTTTCAGAATGTATTTGAAGGGAGTTTAAAACCTGCGGAGAAAATGTTTTCAAAATATACCCTTTCAGAGATATTCGAGATGAATGGTAGAATAAACGATTAACAGAATATATTGAAGAAAATTTGTGAGGGAATGCTTGAGAATAGTTCTGAAGGAACATTGGAGATGACCTTGAAACTATTAAGAAAATTCTTGAACCATTTAGCCAGCCACTATTGTGCTCACAGACAGACACCGTCACCGTACCCAAAATCAGAAACACACAGTCGTCCCCTTCTACGTAGCTTGTCGTTTTAATAAGAATGGCATAGTATCTTCGATCGAAGGAGGAGTCATATGTCTATATGTTTTCGTTTTTCATGTTTTATTTTATTTTACTCCGCTGAAGTTTTTCACTCATCCTTTGCTATTGAATAAGCTTATATTTTCTTGTTCCACTTCTCATCCTTCAGTCCCATTTTGGTTGTCTTTCCTTGAGCCTTAGGAGAATGTAACAGCGTTATTTGGGTGCATTGGCATCTACACTAAGAATTATGAACACCCCAATGCCTTATATAGGATACCAGTATAAAGTGTAGCCAAAAATTGCTTTAAAAAGAAATCCTTCGGGGATGAGCAATGTGGTCATACATATACTTGGTGTTTGGAAGAAAATGGAGGAAACGCTGTCTTTTTTCTTGGCTCCAAGTTTTCTTCGTCATTCTAGTATTTCAAAGAGTACTAATATAGGATACCACATTTTATACTTTAGAGAGAGCTGATGCTAGTGCTATATAGAGTTACAAAAGCTTGCTTGCACATCTTAAGAATGCATAAATCCTCCGATGACTACTGTTCGTAGCTGGCTGCTGCTTTGGTCCCTCAAGACTCTGCACAAAAAAAACGTTGTCTTTTTGTTTCATCTTTTTCTTGTGTCCACAAAAGATGGAACCAAAGAATTCCTCTCTGGTGTCACTACAGAAAAGGATATCTTCACATCCAAACAGTGCGTGTGTAAAGATAAGATAAAATACATATTCAAGATACTGTTCTCTCGTTTTTTAGATTCGATCTCGTTTTCTTTTAGCATGCACACACACGCACACAAATCAGGATTCTGCTTTTGGACCAACTCTCTTGTTTCGCATTCAAATGAAGGCTTAAAATAAGAAGGATAAAAAATATTGTATGCAGATCAGTAAACTATAAAGAAGGAAAGAGTAGGACAATTTTTCCTTCTTTTTCTAGATATACAAAAGGGAATTAAGGATTGTTGGGGGAATGTATCAGGCTTTCGTTTCCTTGTGTGCATATAATATAATACATTTAATAGGATGTGATGTGATGGGATGTGATATCGTGTATTGGAGACTTGGGAAAGAAAATGTAGAAAGGGAGAAAAGAAAGCCCTGTCTCGACTCATTTTACTCCCTTTCCACTTTCTCTCCTTCCTTCTGCTGCTGGCTGGTCCTGGTGGCGCGATGCTGATATGCAGCTCTTTTCATTCTTGTTGTGTAATGTAATGTTGTCATTTGTAGATTCTGAGTGGAGTGTGCAACTGCTCTCTCCTTTTTGGTAGCATATGGCAGAGAAATGTCTAATGGATGGATGTTTGAATGTGTACTGGTGCTCATTCCTACTTCCTACAAAATCCACATTCCATTCCTTGTCCATGAAACGAAAAGCTATTTCGTCAGTCAACTCAAGTCAACAGCACTGCCCTTAAACATTCCTGAAGAAAATATGTGGAAGGAAGACTACGATTGCAACAGTAGTGCCCATGTCTTGCTTTTTCTTTGGGTGAAGCTTGAGACTTTAAAATAACTCTCGTCTGATTAGTCGAGCGGGTTTTCCAGCTTTTCATTTATGATCACTACAAAATGCTTCTTTTGATGATAACTCACTAAAAACAACAACAATAATCCACTCGTTGCTTCTACTTTGCTCCGAAAACTCAAGTTTGTCGGGATATGAAAACACCGTGAAGCATTCAAATGATTTTTTAAAAAGTGAGTTTCATCAGATATAGAGTTTCCTTTTTGATGGTGCCGCAGCACAGAAGTACGCTATGCTTATTGTGTTCAAAATATGATATGCAAAACATGTAGCTCAAAACAAATTAATGTGTGTGGACGAGAGGAGTCGACAAGGAAATGGTTTGGTTGATCTAATACCCCTTTCCACAGTCTTTCACTCAACATCACCGAATCTCAGAGCATCTTGTATGCTTAATCCATTAAATGCTAATCAAATTATAAACCTTTCCCAAAACCTCCTTTGCTGGACTAGATTTTATACGCTCTTGTCATAGAAGTTTTAGAGTTCTTAGTTTTGGGAAGGAGTGAACAGTGAACCATCGTAAAATTATTTATCAAGCTACATTTTTTGGACTAGAACATACATGTTGACGACTGGAATGACACGATGAAAAGAACCAAAAGGTAGTTCTCTACTTTGATGGCAAATCGTGACAAGAATACTTAATGAGCGCAACTCAGCAGCTCCCGGACATTTTTTCGGATTAAAAGCTATAGGACTTGGGTATCGGTGTGTCTACATAAAGACGACAAGAATATATATATATATGTATATCACATCACCCTGCTCGATGCTCTCATCTCGACTCGAGGTTTTTAGAATCACATTTTCACGTCATGTTCTACTTTTTCACTGTGTGCATGCTAACTTTGTCGGCATGTCATCCTATGATCATTAAAACGTTGCGAGTAGAAGGAAACATTTGAGTCTGGAGTGCCTCGGTGTGGTGGCTGAGGATGATGATAAGTACTGGAAGTGAAGGAATGACTGACACAGAATAACATGTTCCTTGTACTTTTTTTTATACTTGGGGGTTTGTCTACCGAGCTGAGGAAGCATTGGATTTTTTTAGTTCAGCATAGAATGCGATAAGAGTTGTATTTCAATGATGTAAAGAGCAAAAAGAAATCAAAGTTCATCCTTCCTGGGTCTGCGCTCATCTTAAATAATGGGAAAATGATACGGCCTCGGCCTGTAGCTCATACAATTTGTGCTGGAAGATTTAGTTTGGAAGGTACATGTTCATGATATGGTGATGCATTTCAGCGTTGTAGACACTCTTACTTTCATTCTCATATCGAGTGACAGATTGGTTGTTCCTGATTAGCTTTAGTTGTGATACGATCAACCCGATCAATCGTCTTAGGAAGCAATCTTACTCAACACAAATGTAATGTTAAGAAAAATATCACAATTTTCTGCAAGTATATACATAAAATATGGCTTTGCAAATTAAAATAAAATTGTTCAAACTTGTGCGTTCCGGAGAATCACCAACACTCAATTGATATCTCAACCGAGCTCCATAATATGTGCTTTCATCATGACATTTTTATGTTCCACTAGAAAGGGGCCCGTTCCTGCACTAAGTGCAGGAACAATTGCATTTTTTTTACATGTAGCATGTTGCAATAATGCTCATAGGCAGATAAACCCGACAACTCGAGATGTAATCATGGACCTTTAGGCGTGTCTTATCTGAAATCATATGTTTTGTGTCAAGGGTCACTCTGAGGTTACCTAAGAATTTGGAAGTCCCATTAATGACCTGTTCTCTCCAGTACCTTCATTTTGATTTATCACAACCCGTACCTTGCTATTTGACAAAAATTTGACCTTGTCATGGTCACAGGTCACGCTGGGGCTATCAAAAAATGTCGAAAGTAGTATCACTGATCTACTCTCAGCAGTAGCTTCATTTTGATGTATCACAACCTATACCTTGCTATTTAAAAAAATATTTGACCTCGACCTTTGACCTGGTTCCCGATAACTGATTATGCCCATCTTAGAACTTAAAGTCAGCTTTGACCTAAGGTATCGATTACTGAAATCAGAATTCAAAAATGTTAACCCGTTCAAAAGTTATGCTGCCACCGGACAGACGACGCACGACAGAGTGATATAGGATTTTTACTGCTGATAAGCAGAAAGAGGTGAAAGTTGAAAAAAGGTAAAAGAATAGCAAAATTAGAGGGTCAAAACAGGAAAAGTCGCGGTGGTCTAAGCTGAACCAAGCTGATTATTCGTGTGAAATTGTGCCACTGAGGTAGCAATGTGGTTACATATAATATAGTTAGAAATTTTGTGACCTGTTTATGAAAACAATGTTGTATTTCATTATGAACACTCTCACTTGAATAAATACAGCAATTCAATACGTGGGAATTTTACATAGTGTGGCAATTTGCATGGAAACACCATGTAACCGCAAAGCTACTTCAGTAGGAGTATGGTGTCCAAGAATCAGCCAGGCAGCCAGCCAGGTAGATTCTTCGCGTATGTTCTTAGATTGATCACATCACAATATCCACTTTGCAACGGCGCAGTATCAGCATTAAAAATGTAAACTATTCTTTATGGGGACATGACTTCTAAACTTTTGTTCTTTTCGCTATCCTAAAAACTAACAAATTCCTAATTGTTCAACCGGGTGGCAATTGTGCCCACGGACGTATAGTGGGCAGACAGACACCATGCCCATAATTACAAACCAGCAACAGGTGCTGGTTAATAAGAGATTACAACAACTAATAGACAACATTCTACAAAGAAAAAAACTTTTAATAGTTTTAATTAAGTCTAATAGAATCTAGAACACAAAATCATAATAATAAGGTAGACGAAAATAGACGACGAAAGTCGAATACTACCGGCATTACAACTGTCTTGGTCACAGTAGCAGTTGACATTATCCAGTTGCGTCAGCGGCCAACCATCAGCGATTCTGTCAGAAGTGTTTTGTAGCCAAGCGTTATTATCGTAATTGTACACACATCCCATTTGCACAGAGTCGTCTACCAGGATACAGCTTTTAGTTTTACCACCTTTTTTGCAAACAACTTTTGCACTTCCGCGAGCCAGATCTCCTTTAGAAGGTACCGCATAAACTTCCGAGCAATCAATTAACAACCCTCCAAGCTCTTGGACACAGTTGTCACAAACATAGCATCTCAGTCCTACAAAAATTAGTTCTGAAGCAGTGCCAAGTATAATTTTAATAGTACGACTGAAAACAACAAGAGGTCACCTTTGGTTGAAGCCTGAAATGACGTCAGTAGACCAAGAACAAGAAATTTACACAAATTCATCTTTTCATTATCCAAAATTGAAGCATGTAGAAGAGTTATCTATAATCCAATTTAAATAAATTAAGATTTAATGAAATGAAATGAATTCAATTGAACTATTTAAGCTAAATGAGACTTTTGTCTATCCGAAAGATTTTATGGATACAAATGCATTGTACTCAAAGTATGTAAACCCCGGATTTGTTAGTTCGTTCGTATACATTCTTCACTCTTTTTTGAAATGGCTTGAGACTGAATATGCTCTCTCTCGTCACTCTTGAGCCCAGGTCCAGCGATTGGCTTCGTAATTAGAAATTAAAATTTTGCTTTGTATTTTCTTTTTCCTATCGTACATTTTTTGATCTGTACTTTTTTGGTGGACATGAAGGAAATTTCGTAACATGTTTCCATGGATCCATCAGGTTAGAGGTTATTGTAGGTTAGGTTTGCGTTGTAAGAGTAGGTAATTTCAGTGTTTATCAAAAGAACACCGGGTAACTTCTTATTTCTAACACATAGAATTGAACAGTAACAAATAACGAAAAGGGATTCCCACACAAGATTCTTTGTTTTCCAAACACCACTCTCTTTCATGTTAACCTAGCTAATAATGCATAAGAAAGCGGAAGTATTTTTGAAAAAAATAGAGCTCTGATCAATATCGTCAAGCTGAATTTAAAAAAACAATATGGGTATTCAAAGTAAGCGTTTTTTAGCAAGTGACTTGATGAAAAACGGTTGAAAAAATAATCACCTTGCGCGCGAAGTTTAAAAAAAGGCGATTATTAGCCATTTCATTTTAATCGTCTCTGGAGACGATAAAAATGAAAATAATCGCTTATTTCTTGAAGTCAAGTCAAAACTCACAACAATCAATCATCATCACATCATATGTTTCATGGGAGAACACGTTCAACATTTGCAAACTCAAGTGTAAACTAAAATTCAATGTGCATGTCGAATGCATAAGGTTATGTGTGTATGACACAAAGAAAATATCATTTGAACTGCATAAGGACCACCAACGAAGAAATATACATAACATTTTTAAAACTGTTGTGGGACTGTGGGAGGTATAGGGAAGTGAGAGTTCTAAATTTTAAGGAGATTTCAAATTTGAGGCGTTTGATACAATTATATTATTCAGTTAATTTGAAATCTCACAAAACGTGGTTAAATTTCTTGTTGCAATAAAACGCCACATAGAACATTATATGGGTGTCCCATTCAATAAAACATCGTTCTAAGTTGCTAATAATCACATTGGTTTAAAATCATATGCAAAATAATCTAAGCACTCACAGCAACTGATTAAAATCAGTCCAAATTTTCAACCGTTCTTAAATATCACTTGCTAAAGAATAACGCTTACTTTGAATACCACTAATACTTCAAGCCCAAATCATTTTAAAATGATCCGGAAATTTGAAAAAATGCAAATTAAAAACGCAAAAAAACTCTCAGCAGAATTGTATTTCTTAAACGTTGCAAGAAACTTGGACTTATCCCTGGATGCATCAAACAATACTTCCCTTAAGTGTAAGCTTTGATTATGCAAGGAGGGGAGAGACGCAAGAAATTATAATAAATTATGTAACCACATTCATTGATGTATCACACAGTACGACATTTTCAATAGATTTGTTGCATGGTGCAGTAAGAGAAATTCTAACAATCCACCCTAAAAGTAATAATATTAAATTTAATATGCAAATAGTATAAGCAAGTATAAATCACCACATACAATAATAATAACTCTTATTGAGTTAACCATGATACAAAGTATAATGAAAAATAAACAAAGTTAGAATGAAAAAATGAATGTATTTTCGTAGCAGTATTACATCCTGTCTTGGTACAATAGCATTCAGCAAACTCGAGAGGCGCTTCTTTGTCTCGCAATCCGCTTTGGTTACCCAACCAAGGATGGATATCGTCTGCATATGGATTTGAACAACCCACTGGAAAGTTTTCATCCACTAAAACACATCTCTTTCTTCTCCCTATTTTCTCACAAGCTAATTTGGCATCTCCTCTTTTAAGATCCCCTTTGGTGGGTGCTGAATACACCTCAGAACACTCTATTAATGCACCTCCATGCTCCTTTAGACAATCTTCACAATAATAACAACGAAACGCTATCAATGGCACAAATAAATGAACAGTCAATGACAGAACAATCATTTCTCCAAATTATAATGAATTCAAGGAACAATGGGTGCGATATATGATTTTAATAAATTGGCTTAAATTACGTCCTTCATCGTCATCCCCATTTGTTTGCTCGAGATGGGATAGCAAAAGAAACGGAATAAAAAATGCGAAATAACAACAACTGATCATTATCGCATGCCCGCAGTTAACGCAATTTCAATCCTTTTTATTTTAGCTTTCTTACAGAAAAGCGATTAAAATCTGAATCTTGATAAAGATATTTAATATTTATTTAATATATTATAAAGATATCTTTACCATTAAAGAATTATTGCAAAATTTCGATTGATGCAATACGGAACCAATATTTAATGATTGTTGCATGGTGCACGTAGATATCGGAGACTAGACAAACCTCTAATCAAATACAACACATCTCAAGATATTAATGCCTTGAAATTAGTTTTCAACAGAAGCACAAGACATTTTTAAGAAAATACGTAAACTAGGTAGGAATAAAGAAATGTCCTGAAGAAAGCTCGAAGAGATTAAGTTTTATTAAAATGACCTCTCAAACCGTTCCATTTAGATATTTAATTCTAGTGTATATAATATGTTGCTTCTAAACTCTAAACCCCTTGTAGTTTAATCTAACTCGGGAAATAGCTATCTTGTAGTTATATTTATAATTTTCATTCCCACATCCCAAATTGAACCTTTAGTCAACTTTTTTTCCATTTACGCACGTCATTCATTTGAAGACAAAGTAATAAAGAGAAGAAAACATGACAATCTTGACTAGACACAAACACTTTGCCACACCTAATTTCTTGAACGACATTATTATGGACCTTTAGGGTCATATTAAGATCACTCTATCGTCTGTCGTCCGTCTGACCGGGGGCACGATATCTTTTGAACGGGTCAACATTTTTGAATTCTGATTTCAGTTATCGATACTTAAGGTCAAAGCCGACTTTAAGTTCTGAGATGGGCATAATCGGTTATCAGGAACTGGGTCAAAGGTCAAGGTCAAATATTTTGTCAAATAGCAAGGTATGGGTTGTGATACATCAAAATGAAGCTACTGCTGAGAGTAGATCATTAATACTATTTTCGAAAGTTTTTGATAACCCCAACGTGACCTGTGACCCTGATAAGATTAAAGTATAGCAAGGTACGGGTTGTGATATATCAAAATGAAGCTACTGCTGAGAGTGGAGCATTGATACCATTTTCGAAAGTTTTTGATAACCTCAGAGTGACTCTTGACACAACCCATACGATTTCAGATAAGATAAGCATAAAGGTCCATTATTACATCTTGAATTGTCGAGTTTATTATTTTATGCCTTCTTTCATTTCAACTTTTTAATCACACAAGCAGCCCCCTCTATATTTACGCCTCATTCTCTTCTAAAACATCGCGCATTTGTCTATATTTCCTTTCCTCATTTAATTGACGACCTGTCCTTTCTCTTTTCTCCATACTCCATTACATATGCCTTTAACCAGTTGAGTGGTTTTGTACACGAAAGTGAAGAGATATAGAGGGTATAGAGTATGGAGACTAGAATAGCTCCTATATTACCTTTATACCTACCTACCTGAGCTACAAGCAAAAATATTTTCATCCTATTGCACAACTATAAACTTTAATGGCGAGAACCGTAACCGTAGAAGATGAGACACAACTAAACATTAAAAATAAGGATAGTCAAAAATTCAAGGCGTAGATATTAGTTGTCACAAAATAGGGGAAGTCATTTAAGCCACAAAAGTAGAGTGTGAAAACACCCCTGCTTAAATTACTTCCAGGTTCTTGTTCCAATAGCAATTTTGTCAGTATCTTTCAGCTGCATTTATTCACTTACAACCACGCTTCACAAAACAAGCTGATTGTGAAACTCAGCTTAGTGAATGAACATAGAAAACACGTTTCTCTTGACGTAAGCGTTTGTTTTCTAACAAAATGTTGGTAATTTTGTTTGGAGGATTAATGGAATGTAAATGGGTGCCGTTCTCTTCTCATCATATATAACAGTAATAGCCATTTGATTTTTACAAACGAAAGAGTGAAGGAAACAACGGTTAAATGAATATCCTTTCAATTTAACAAACTCATCACGTTCCAGTTCTAAATTGAATTTCACTCCAAAAAATCTTACCACTCTGCTGTGCCACCATTTTTTTTCTATATAATATTATACGAAAAATTTTATAGAAAGAGAACGGATGAGTATGGGTAAATGGTTACTGGGCTATTTAGCTACTTTACCAAAAATATATCATGGTCTACTGTGGGATGGTTGTAAAATCTTCAGTTTAATTTATTATTAGCGAGAAGCTGGCTGGAATAGGAATAATGCAGTGTTGCTGCCTCTAGTCGCTCAAGTCTGCGTCTGACAGATCCGAGAAATTATATCAATCCGTTAGGTAATATATCTGGCTTTACTTTAAAACAACAACAACAAAACATCGTATGGATTTGAATACACATCTGCCTTCTGCCTATAGTTTTTGCTAATTTCGGTGAATATGGGAATCTGTGCAGCAGCTTCATTCTCTCTTTCCTATTGCATGGAGCCCTATGTTCTTATTTATTTCATGCTACTAATTCCTCCGTAATAAATATCCCTACCATTATGCACTAAATCGCCTCCACACGTTCATTTTATACTGCGCTACTGCAGAGGAGGAAGGAAAGGATAAAGGAGAGAATTTTGATGATGATTGTATTTTTGCATCCTTGCTTGTTTTGTTGATGGAGAAGGAAAACTGTTAACATTTTCTTTCTCCTTTCGTGTTTTTACTGTTGCTCTTGTTTGTCTTGTATAAAAGTAGATTTGGTATCTTGCCACAAAGAGCAGGCGGATAAAAAATAAACTGCTAGTAAGCAGGCCCAGAGACGTAGCTGAAGAAGGCGTTGAGTGATCACCTCCAAACCCCCTCCTCCCATGTCCACCAAATCTCCTCCACCACCCCTCTCTCTCTCTTAATCCACCTCTGCGATCCTCCCCCAACGTAGTAAACACATAATACCATTCCGGATTCTGCATTTATGCACAAGCTCATGATTCCGGACGTATGCACAAAATCATCCACACGGATGCTATGCAATTCTTACGTATACGTATACGTTTCAGCCAAATCGATGAGTTTCTGAACTTTCGAACCGTTTGACCGATTTGGCTGAAAAGTATTCCCAGAGGTCCTCTTGAGTAGTGCTACCTGTGTACCCAATTTGGTCCAAATCGGTCAATGTATGTGACCAGGAGAGTGCGCACAGACAGACAGACAGACAGTTTTAGTAAAACCATTACTTCGCTGAATGCTTCAGCTACGTAATAAAGAAGAAGGAGGGGACCAGTTCTTGTTGAAAATGATGAAGGAAGCAACTTCTCTTTTTAAGCGTTTCCCTTTTTTCCCTTACTCTTTCTTTTACTATGCACTCGTGCCGTATATTCACAAAAAGATACTTTCTCCATTTTTGGCTTCATCTAGTAAATACTACTCATTTTCTTGTTTCTTCTGTTGGAAGCTCATTTCACTTACTATTATTTATGGTAGAAGGAGTTGTTTCGTGGGAAGCTCAAGAAATGAGAAGAAAAGAAGAGGAGTTGCTCCAATAAAAATAGCACTAAATGGTCCTTTCCTAAAAACGTATTCTCGGGGAAATGAAGAGAGACGCAAAGCTGGAGTGAGCGGGCAGTAACAAGGGGAAATAACGACTTTACGACATTGAGAAAGAAAGAAATACGAAACAAACACAGCGCTGTAAGTTGTAATAATAATAATGTCTATGTTCTAAATTCTCCCTCAGAATATTGTAGTCTTCTTCTTGATTTGACACTCTAGTTTTGGTTGGGTTGTACGGATGAGAATTTTTTAAGTGATGTAATAAGGCATAATTTTGTCTAAAAATTGGTTATAGTGAAAAAATAGAACACGGGTAATTTTATTTACTTAACACAAATTCAGCGAGAATAAGTTTAAAAAAATAATATAAAAAACTTGAACCACTGTTTAGTTAATATAAGAACAGAAACTTAACTATAGATCCCAGTTGACAAGAAAAATGTGCCAAAAGGATTCACGTCACGTATATCTAATACACAACTCAAATATTCTAACGTCACATGTCACATCACATCCCTTCGCAATTCCTTACGTGAATCCACATGTCACATCTAAATGGAAATTGTACCGTCGAAAACCTAATCTTACCATTTTATCGTTCAGGTTGGATTAAGATTTAACGTGGGAGAATTTGCACAAGATTTGGGTGACGGAAAGATTGATTCAAAACTCACGTAGAGTTTTGGGGCTCAATGTTCAATATTTAATTCATATTGTGACGTCAGAACCATTTGGTTACAGTAGTTGACGTAGGAATTGTGAATCCATACTGGCACATTCTACCCAAATTAATTTCTTCAAAATCCAAAATTATCTTTTTGCTTCACAATTAGTAAAATCATGCGTGATGGAGCTTGTAGAATGCATTGAATTTTTAATAAAAATGAAACCACGGAACTATTTGATTTGATACTTTATGTTGACACGAGTCTTGCTGTTTCAGTGCAAGTACTAATTCCAAGAAACAGTGACACTATGCATTTAAAATCATCAACCAGCTAAGGTGACATACTAAGAGTTACATCAGTACAAGCTGACTTATAAAGGCATAAAGAACCATGCTATTTCTTTAAAAAACGTCCATAAACTTTCTTTCTCTATTTTACAAATTGTTTTCTTATACAGCAGCGCATATAGTGGCACATTAACAAGTGAAGTTTAGAAAAGAAAGTGAACTGAAAAATAGGGGGAAAAAACTTTTATTATTTCTATGTGTTTTCTGAAGTGCAAAAAGAAAGTGTGGAGAAACTAGAGTATAGGATAAATAGAGAAAAAAAGGAAAACGCTGACAGTGAACAGCCGCATTTTTTCATGGGCTGAAAGTTGTAACTGTCCTTTTTATGAATGTAAACAATAACTTGACTACTGTTCTCGGAAAGACAAAAAAACTTTCTCTTTGTGGCTATGGCTTGACAATATTAATGGAGCAAAAGTAAACAAATGGATGCAAGAAAGGTGGCGAAAATGAACTTTTTCTTTCTTGTTTCAAATTTTCCTTCTGTGGAGTTCATCAAACATCCTTCTTTACTTTCTGTTGATTGTTGACTCTTCCTTTCCCTTCTACGGTATTAGGATATTTATGCATAAACATTGGATTTTGTCTCAAAGGAGGTAAAAACCTAAATAAATATTTAAATTCTTCTTCAGAAATGCAATTCTTTCGTTCTTTTTTTATATCAAAGTTAGTGAGCAATATCCATATTTTTACTTCTTATTCTCACCATAAAACCTAATAAAACACAGTAAATTGGACAAAGAATGACGGCAGCAGTCACTAACCGACGAGACACGATGTTTTCTATTTTATCACCAAGAAAAATGTGTTTCGACTGATGATGGTGAGTGCTTGTTAGAAAACTGGATGGGATTGTTACTTTCTATGTTTGTCAATGGAAAGCTTGAAGAAATTCTGTGATTGTAAAGAAAGATAGATGCCTACGATCATCATCGTCGTCTACCTACAAGCTTTTCTCTTGTTCTATTTGTGGGTTTTTGCATGCATGATTGTATCTTTTCATATTATGAACGGTGTTTGTAAATAGAAACCGTTTAGAAAGGTCGAGAAGCTGAATCACAAATGGAATCCGGGGAATAGAGGCAGTACAACAAAAAACAGAAATACAGTGACTGTATGAACATTTTAGAGAACGAAAATGGTGAAATTTTATTGGAAATTATGGGTATGGGATCATAATACGTACGTCGTTGTAGTTCTGACTTCCCTCTTGTTCTTACCCATTTGCTTGCTTGTTTGTTTTGTACCCTAAATGGATTTCCCTTTCTTTCTTCAGCTTCACTTTACACAGCTGCACAAATTCTACAGTGTTTTGTGTGTTCGCAGCAGATAACAAGACCCGAGTTCGTCGACGTATTTTAGGAACATCTTTGCTCCTTTCCTGGTTATGAGTCCCAATGGAGATGTGAATTATTTTTTTGGAATACAATAAGAAAAGCAGATTCTTATTTTTTTTGAGAGAGGAAAAGTTCTCTTGTTGCATTTCTTATGATTACTCAAACTATCACGCACGCGTGTAAACTAATGGGATTGTAGTACGAGGTAGTAAAAATACATTTGAAAACTATGTGTTGCCAGCCTTTCTTTGCCTTCCGGTTTCCTTTCTATCCTCTGCATTATGATTTAGATTGGTAGAAAACATACAGAAAGCTTTTCTGTGGGGGCGTTCTTTTCTTTAGGGAGATGTGGGAAAGTGAGAAAACCCGTATTGCTTTGCATGTAGTAGTAGATGTTTTAGATGAGGAGCAGTGCATAAAGCTCTGCTCTGCTTAGAAAAATCAACTGTTGATGAGACAAATTTTGCTTAAGCACACTTACACATGTATATTCCGTCTGCTTAAATATCAATTTTTTTAATGTTTTGGAGAAATCCAAAATTCAGATAGTAGCTCATTGCACATCCGCACCCATTTCCCGTCGTGTGGAACAAAGCTTATTATCGAAAGTTATTGCGCGGGGGAGTTGTACTCTTTCTCCATCTCCAACTTCAAACGGAGACTTGAGAATACTTTTCTAAAATACAGCCCTTAAGTAGTTTCCCTTGTAAGTGTACTTATATATGTGAATGCACCCATTCTGCATTTATATTTGATTAAACAAAAAGAATTTTCCCTCTCAGCGTTCAATCAAAATTCCATAATAAAAGTAATTGTGGATACTATGCTCACTATATGATAGTTCTCTGCATTCGTCAGCTTCAACCACTAACAGTAAGTCCCGGAATGGAACGGGATGAGCTGTGTAGCGTAGCCGTGGCCATTCTAGTTGAATGCAATAAAGTTTTGCTGTGTTTGAACATTTGCAGGAGTCTGCTAAATGATGTGAAAGCTACTTTCTTTTTAGCTCCTCATGAGGATGATGAAAGAAGAGTGAATATTAATGGTATGCGAGTTAATACTAAATTTTTAGCAAGTATTTTGCTGTTATCGCTTTCACAAACCTAATGATAAAGCTTGGAGCAGAAAATGGAATTGGGCTGGGGAGCTCTTTTAATTCAACAAGCTATATTGTATCCCTAGTTCAGTGTTATATGTACTGTAAGAAACAAGATAAAAGTTGAGGATGATTGCAGGATACAGTGATGAAAACTTGTGTGTTGTTGCGGAGGTATAAGCAACTGTAAGTATGAAGTGAGTAATAAAATGGAGATATACTTTGTTGTTTACAGGATCCAATGGCAAGTTTCGATGTGAATAGTCTGGATATGGACCCAATGCCAACTTATGATCTAACAGACAGTAATCGTCATGGGACTCGGTGTGCTGGAGAAGTGGCTGCAGAAGCAAATAATAGCATTTGTGCTGTGGGCATTGCTTTCGAGGCTGGAGTTGGAGGTAAAAATATAACATAGCGTATGGCTTACAGTAAACTGTTATGAACATCATTTTATTTCTCCATCTATGGGTTTGCATTTACTTCTAGAAATACACTGTTTTTAAAACCACAATAAATGAATGAAGTTTCAAGGTTTTTTGAAAGGGTGTAAAACTGCATGAAATGACATCAAAATAAACCTGGTAACACATGAGTGTAACGAACTAGCAACTTATACGTGTTTAGGCCTAAGCTATCGATTGGTGAAAACAGGCTTCAAAAACGTCTAACCGTTCTTGAGTTGTCGTGTCTCCGAACAGACGGACGGACAGAAAAAATAATTGATGTTGGTTGTCAGCCAACTGCTCCAGGCTACATGTAGGAGCTCAACATAGACCACTCAAACATCTATCTATATATATTACACAGCAAGAAAATGAAGAGTGACAGCAATAAGGCCTAGACGAGTTGTAAACATCCTGTAGAGAAACTATCGTCCCACCAAAGGGTACGTTGTGATCCATGTATCACTTGGGTTTGCAGCTGATGCCAAAGGAAATCCTTCATGTTTTATAACAAATGGTGAACACATGGAGATGGTTGTTGTTCCTTGGTGTATGGTAATTTTGATGAGAGTATGCAATTATGCATTTTCATTTTCATTCTCATCTCATCTTGATTGGCTTCCCATTCCATATCTATGGTACGAAGGAAAGATAGGGTTAAAACGTAACGTAAAAAAACGAGCTGCTTAAAATTGGTTATGATGAAGAAAGTCAGTGACATGGAAAATGCGTTGGGATGGGGTGATTCTTTATGATACGTATAACATGAGGTTACACAACTCCCCTCCTTTTGTATAACTAACGCTTACCGCGGTGGTAATAAAGAATGAAAATGCGCAAATGCTCACTGTATGATCAGCTCGTGTGTTGTATGCAAAAGGTTTCTTTCCAACCACGATTCATAGAATAGTATCAACCAAGTCATCATTCGAAAATGGGATGCATGATGATAACATATGCAACAAAGTGCATTTGGTCATGAGAAAAATTGAAAATTGGTTTTTCGTTTTTAAACTTAACGTTAGTAAGATGTATACGAAAAGAAATGAGAGATGCTGATGTTGTGTGGCGAAATGTGTGATGAAGAAAGAGGACTGGTACACATTAGTACTAGCCAGAAAAGCCACTTTGTTCAACCGTAACATAATATATTTTTCCTCCTTTTATTCTTTTACTTGGGTGGTGAAGATGACAAATTTTCTTACAGAGAAATCATGCACAAGCCAATGATCTTATGCAGGGAGGATGAGCGTTTATCGTGTCCGTGTATAGAGAAAACGAAGGAAAATGGTGGAAGAGGAACTCGTGCTTGTTGTAACCTTTTACCGCACAGCACCCTTCCTCACTTTTCTCCCTTCCTTTTTTGCTAAAAAATAAGGAAAAAGTAAAAACATCCCAATATGCAACATCTTGAACAGAGAAAGTCTTTTAAAAAGTATAATAATACGGCGTAATATATTAAACCATGTTTTGAAGAAAACATTGAAATTTTCATGAGCTTTGTGCAAGATATTGAATAAGGGAAAGCAAAGTTATAACGAGTAGCGATACAAGAGAATGACAGCGTTGATCAATGTTGATGATGGAGTTGTGAGAGCATAATATGCGTAGAAGCACTCAAGAGAAGGTAAAAGTTGAACAAACATATAGATACTTGTGCTTTGTACTCATGACCTGTTTGTTAATCCTGCTCTATTGAAGCTCAAAGATAATGAAGAAAATGTGATTCGTAATGAATTTCTGAATTTTTCAGAGACCCTCTCTAAAATTGAATGGATTACATCAAAGGATCCTACTTGTTCGCTATTGATTTGAACCAAGCTCCTCCAAAATATTATTTCCAAAGCTGTATACATGTTATTGATATAATTTTGTTCGTTGGTGGAAGCTGGTTAAAGTACCCTAGTACTAGATAATTTCTCGTATCTTGCCAAATTACATTCGAACGCTCTGATATTTTCCAAATTTGAATGCTACGCACTTTTCACTTTGACTTTGGTAATGCAATTCACACATGTAAAAAGTGAGAAGATTGAAGTTGTAAAAGCAACTATAAAAAGAGAGAGAAAAAGTACTTACACAAGCATTTGCTTCACTAAAGCTATAGGCTAGGAGCAAAAAATTGACAAACAACTAGGATGCCCTTCACGATGATGACAACTTTGTGGATGACAAAGACAAAATGATTGAGACATCCAAGTTTAGTAACAGTTGATGGAATATACACGCCACGCCAATTGCATGTTTTCCATAAAAATGTGAACGTGCACACCATTTAATCACGTCATTCTGCTAACCACGAGTCAAAAAGTTTTTTTTCTATAAAAAAAAGTTGAGAAATCATACGCGCAGAGTGCGATGACAAGAGAAAGAAATGTGTCTGGAAAAGTATTACCCCATTTTTGTGGCATTTTTGTCATCACGTACTGAAAAAATAACATGTGCGCATCATCTTTGTGTCGACTTCTGACGACATGTTTACGTGATATTTTGCGGTGCCATTGAACATAACTCTTTTTGTCTCGTTATCCAGATAGCAAGCGAGACTTAGCGAGAGTAGAATGCTTGATTGTTTTCCATACTAAAAGAAGCAATAAGCTTTCTTTGTCATTCGAAACAGGAGCACGACGACTGACTAACGGTGAGTCAACCTGCTCATTTAATATGTATGTTAGAGTCGACGCACATGCCAACTTTGGAACACGCAGGTCATGATGCAAATGCAAAATTCTCCCGGGTGAGATGTTACTCCTTTACTTTAGAGAATTAAATGGAGCTAGTCAGATTGGCATTTGATATATTGTGTACACATTCAACAGATTCACATAATTCTTTCGGTATCATGTATGGCATCATTTGGAATAAAAAAAAATGATAATTTACTAGAAGAACTGGCATTTCCAGAAGAAAATAAAAAAAAGTAGTTAGTAAAAATATTGTATTGTTTTGTAGGTATGCATGTACTTTTTAGTGAAAACCTTTCTAACAAGGCACATTCACTTGCACACTTACATAAATAGACGCGAATAGTAGTTTGAGTTGAGTAGGCTTGTCACTTTCATTTCTACTGCGCATATTATGTAAAACAGTTTTTTTTACAAAATATGTGCGGAGTGGTATATATGTATATATTGTAGCATGCTGACGAAAAATATTACATTTTCTACTAGTGGCATAATTTTTTTTTACATAACAGCAAATATGTTTTCTTATTGTGAAAATTTGTTCCTCTATTGAATAGGAGTACGGATGCTTGATGGAGATGTGACGGATGCAGTGGAAGCACGCTCCTTGTCTCATAATCCCCAGCATATTGACATTTACTCTGCGTCGTGGGGACCGGATGATGATGGCAAGACTGTGGATGGGCCTGGGGAGCTAGCAACCCGAGCTTTTATCGAAGGAGTTACAAAGGTACTGTCACAATATGTTTATTCGTTATTGTACATGTAAAATATTATTTTATTGTAAATAACGATAGTTATTACTGTACTGTTTCAATAGTACGTTATATTTTAGTTTTTGGAAATCAAAAAGTTATTTTTCTTCACGCATGTCTAAGAAATCAACGAATGTTTACATCTCACAATAATGCCATTTCACTTTAGCAAATGGGAAAGGAAGCGGTGAAAAGAATAAGTAAAATTTTTGGAGTATAAGGAAAATGGATTGGACCAACATTGTCATCATTGCTTTTTCCCAATGTCAATGCGAGTTTTTGCTTTGAAGGGAAGTGTTATGACACCCTCGCTACATTTACTCTTTCCTTTTCACTTGGTCGCCTGCAAACCAGTTCGTTTTCTTTTCGTGTAAAAAGTTATGCATGGAAAGGTCCCCTGTGACTTCCTTCACAAGATTTGACGGCGAGCATGATGATGATGATGCCTTTTCAAATATTATTTATATTTATGTCATCCGCACATCATCATCGTCCAATGCGTTGTCCTTTCCGCCACAGTTCTGCTCATACCCATTTTTATAGTATTCTTAAGGAATGGACAGCTCGCATTTTCCCTGACAGAGTACGAATCCAACGTAGCTTACATAGGTTACAAGTTAGGCAATTCGGTAACATGTGAATGAAAGGAAACCGGAATTTCCAGTCAGCGTCTTCTTGGGTTTGGAAGCCAATCTCCCTTTCCACTTGACTGGACAGTAATTATTATTCCTCGTTCCGTCTGCTCCGTGATCCCCCTCTATATTTAGGTTAGCTAGGTTTCTTTTCTTGGATGTATACCTAACCTACGTTATTGTTGGAATGGGAAAAAGGAACATTATGTCCTAAGATTTTCTCTCTGTGTATTTCTATTCGTATTGGCTGCTACAATGGAGATGTTAGGTTCAGGACAGAGACGTCATTGCCTCTTTCAGGATTCGATGATGGGAATCGTAAATGTACTTTTTCCTGGAGAAAATTTGTAGACTTTTCAAAGTGCTTCCGTACATATGTATACCGTCACTTTTAGTCATTGGAATGGAGGCAATCAGAGGAGTCGAAAGAAATGAGGATTTTCCTTTACTGTTTTTATACAGCCATACAAATCACTTGGCTCATTAAGTAACATGAAGTAGGTAGTATTGCGGTGAAGAAGGAAGCTCTAAAAATGAGAAACGGTATGGCTTATACATTCCAATGGATAAAACTGTCTGTTATTATTCCTATACCCTTTCATCTCCCCTATATATTTCATTAAAAATAGGGAAATCAAATTGAAGGCTGATTTTTCTCTCTCTATGGATGACTCCAACCAAAAAAAAATCTTGTTCTGTGTTATGTATCAGTTTGATAAAGGATGAGAATTACAAAAGAAGGACAAAGAAAAGGAAAACATGATTTTTTTTGCCTTCCACTCCATCTCCCAGCTATTTTCTTGTTGAGTACGTGTATCTAACTCTATAGACTAGGGAGGACAACACCAAAAAAATATTCCCAGAAGACGAACTAATGCAATGTCCCTATTTTTTCGTACTCCGCTTGGATTATTTGACTAGCTGTAAGCAAGTTTTGAAGATCGGAGATTTTTCTATATAGCATTTATCGACTAGACATGATAAGACGAAACGACGACTAGCTAGGAGGAAGAACGAAAGAGAAAAAACTTGAGCTTACTTGTATTAGTATTAGCGTTGTTTTGTCTGTCCGTTCGGGGGTACGAGAACTCGAGAACGCTCGAACGGTTTGATTTTTTTAAATTCTGTTTTCGCCAATCAAAAGGTTAGACGAATTTAGTTCGAATATGAGTCAAATCAGGGTCAAAGATCATGACGACCTTTCATTATTATTACAAGCGGAAGACAGATCGTTGGAGTTTCATTGGAGGTCTGTGTTGTCTGAACTTTTAGGATGTTTGAATTGGTTTTTATTCAAGAATATTTGATCTCAAATGAATAACTACTAAATGTTCAGCGGTTCAAGTAGTTCACTTTTTATGGATCTTTGGAGCTATCGACCAAAAACCCGGGTGTTTTTTTCATGTCGATCAAGGAAATTGTCGACCTTTTGATTTGCCGACCAAGAAAACTCTTGGGGAAGTTGCTAGCTCGTTACACTCCTGTGTTACCAGATTTATTTTGGTGTACGATGATGTGGATACTTGACGGCTTATTGATCAAACTTCTTTTTAGCTTATTTACTTAACTTACTTACATATACATACGAGTACGTAAACGTGATACAACATACTAGTCTTCGTTGTTTAAGAAAAATCCATTCACTCCACACTCCACTTAATACTAATAGTGCACAAAAATAAGAGGAAGGGAGGGAGTAAGAAACAAACAAACAAATAGAAAATGCTTTTCATTCATTCACTTCGTTGCTGTTTTTATCATACTTTACTTTTCTCTCTGTACATTACTTAATCATGTTACAACAGCTATATAGCTATTCTTTTTGCGGGTGAAAAGGAAAATGTAAGGATGTGATTAGATGATCTCCAAAAAGCATTCCATTCCAGTTGAGGAGTCTGAGGATGTATATGTGTGCAGTGATGCGTCAGTCGATTAAAGCTGTATTTCCTATTACTATGCTCCCTTGACTTGTACTTTCTTTTCAATTTATTTGTTGTCAAGAACGAGGAGAAGAAAGTTCATTTAAACTCATCTCTTCCGGCTGCCTGCTTTCACTAACACACAGTTGCAATACATATATACATACACACACTTTCGTTAAACTCTTGCTTCATACAACATACCATTTCGACTATACACTCGATGTTGATCAAAGGCTATTAGGGAAAAATCCAGAATCCAATTCGAAATGATCTATTTCATCTTTATATGTAGCGAGCTATAGCTTACGGAGTTAAGATTTTATATTATTTTGATGCTCTTTTTCTTTTAGTTAACTTCCTATTGTGAACAGTATAGACACCAATAATAATACTATGTATCTGTAACCTATTTTAATCCTCTATTTTAATGCAAGGAGAGATATCTATGTATGTAGGGACAACAGACTAGTGCTATTTATTCCATAATGACCTCCTGCGTCGTCCCATGTTGATATACGAATAGAAATAGAATGGGATTTTTACCAAAGAAAGTCGCAAAGCTACTACGAGTCCTGATTTAAGAAACATTTTCAATTTTCTCTACTTCTAAACTCATTTCACACTTCGATTTATGTCTAATTTCCTTCATTTGTTAAATTAATGTTGTGCTAGCATAGATAGACACGATAGCATTGCATTATGTACTGAGCCAAGGATCCCATCATCATGGGCATAATACTGTATGGCAAGAAAAGAAAATGGAAACTCAAAAGTCATTTGAAAACTTTAATACTTGAATTTACGACCCCCACCCGCATTGGCTCACATCACAGGCATCCTTTCTATGTCTAAAAACAGAATTGGCTACAAGAGAATACTGACAAAACATTCCTTAAATGAAAAGAAAACTAAAGCTTTTGCATATTATACGGAAACGGGACAAGCAATTCTACATAATTATTATCCTATTCTTCTTTTCCTAATAAATAGTCTTTGAATTCCACTTTGAATGAAAGAAAAACAGCAAAAGA
This sequence comes from Orchesella flavescens, assembly GCA_964034955.1. Taxonomy (NCBI): domain Eukaryota; kingdom Metazoa; phylum Arthropoda; class Collembola; order Entomobryomorpha; family Orchesellidae; genus Orchesella; species Orchesella flavescens. The sequence goes on along the minus strand of OZ035956.1, from coordinate 25,534,764 downwards.
ATAACCATATTATCAATTTTTTTACGACTGAAAGAGCTTAAGAGCTACTTCAGATCAGGGAGTGTTGTTCGGTGTGCATTTCAAACAATGCATTAGAAAGGCAGTAAGCTTTATTTGCAATAATTTTTTTTCGTGGAATCAAAAACTTTTTTTCGATTTAAATTTCGATTTTATGATCTTGATCTTTTACCGTCCCATCCTCTCATAAAAACTCTTCTGAAACTTCTGGGAAATCTCAAACCTAGAGTAATCGCGTATAAAGGAGTATGAGAAATTATAAGAGTTATCTATAATTCAATTTAACTAAATTTGTATTCAATTGAACTGTTTAAGCTAATGAAACCATGTTCTACCTGAAATATTTTATGAGCAGAAATGTGTAAAAAACTGTAACAAAAGCGAACTGTATAAAAGCCGAGTTAGTTCGTGTAAAACTCAAACCTTAGCGTAATTGTAAATTACTAAACATATTAGAAGTATTTGTTGTTAGAAATTTATTGTTCAGGAGATATACCACCTCCAAAGCATCAACGGAATAAACCTCTTGATTTTTCATTACAGGGTCGAAATGGTAAAGGCTCGATCTTTGTCTGGGCATCAGGTAATGGAGGGCGAGATCACGATAATTGCAATTGTGATGGCTATACCAATTCTATTTGGACGCTGTCAATTAGCAGTGCGACCGAAAATGGATTAGTTCCATGGTACTCAGAAGCCTGCTCCTCGACTCTCGCCACAACCTATAGTTCTGGAGGAACCGGAGAAAAGCAGGTAAAAAATTAAAACCATTCTTTATATTACACACTGTATCCGTGATGTGCAAAGGTTGTTAATTTTTACAAGTTATTTATAATGTACAAGATGTGTTTTCTCTAGTACCTTAAAATGGTGAAAATACAATACCATTCATTCATGCAAGTCACAACACAGCAGAAACCCATGCAAATGGAGAGTTTCTCCAAAAAGACGAATAAAAAAAGCAATTTGGCTTGATTATACAACTCACATTACACCACCACCAAACTAGTACTCCGGAGTGTATGTATGAGTGGGTACATAAGTGCCAAAATCCCACATGAAATTAAAATTTGTGTTGGAATTTTCCACTGGCTGGCTGTTATGAGAAGGCAAAAGCAGGGTTGGAATAATAATGAACTATTTCTCACTTTGAGGATTTACGAAACCATTTAACCGGGGGAGTAAGTTTTTCATCGTCATCCTATTTCATCGTCAATGTTTACATCGACAGTAAAAGTCGTTGACTTTATGTATAGGGGGTAGACATTAGTCAACTGTCACACATTAGTGATTGCCATAAGACACCGTACAATAAAACCTTTAACTTAAAAACAAGATTTTCTAACTCTTCAAGATAGCAGCCGCACCAGTCATAATTTTTTAATACTTATTTTATCAATTAACAATTTGGGAACATCGCTTAAGATAAGTTTAAAAATGTATGAAATAAGTTTAATTTGCCCCAGGTGCCGGTTCTTTACTAATGTCATAAGGGTTAGCCGATAAAAAAACGTTTGAAAAAAGAAACGTGTTTATAGCTCCTTAAATTAGTGAGATAATTTATTTATTAGTGGTGGAAGATTTAACGACTGAAGAAATCATATTTCTTTCTGGGTGCTTATTTTTTTAAGCCATCAGTTGGAATTATGAAATGTATAATTTACTTACAATGTAAAAGTTTACGATGAAATGGTGACGAAGTAATTGTTGACGATCAAAAACTAGTAGTAGCCTTTAATATAGAGCAGTTGGGCACATATGTATAAAGTAATTAAAGGCTTTAGTTTTTGGCAGCAATTTCTATGTATTGGCGTAAAAGGAATTTGTATTTTACGTGCAAATGATTTTTATTACCTTATCCTTCCCAACACACATTCAACATTATGCCATACACTGATACTAGACACACACACACACACACACACACACAATATGCGTACATGCATGCATTTGCATGCTGACATGACCATAACAGTCAATAAGGAATTTCGTACATCCTGTCCGAAAAAACTAAATTAGTATTAGCTTTCTCTCAAAACAAATGCTTTACTTATGCCCGAGCTATCTGGAGGAACAAAGTTGAAAGGGACTGAGAAACGAGAGAGTGAGAATTTAGAGGAATTTCCTGAAGTGAAAACTCAGATTGACATTTGTGTAAAGTAATAGGCATTATGTGTACACAAAAATAAATATTAGGCATATATTATTCATTCATGTATGTTCGTGTATGTTAGCAAAGCAGGGGATTGGGGAGGAGATGCTTTTGGATTGTAAAGCGCTTTAAATTTGATTTATGGAGTGAAGTAACCCAGTCCTCTCAAATAGCTTTTCCATTTTTCTCATTCCTCATGGCCAGGAAAAGAGGGGAAGGTGGTGGTGGTTGGATTGGAACAAAGCGTATTACACACACAGTCACAAGATTGAATGCAACCCCATGAAACTTGATACATAATATGTTCACCCAACAAAAAAAAATACATAAAATAGTCCAAGTCAAGCGGGTAAATGTTTACTTTTTGTGTCCAAAACAGAAGATATTTTGAGGAGGCTGACCTCATTTTTCTCTAACAGGCATATTTATTATTATGACTTGAGAGAGAAAGGAAATGAAATGGTTTTTCCTGGAGGCGAGCATTAAATTACAATGAGAACAGTACCGTTTTTCTTTGATTTATGACTATAACAATCATTGATTAAATCCCTAGGAACCTATGTATTGTGCATATAATGAATGATGATTTCGTACGTAGAATGGACGAATTAAAAACAATGTGTAATACCTGCGACTATCAGGGAACGAAAAATTATTAAAGAAGTGAAAGTAGCATTTTTGGTTATACACATGTGAAAATAGCAATCTTGCAAGGTTGGGGCAAGGCATTATCATCTAAAATGTTATTTTTTTTGTTATAAATTGGAGTCGAATCAGAGATGGGCGGACACTGGACACCGTGCTCGATGTGTGTCTAGAATTTTTGGGTGTCCAGTGTCCGTGTGGACACAGACTTTACCATCAGTGTCCCTGGAATTCCGGTTAACGTCACTAGCAAGACAGTTATCTAACATTACTCACCTAACCGTTTTTCTAGTGAAGTGTGTTTTTACTTAACTGGAATTGCAGGAACATTGACGTTACGCGATTCAGTTTCTAAATCTGCACATGTGTGTCCGGTGGTTAAGATTAAATATTAAAATGGCTTTAGGCAGCTAAACTTAAATTGCTAGTAAAAATCACGAGATTTATTTCGAGAAGTCTTTCACATGGAATGTTAACCACATGCCTTGCAAAAATAAGTAATATTTTTAGAATCTTTTGTTTGTTGACTTTGTTCCTATTTGTATTTGTTTCCAGATTGTTACTATAGATTTGCACCACTCTTGCACTTCAAGTCATACGGGCACATCTGCTTCGGCTCCACTTGCAGCAGGTATTTGTGCTTTGGCATTGCAAGCCAACACAAACTTGACTTGGAGAGATATGCAACATATTGTTGTGAGAACTGCAAGACCCCAACATCTCATCGCTACGGATTGGGCCACCAACGGTGTTGGAAGAAATGGTACAGTGTTTACATTTTAAATTCTGAAAGAAAAAAATTCGTAAACAGGCTTTAAACATGGATTTATGATTGATGACATTTTGCTAGTTCATGTTGGTATACACGTTGTGTGTAATTCTGATTTTTACAGTCAGTCACTCGTTTGGCTACGGTCTGATGGACGCAGGGGCAATGGTTAAATTGTCTAAAAAATGGAAAATGGTACCACCACAGCACAAATGCGAAATTAAAGCTCCTTATACGGATAAGTAAGAGTTCCAATTTTTTAAGTGGAACATGTCGGTTTATATTCTTTGCTTTTCATCGTGCATGGAAATTGTTTACGTACGCGTGTACGCCTGTGCCGAAAAATCCGGGATAGTTTCCTCAAAGAACCGTTTTTCAGTTATCGCAAATTTTTCTAAATTTTATTTGATTTTGCGTTTTTTTTGCTTATAAAAAATCCTGGTTTTGGCTCACATCTAACGATTTCCGGGATTTTTGGAAAATTCCGGAAAAATACGTACGCGACCCAAAAAAAAGAATATCCATGCCCGCTTTTCATGCACGTTATACCGCCAATGTATGTAAGTACAAAAATAACATGGAGGCTAAAGATGATTATTGAAATTGTAGAAACATTCCATCTAAAAGCAAAGTAACGCTCGATCTCAAGGTTACAAACTGTCCAAATGTCAACTATCTCGAACACGTTCAGGTATGTATGAACGCCTAAAAGTACCCTATTAGGTATCGTAAGCCTTGTACTTATTTTGTTCCCTATTTACCTACTGCAGGCAAAAGTGACGCTGACATCGGGAAGACGTGGCGATCTCCAAATCTTTTTAGTGTCTCCGTCCGGAACAAGATCTCAACTGTTGGCTCATCGTCGTCACGATCTTAACCGAGCGGGATTCACAGACTGGCCCTTTATGACAGTTCATAGTTGGGGTGAAAGTCCGATTGGAAAGTGGACTTTGGAGATACACAATGAAGGACGTTACACGGGTACGCTCACAATCCATATAGAATAGCTTTGAAATGCGCATTTCCGGGAAACGTTTTATCAATGTGGCCCATCAAATGATAAGAGTCAATGTGAAAAGGCAAAACATTAAGCATCATAAAAAAAGCACCAAAATGCCCATTATTCGGTCAATGTAATACATTACCAAAAAATGACTACGGCGAGATAATATGGGTGACCAAGACTAAACAATACATCATTAAATAGATTCTTACGTGCTACATAAAGTTGCATTATAGCAACATCTTTCTACCATTCTGTGACGGTCAGCGGTGATTTAATATCGAATTTCTTGTTCGTTGTCTATGCTTTTTTTTTGATTCGCTGGCTGCTAACATAACATTGGGTGCTGGTGGTGGTTGCTGGAAAAATTAAATCAATACTTTGGGGCACTTTGAAACTTACTTTTTCTTGGCTTCTTTCTGCCTGGACACATGTAGATACCAAGGGTAAGCTGAATATACAGCATGAGCTTGAACATTTATGGATGTGTTGAAAAGAATTATGGTCAGCGAATGTCGTTTTTTTATATAAAAATGGTAACGGAAGCATAATAATTTTTGTGGGTTGGAATGGTGAAGGGCGGACAGTGCTCAAGAGGTGGTCCCTCGTCTTGTATGGAACGGAAGAGGATGTCAATGCAAACTATACTAGTAGTGGTAGTAGAGATGGCAAAACATCATTGTTCGTTGCATCTTCAACTCCTCAACAAACGGGGAGTTTTATAGTGTACACTCCCAGAAACAGCAGTTTGCTGACGAGTAAATCTGAGCACTTGCTCGTAGATGGTGGAACAACCGGAAGTAAAGGAGCTGGATCCACTTCTCCCGACCTCAGTGGAAGGAAGCCGGCTCGACAGAGACTAAAAGGGAAATATATTTCGAAGAAGCAAAAGGGTGCCACTTCAGCCACTCCAGTGGTGAAACCTCCTTCCTCTGAGAGCCATGTTATAATCACTTCAGATGATGAAGAATTTCGGCAGTTCCTCCAGTCCAAGTTTGGTCTCGTGAAGTTGAGCTCGAGTCTTGGAGGAATGGGTAGTGGTTCTAGCATGGCACAACAACACAATGGCACTTCTGCCATTGTGAGTGCTGCCCATGCCTTGGTGCCCATTGTCAAACTGAGCAATAGCAAAGAACCAAAGGATGAGACGTCCAGTTTGATAAGAGCTTCACAAGAAATTCCAGTTCTTCTAAGATCCGAGTCCACTCAAAGGCCGAGTCTGAACCGAAGCATGAGTACAGGATTCACTCAAACTTTAACTTTTTCCACAACCACAGAGCAAGACAACAGCAGTAGTATTTCGTCAAGTGAAGCGCTCATTTCCAGTAATGGCAACAATGCCAGCAACGTTAATATAATAATGAACAGCACTCAAGATGTAGTTGAAAGTAGAGTTAACAATGCCAATGTTTCACAAGAAGAGTTGTCTACTTTTTCACAGTCATCTTTCTCCAATAATCAAACTCAAGCTAAACAAGGTTTCCCATCTCTCTGTATATTTTCATGTGATTTTTCTATTCCTGTGCAAGTTTTTCTGATCTTTTGATCATGCGCTTAGTTCTCACGCTTTCCATTACTCCATATTTGATTTTATATTAGACGTTGGTTTGGTTTTGGCATTACGTAATGGTGGCTTTTTATAGAATGTAGCTTAGATTTTTTGGTTGATTTTATATATCCTTATCTCTTCAGCTATGCAATTCATTGAAGTTTTCATAGACTAGGTTATTTCGTTTTGTTGTCTCATTTTTCACTGATAAATTAAATTTTTTAGGCAGTTTCTAATGATTTTTCTTTGTAACAGGAAAACTGCAAACATGGACTCTCATCGCACATGGAATCACGTTGAACCCAAACGACCAGGGCGACGACAGCGGCATTGGAGGAGGAAGAAGCGAAGGCGGAAGCACAGCAGGCACTGAAAGTCAGCAAGGCACAGACGCTTCCGCTTCAGGAAACACCGCAGCTGTCGTCGAGTTTGACGGAAGTGACAATACCATTGTTTTGGAGTCCTCCTCCTCACAATTACATAACGGTCCTCCTCTGGCAGCACATGCCGGTGTGGCGAAGCCAGTGTCCATTGTAGGAAGACATGAGGTCCCAGCGTCTTCTTCATCTGTAACGTCAGGTTGTGCCAAAATGTCCGCACAAGGACAGTGTCTAGGTTGGTGCCTTTTACTCCTTACACTGTTACTTCCGCTTTACTCTTGCTCTTCCTCCAATCACCACATATTTCTCTCCATTCCATTCATCATCACCATCATGCAAGTCATCATTCAGTTACCATTCGTTATATGCGGTCGTACTGTCAAAAAAATTAGACAAATTAGTGGCAGGCCGAAAACTAAATGGTCATCATCTTTCTACTTTGGTGATGATGACAATGAGAAGTCGCTTCACCTCGTTTCCTTACCGGTGTCCACCAGAAACACAAGTCATTCTTACAATTGCCATTGTCACCACACTCAAACCGTGGAAGTGGAAAAAGGTCAATTCCTGTTATCATCATGTAGTGATGCTTCTGCCTCCATCATCCGAACAAGAATACCCTGTAGTTTTGTAGATGGTAAAGAAAGTCATAGTCGTAGTAGTATAAACACAATTTTAGTATCATGTTCCTTTGCATCATCATCGCCTCCAAGAATAAGAAATAAAACTTAGTCGCAGCATTTACAATCTTCCTAAAAAAGTAAGTATTTCAAACCAACCTGTACATATATATTATAAAAATATTATAATGGTTTATTAAACTTCATCGCATCGTGGTGAAATACAGCTACCAAGTTATGGTTTTTTAACGTTCCTACTTTTTGTGTACTGGAAAAATTGTTCGTATTTACATATACAAAACAATAACGATGTATGTGGCAACGGTGAGGCATTTGAAAAATTAAGTATGTACTATACTATATACATGTTATGTAAATATTAGTATTAAGTACAGTATATATGTGCTGTTCCTGTGTGCAATTGACGGCTGCATGCGTATGGCTTAATATGGATTATACAAAGCTAATTATTATTTGGCTAAGGCCAAGATGCACACCGCCAACTGCACCCAGGAACAGTCTATACTGTATGTCTATTGTTCGGCAATCTTATAAAAAGTCTGAGAACAAAAATTGTTTTAAAAGTGTGATTTTCACATGTGGAACTTTCTTGCCAATTAATGAGGATAATCAATTTGTTACATGCATAGTCAAATAAACTCGTTTTCTAGTTGTAGCAGTAGGCAAACAAGATTAGTTTTCATTGTTAAACCATGCGCACCGCGCTCCATCATCGTCACTGAAAGAGTAGTGTTTTATTCATTTTTAAATAATTGTGAGTGAGTATTATTGAGTATAGTAGAACTACGGCAGCTATGTAAAAGCCGTTGTTGTCACTGATGCCAACATTGTAACCATTGAACTCACCTTAATATTCAGTATACCCGTGTATTTCTAGATAAAACGTTCATATCTGAACTGAACCAGTGCTCTACCATACACATTGCAGCTCTACTGTCAACTATATATAGTTAGGGTTTTATAATTTTCAGAAGAAAATTTTTTTTAAAAAATTCAGGATGGAACAGCTCCATTATGAATAAAACTTTACTTTATTAGTAAAAACTCTATTTTTTGAAAATCACGTTTTAAAGTAATCCTGCCTGCTTCTTGAGATTTCGTTCATAATATTTCTAAACGTATAAGGACAAAAACGTGGCGTACCAACTACTAGCTAGGTCATGCTTTCTAGCAACATGAATGATAAACTAAATAAAAGGGACTTTACAAACGAACATAAAATGAAGCAATCTGATCTGGTCATTGATTTACTTGCATTTGTATAATTAAAATGTTTTTTCATAATATATACATTTAGACTAGACATATTATGCTGATTGAATAATTAGCGTAGAGTAATGTTGTTGAAATGTTATTGAAAATTACATATCGGAATAAGGACAAATTCATGATTAAAATTATTATTAGCATAGTTAGTTAAAGTAAAAGTCACTCGGAGATTGCTTAATCGTCTTGGGGTAAAGAACAAAAAAATATACATACTGCTTTTGCCCAATCGCGCAATACCCTCAGCCCTTCTAGTGACTCCAACCGTCGATCGTTCTTGCAGGAATAATCAATGTATGTAATACTCAACAAGAATGCAAGTGAAAGTTGTACTTACATCATCGGCTTTGTAAAAAAAACATGCTAGCTTTTTTCATATAAGATCATATATGTTTACAAAGAGTGATTTTATAAGGCAAGTTGAATTTTGTTATTGTTAAATACATGGTGAAAGTTAGTAAATGAGCATCAATACGTATATATGTGAATATCTATGCATAATGCATGTACTGTATTTAACAATGTGATGTTTGTTGTAATATATAAGTTTTTATAAATGTGCATATAAAAATCGGGTTTTATTGATGATAGGAATACATAATGCAACGTTTTAAAGGAACGCGTAGAGACGTCATAAAAAATCCCCCAACAAAAAACTTCAAACTTATTCATTTTGGATAAATAATAAAAACTTTGAAGGGAAAAGTTTTTGTAAATCATTTTCATAATGAACACTTTTGTGTATTAGAAATTAAGGGGGAAGTTTCTTGCAAACGGAGGTAAAATTGTACTGATGTGAATATAAAGTTATGAAACCGGACTCATTTTATAGAAATACATAATATATATGACTAATTTACGGTACAATTAATTACTATGTGCATACTTACATATAGCGTAGCATAACTATTATGAAGATACTTTAATAAAAACTCAATTGATGGATTAAAATTGATTAGCTAATACGATTGTTGTATACAGATTTTATTAGGTACATAATGTACATACATTCTCTTTCAAGTTGATATGAGAGTTACTACTGTGTTCTTTCTTTATTATAAAAAATGGGTGAAATGAATGCATCAATCTCAATCGAACGCAACAGAAACGAAATAATGATTATTTATGGTTTCATAAAAAAATAAAAAAAATTATTAAATGTTTCTTTTTTATGAACAAGAAGACGTTATCAATAATAAAAAAGTTATTTGAAATGCAACAATCAACAATGTATTGTTTTTTTGTAATTTGAACGCTTACAACTTCATTGCTTTCTCCATTATTACGCTAATAATCTGGTTGGTACATACATACTGGTGAAGGGCTTTTGTTTTTATTTCAATCATAATACTTGAATAATATGCAATTAATTAATTTGTGTGCCATTTCGATTTTGTTCGTTATTGTAGTACGTATGTGTGTATGCTTATCAATGCCAATTATGAATGTCAAACCAATTGTTCCCAGTTGTTCTTATATTGTGTATCTTTATATTATATGTTTTGTGTTCTTTTGTCTTGTTTGTGTAACGCGTTTTTGTCTTCGAGAGCAACAACATTTTATGATTAGGTGCCAAAACATGACACGCTTCACTTGCACTACGACCTACGACACACCAAAACAATTCCTAGTAAATTTGACCTGATGAGCCTCGATTGAGCGATCCTTATGCTGCCTACTGCTGTGAGGTGGGGGGTGGTGGTGGTTGACAATGTCTTGCAGGGGTGAGTGCTTTCGGATTTTTACATTTTATCATATTGCTTGAAATTGTGTGTGTCAAACTGTCAATGCTTTCATAGAATTACTGGTTCTCTTCGTTTGCTTCCTTGCAACTAGCTGTCTTGTCTTGTTATCCTTAGAGTTTTATGTCTCTATATATAATGCTAATAATACATAATAGTTATTGGTAAACAAAATGTTGGATGATAGTATAAATATACCTACATAGTAAAGCATAACTTGTAATGAAAAAGTGGAATTTTTAGACTAGACACTAAAGCAAAGTTACTTATAATTTCGAACGTATGATTTAGTTTTTTTTGGTGTGCATGAACTTCGAACTCAACATCTTCCGCAGACTTTGTTCTATTTTTTATTTGATATTTTATGCATCCGTCTCCTTCTTTCCTTGTATAATTTTTAAATTATAATAATTCCATTACACTCTAAAGCGATTTCTAAAAGGTACTTTTGTTTGTAGGGTGCGTACCCGGGCTGGCTCTGCTCCATTCTGGATGCGTTTCCCAATGTCCAGCAACATTTTATGTCGAGAGCCGTGGACACCCAAGCCTACAACCGGACACTGACGATGCTTCCAATTCTATCCATTACGTGTGTCTTCCATGTCACTATTCTTGCCAGTCTTGTTCCGGTCCAAATGACGATGAATGTGTGACGTGTCACGGTGATGCAAAATTACACAGGTTACAAGCCAGTGAGAGCGACCCTGCTGGCACAGATAAAGCTCATTGCTACCCAGCCGAACTACTGAATGCCCTTGACTCTAGTGGCATCTGGCATCGCATTCTACTCGCTGCGGTTGCTCTAAGCATTTTGTTTATATTGTCCATGCTGACTTGTCTCTGTTGCGATTGCTGGAGCAATAGAAAGGGAGTAGATGGTAAACCGGGATATGAAGACGGTGGTCACCATCACCGTCAAGGCTGGCTTACCAAAGGTGGGCAAGCGCAACCCTACAAAATGATCTCACGAGAGGAGATTGACGATGAGGATGATGAAGATATGGGTTATGAGTACTTTGATGTGTACAACAAGTACAAAGGTTCGAAGCCACGAAACCAATCGCATCAAACCAACTTGGAATTAATTAGTGAGGATGAGGAAGAATATGGAAGCGACTCTTTTGAAAAAGTTGGTGCCTCGGAAGAGCATAATTTGATACAGTCGCAATCTAAAGTGCCTGGTACAGCTCAGCAAATTAGCAGCAGTATTCCTAAACATTCCACAGTGACACCCCCAAATGTGCCATTAGTTTTTCAATCACACCCTGGTTCTAGCAGTATAATTCCAGTTAGTAACAATAGTTTTAGTTCCAAAGACTCTTACACACAAAGTAGCCCTCAGAAGGATCAAAGTCAGGGTTCTTTAGCGTAGTAAATTGTTGTAGTATAGTAGAGGTATAGGAAAGTAGTTTAGTTTTTAGATAGCTTCTTCGTTCCGTCCGTACATTATACGATTTAAAAGTGTTGAAAAAGTCCATTCTAAAGATGCATAATTGAAAGACTGCATTTTTTCCTTAATATATGTGAATAATAATCTTTAAATTTCCGTCTGTGTAACTGAAACCATTTTTTAAGTACAACTGTGATAGTTTTTTAAATTACTTTGTACGATTAATTTAATCAGATCAAATGCCAAATGCATTTCAAATTATCCTTAACCTATCTTTATTATACATCTCTCAATGAGCAACTTCAGTATCAAGAAAAAGTATCAGTATATACATCAATTAGCTAGCTAGCTGTGTGTTAATATTTTAGTTATGATAATGATATGTAATGTAAGGTTGCTGAATTATAAAGAAGGGTGAGGTTATACTAATATGCATTAATATGCAGATATCTGTTTTTTCTAACTTCATTGCTGTTAATTCAGACTGATGTTACTGTTACAATTTACAATACTGTTTCATATAATTAAAATTCATAGCATCAAACAACGTAAGTTATTTCACATTTGTTTCAAATATTGTTACAATAAAAAATTATACATCATTCCAAAGTTATGTCATAACAAAACTATCATTTTTAGACGGCATTTACAGAGGAGAGCTCGTGTGCTCGAATCGGGTGATTACTACTGAAACGATAATATCCTATTTCCAGTAATAGAACTATGTAACATTTTGTGTAACTTTCATCAAAGTAGCGTAAAGATGCTGTACCTACGTCTACTTAGTACCAATACGCGCATATATATGTTTTAAATTAGTTTAATTTTAATTACATGAAATAAAATTATAGACTGAATTTTTTATTTAGAATGCGCTATTAACGTCATTCAAATTCAAGTTACTGGTAGTCAAATAGCCGACATAAAAAATGATTTCTAAATACAAACACACATGTCAATCTTTGAGTTACAAAACACTGCAATTTTAACTACATTCATTAGTAATCAAAGCGACGAACAAGTTTGTCTTGCTCCTCTAAATCCATGATGACTTTTTTTCGCATATAGAAAATGGGGCAATCACGACTGTGGATAAGAATACAGATAAATAATTATGAGTAATAATAAGTAATAGTTTAAAAAAATTATACTCATTTTAAATTAGCTGCTGATTTACCTTGTACAAAGAATATCTTCGTGAAGAGATCCTTGGCACCTTTGACATTGAGACCACAATCGATTAAACTTGGTTTCCAATGAAGACAGCGTTGACAATTCCTTCATATATATGTGAGACTCTTTCGGCATACAGTAATCACATATTGCACTATTCTCATCTTTTAAAATTGAACGACATCCAATACAAGTTGCCTTTTTTTTAGTGAACATGGCTAAAGCGCCTACTTTCGATGTTACAAGAACCTTAGTTCTGGTGTGATCCCCACCTAGCACACAAAAATTAAATTAAAAATATAACGAATGCCTAGTTATTTGCAAAAACGAACCAACAAAGAAAAAACATAAAAAATGTACGTACGAAGTAAATCAGATTCAGTCTTTTCACCCAAAATGGGCTCAAAAATTCTAGTCAAAGGCTTGCTCAACTGATTCTCCAGATAATAGATAGCATCAATGGGAATGTTATTCTCCAGAACGTAGATAGGATCTTCTGCCTTCAGATAAGCTGGGGTATTTTTAGCAGCTGCAATGATCACATAAGGTACACGATCTCCTAACTTTGGAGCTGTGCCTGCATCCCTTTTCTTCATTTTATTAGCCAATTCAACGTGTGCCTGTTTTGCAGCGTACTCTTTTTCAGTCTTGGTCAACTCTTTTGTAATCACCAGTTGTGAAATGTCCAGCTTATTTCGTAGTAAATCAGAAATAACACTTTTTGCATAGGCAACTGCTCCAGTAGGGTCTCTCTGAACGAGAATTTTCTCCAAGCAAGTATTCAAAACATTGGCAACTAATGGACAGTTATCCCGTCTCACCGTTTCCAGACCTTTGCAGTCCATCTTGTCGTGAATTTCAGGTTTTGTAAAATAAAGTCCTGCGTAGCGCTTCTTATTAATAAGTAAATAAGGAAAGTACACTTTTTCAAACTCCAACTTTATTGGACTGACAAACTTTGCGGAGACATATTCCGCAGCTTCTTTTCCTAGCACCATAGCATCAGCAACTGTCTTTGCTCCGAAACGGACCATGACTGAGTCAGTGTCTCCATAAATGACTTTTGCGTCATGAGCATATCCATTTTCGACACAGTACTTTGTTTCCACTTCATTTTTCGTTTGCTCGATCATCATTCTCCCGAAAGCGGTAACGCTCTGGCTAATTTCTAAACACGGTAGTTTTCCAACTTGAGCTCCAGTAAATCCGTACACAGAATTTGCACTGATTTTCAATGCCAACTGACGACCATCCAACACCTTCCTTTTGAATGGATCCTTCTCATTCTTCAAATCATTTTTAGCTTTCTTTCTTGCAGCCAACAAGTCCTCCAGAATTACAGGTAAAATACCTTTACGAACTGATGCTTTTACAAAGAAATTATTAGATGGAGTGCGAATAAACTTGTCAGGGTCCATGGAGTTAGTCTGGCTTGGACGGAGTAGTGAGGTGTAACACAGATTATGGGCCATCATGATACTGGGGTACAGTGACGTGAAATCCAATGTAGCAATCGGAACATCGTAGTAACCCCGAAGAGGTTCAATGACCGTTGCTCCTTCGTACTGCTCATCACTTACAGTTCCTTGGTATGTCGGCATGATGTAATCGTGCTCCTTTGCTTTTCTTAAGAGCTGAGAAACAACTTTAATTTGCTGTCCTCTTGTCAGCAAATAATGTAAAGGCACGCCCGTTACTCTGGCCATTTCCATGTAGTTAATGACACACATGAGCTTATCCAACAGTCGTAGAGGAAGCAAAGCATCTTTGAGGCAATAAACCGCCAAACGACGTCTAGATTGCTCATTTCCATTTTGTAAGTCAGTAATGATGGAATGGTGGACATCCTCCTTTTGCTCTCCAAGGAAATGGAAACTGACAGAATTGAGGGTATAGGAACGCAGTTTGTAGTCTCGCACGAGAACAAGAAGCAGGTCGAATATGACCCGACCTTCAATGTTAATCGATTTGTTTTCACGACGCCCCATCTGCTTACTTTGGAGAACTACGTCACGAGCTACAGATTGAATATTCTTAATCCTTCCCAAAAAGTTAAAGTTGGTGGCTTTCAGATGCGTGGCACGGTTGAGCAAATACCACAAATCAAAATTGTTGATGTTATACCCAGTTATCAAATCTGGGTCTACTTTCCTCACAAAATCACCCCAGGCTTGGAGAAGTTCCGTCTCATTTTCGTAGCTGATAACATGAGATCCTATGATGGCAGCACAGGTTTTTAAAGTGAAAATAGTTTTAATAAATGGCTCACTTTCTCCTTGCCGCACTACCATATTGGCGATTTGAATAACCGGATCTTTATCTGGCTCTGGAAATACTCCTTTACGACCAGCGCATTCAATATCGAAGGAGAGAATCCTAAATGGAGCGACTTTTGACCATTCACCTTCTGGAGCATGAGAGACCATCTTGTCAAATGCAATGTCAGCCTCAATTTGACATCTTGACATTGTGCTTACACCTCGAGTGATTTCTAGTTAAAAAAATAATAATAAATACAGTGTACATCTAACACAGCAACAGCATTATGTAACACTTTCCACTGAATTTGAGTTGCATTCGAACCGTCACTTTTCGAAGTCAGCTCTGCGTTTCTAACTGTGTACTTTCCAGCTGGCAGTCCAATCCAGTTGCATCCAACAACGTCGCGATCAACCATAAATCGTGATTCAAAATCCAAATTTGATTCGAATGCTTGATATGCACAGTTACCCAATCCAGGAACATGAACCTCTGATTTCTCGAGAAGCCTTTTCGCAGCAGCTACAAGCCTAAAAATATTATTAATGATATTAATCGATTTTATATGGAAAACAATTAGCCGCTTATTAACATTTAAAAATACGGAATATGTTTTTTTATGAGTGAACTTACTTTGGAATGGCAAGAGTAATCTTTGCAAAAGTTACTTTATTGTCCCCCTGATATCCATATATGTTCATTTTACGAACCATTTCAATCATTAACACAGGCTCCATAACTTCCTGCTTGTTAGATCGCATATCCTTAAGAATGACTTGATTCAAGGAATTTTTTAACGGCCCACAATGCGAAGCATTAAAACTTTGGGGAACGGCAACGTAAAAGTAAGGAGAAAATCCATGAACGTGACAACACACTGAATGGCCATCTTCCGTAACACCATATAATCTTTAAAAAGTCAAGAAATAATAGTAGAGAATTAAATGTATTACTTTATTTACTTTCATTAATTACTAGCCACTTTCTCAAAGAGAAACTAAGCTGACATTAGAATACACACACCTGATTACTGGCACTGGTCCAAGCTTGGCTCCAGGCATCCCTGACACTGGTTTAGGATGAATGTAGTGATCCACATCTAATTGCTGAAAAGTTAAGGTGGTTGTTTTAGGAGAAAAGTCTTTTCCTATTGCAGGCCTTTCCCACTGCTCGTAAGTAATTGACTTTGCAGTTTCATCCTCTTGACCAAGAAGTCCAGTCATTTCATCATCAAGCATTTCACTGTCTTCCATAAATGCCATTTCCATCTCTTCAGTGTCCATCATATCGTCCTCCTCAGTGTTGTTGTAATTTGAGCGAGGCTTCTTTGCCATGTTGCTTCCATTGTTAGAAGACTGTCCAAAATTGTTTCCTTGTTTTGTAGGCCCCCCTCCTCCACCTTGTGAAGCACCAGGCTTCCGTTTGTTCCACTGTGACATTTCTATCAAAGCCCTAAGTAAGTTGACAAATTACAGAGAACTGTTAGTTTATATTAAATACGTGTATTTAAAGTCCTATGTCTATGAAAAATTACGACATTCATTTATAATCATGCCTTTTAATATAAATGTGGGTTTTAATTTGTGACGACGACACCACGTTGCTTTATTATCCTGGTTGCAAAAAGGCTTTGATGTTTAAATAAATTAACTTGCTGTATTTACTTTCCAACCTCTGAATATTAATACACTATCTTTCCAACCAAATATAATTTAGATTAAATGTTTTTGCTTTATTCCTGAAGAGGACTGAGTACAACAAAAGAAAACAGAAAAACACAATGAATATAATGCGCCAAGTCAAGCCGGTTCCGCCTCTCACCGAACTCTCTATGCTTCTTTGTTTACTTTTCCAATGTATCCCACAAAACCTTCCACGCGTATTTTAGATTAGACACTATTGCGTCTTATAACTTGCGACGTCGTAGATGAAAAGCAGGTTGTTTAGGGTGTCTGTCTGTCTGTTCGTAACAAAATTGAATATTTTCAAAAATTCTTTTGCTAAACGATAGCATGAAGATGAGTTCAAAGATGAGAAAAATCGATTAGTGGCCACCGGGTCAAATATTTTTGAATACAAAAGTATGGATTACAGAGATGGGCGGACACTCAAGTGTCCAGTGGTGTCCGTCCGCCTATCTCTGATGGGTTATGTTATGATGCATCAAAATGATTATGTATTTTCCGAGACTAATTCAATTACTCGAGATTTTTGTAATCAGGTCAATCAAAATCTACCCCTGTGATACCCCAAACCCACGATCAGTATATGCTCTTCCGTTCGGGGAAAAGACTGTGGCTAGCTTTTATCATTTCTTTCAAAATCCGCCCGTGACTACCAGCTTGCCAATAAGTCTTGCATTGAACAAAAAATTTGGTATAATCCATAGATATAAACCTAATGCTTACATTGGACATGCAGACTTATTTTTGTATCCATACAAAATAATCTACGAAACATATTTCCCTAACTACTATGATTTTGGTTTAGTTTCAAAAAAATGTTCTTCTGTCCAAAGAATATTTATATGTGGTTTTCATAACATAACTGTAGTAGTTCAAGAAACAACGCTCGTAGGATTTTTCATATGAACACAAAAAAAATTGCATGTAGTGCATTGAGCACAACCTATCTATTGGTGTACCTATGGTTCTAGCGAAAACTGCTACAAAAAAAACATCGACCGCACAAACTGCTACGAATAAACTTCTACTGACACGAACTGCTACCTACAAAAACTTCAACTGTAAAAAATTTCATTTCACTTTTTATTGTACCAATGGCAAAGGTTATATAGTTTGTCTTTCTACTTAAATATTAAGTTTAAAGTTAAAGAAGAACACTATATCACAAATGGAAAAATTTACTTCACACTGTCGGGTTTTCACACATCCCGCTATTGGTTGTTCATTTTCCTTGTTATCAGTGTTCGTAAAGCAAAACACGTTTGGTTTCATACTTATTAACCGGCGAACCTTTGCAAAAGGGGGTAGGTTATTATTTTCAGAAATGGTGTCTGTCTTTCTGCTTATCCGTGAGTTCGATAGCGGCGACACGGTTGAAGAATTTCAAAAATTCTTTTTGGTAAACAATACCTTAGGTCAAGACCGTCCCTAAGCAGCGAGATGGGTCTTATTGGTTATTGATAACCAGGTCAAAGATAAGATCAAATATTGAAAGTATAAATTGTGATATACAAAAATGGTTCTATTTGCTTAGCTTTTGGATTTACCATCCCGTTTGGACGGTCCATTGTTCCAAGATTTAGTTTACCGCCAATGATCACTGCTCAATGTTAGCATTGAGATAGGTAAATCTTTCAGTGACCAATTTCCTAGCGTTCATCTGATCAGACTCAGCTGGGAATTATTTAAATGTTGCATAACACAAATTATCTATCGGGGAAACTATTTAAAGTTGGTTAAAGCAAATTATCTAGTGGGGAAACTATTTACAGTCGGATTTAGAGGTGATCACTTAACGCCTTTTCATTTTTATGTACTTTGCTTAGAGTTAAAAAAAACCGGAGATGGGCAATTCTCGGCGGAGTTTATATATTATTTAAAGACTAACTATCATTTTTAAAAAGTGGACTGTCCACCCATGGTTATGTCCATTTCGATTTACCATCACGTTTGGACGGTCCAATGCTAAAAGATTTAGTTTACCGCCTATGATCACTGCTCAATGTTAACATTGAGATAGGTAAATCTTTCAGTGACCAAATTTTCTAGAGTTCATCTGATCAGAATATACTGGGAATTATTTAAATGTTGGAAAACACAAATTATCTACTGGAGAAAATATTTATACACGGATTTACAGGTGATCACTTAACGCCTTTTTCAGCTGCGTCTCTGAGCCTGCTTACTAACAGTTTATTTAAAAGTTAGATAAAGCAAATTATCAAACTGGGAATTATTTAAATGTTGAATAACACAAATTATCTAGCGGGAAAAATATTTAAAGTTGGATAAAGGAAATTATCTATTGGAGAAAATATTTAAAGTCGGATTTAGAGTTGATCACTTAACGCCTTTTCATTTTAATGTACTCTGCTTAGTGTTAAAAAACCGGAGATGGGCAATTCTCGGCGGAGTTTATATATTATTTAAAGACTAACTATCATTTTTAAAAAGTGGACTGTCCACCCATGGTTATGTCCATTTCGATTTACCATCACGTTTGGACGGTCCATTGTTACAAGATTTAGTTTACCGCCTGTGATCACTGCTCAATGTTAGCATTGAAATAGATAAATCTTTCAGAGACCGGTTTCCTAGAGTTCATCTGATCACACCCAACTAGGAATTATTTAAATGTTGTATAACACAAATTATCTACTCGGGAAAATATTTAAAGTTGGTTAAACAAAATTATGTATCGGGGAAACTATTTAAAGTTGGTTAAACAAAATTATCTATCGGGGAAACTATTTAAAGTCGGATTTAGAGGTGATCACTTAACGCCTTTTCATTTTTATGTACTTTGCTTAGTGTTAAACAAAAACCGGAGATGGGCAATTCTCAGCGGAGTTTATATATTATTTAAAGACTAACTATCATTTTTAAAAAGTGGACTGTCCACCCATGGTTATGTCCATTTCGATTTACCATCACGTTTGGACGGTCCATTGTTACAAGATTATTGTTACTGGGAATTATTTAAATGGTGGATAACACAAATTATCTCTTGGGGAAAATATTTAAAGTCGGATTTAGAGGCGGTCACTTAACGCCTTTTTCTGCTGCGTCTCTGAGCCTGCTTACTAACAGTTTATTTAAAAGTTGGATAAAGCAAATTATCCAACTGGGAATTATTTAAATATTGGATAACACAAATTATCTATTGGGGAAACTATTTAAAGTTGGAGAAAACAAATTATCTGACTTGGAAACTATTTTAGTGTTGGATAAAACCAATTACCTAACTAAGAAATTATTAACCGGCACCCTTTTCAAAAGGGGGTAGGTGCTTGATTTCACTAATGGCGCCTGTCTGTCTGTCTGTTTGTCTGTGAGCACGATAGCGGCGACACGGTTGAGAAATTTCGAAAATTCTTTTTGGTAAACGATAACTTAGGTCAAGACCTTCCCTGTGAAGCGAGATGGTGGTTATCGGTTATCGATAACCCGGTCAAAGATAAGATGAAATATTTCTAAATAGCAAAGTATAAAGTGTGATACATCAAAATGGTTCTATTTTCTTTGATGAATTCAGCCATGGGAATTTGAAAGGTCTACGATAACACCAATGAGAGAAAGGAAATTTC
The DNA here is from genome assembly GCA_964034955.1 of Orchesella flavescens. NCBI lineage: Eukaryota > Metazoa > Arthropoda > Collembola > Entomobryomorpha > Orchesellidae > Orchesella > Orchesella flavescens. Next base: position 25,514,505 of record OZ035956.1, on the reverse strand, counting down.
AGGTGCACCTCATTCATCAGCAAATGGTTATTTATTCATTTATTCATTAGCCTCGTTTTATTCTTTCAGGTGGTACGACTCAATCTAGGCTCTTAATATACGTAGTACCATAAGGGAGCCTGTGGGTTGCCTATTTATGCCTTGTAATTCCTTCATTAGCAAAAAGAGTTTGCAAGTTGAAAAGGATATGGCACAGGTTCAATTCCCAGAAGAGGTGCAAAGAGCATTTTTTCAAAATATTTTTGAATAAAAATATTATTTTGGAAACAAAGATGTGAAGCATATGTTTCGAATCACTGAAGTCTTGTGTATAAGAAATCCAAGAGACATTTTTGATTTTGTCTTCTATATCTGAGGAATTGGGGGTTGAAGTCATGAAACCGCAAAAATGGTACCACTTTTTGCAAATTTTGGGTATGGGGGCTTACATGGGGAAGTCAGAAGCGGTAAAAGTTGAAGACTCCATACAAACACATGATATTGATACTGGCAAAAATAAGTGGTTTACCAAAAATCAGCCCGAAATTCGAAGACCTTCTACCCCAAAACTGGGAAATATGTTTTTGGCAACCAAAGCCGATGAAACTGACTTTTCCCGAAAAGTGCATTCATCAGCAAAAAAGTAGCATTTTTTAGATTTCTTGATGGTTGTTATATTTTCCAAGCTGAGAAACATTCATGAAATTATGAATATCGTGTCAACTTGCAGATTGTTTTCCGCTTTGCATTTTTTAGATAAAATATTAATAATATAATGTAAACTCTACACTAACCACTTACAATTTGCCTGGCAGAGTTGGGCAGGGCACTGGGCACTGGTACACCTGGGCACTGGGCACACTTAATTAAGTGGGCACATGGCCACCTGGGCACTGGGCACACTAAAATCGGTGGGCACATGGCCACCTGGGCACTGGGCACACCAAAATCATTGGGCACATGGCCACATGGGCACTGGGCACTGTGCCCAAGTGCCCAGGTGCCCACTGAAAATGGGCACTGGGCACTGTGCCCTGCCCAACTCTGGCCTGAAGTGATAATTTCACCCTAAACTTTAGTAAACAGTAAGCACTGTACGTTTGGGTTAAGTAGAATGTCATTTTTTGGTAATACAGTAAACGTGTAATTTTATAAGTCTGCACCCCCCACTTTTAAAAGCATGGTTGCGGGCCTGCCTAATTGTGCATTTTCATGTTTGCAGATGATGCACAACATTTTATGATATGAAAGGTTATAATTTAAAGTCCGAAGCGAAGGTAGCATTTTTAGGCTCAACCAAGAGTGAGTATGTTCGGCTACTTATACGGCATAAGTTATACCCATTTCATTGTCTTGCATGCGAGCAATGAATGCACATTGTACCAAAGTGCGTTGGTTAAATGCACCGGTTCCAATCTTTTTGAAAAACACCTTACATCACCACCTTAATTCTGGTACTTGATTGTCATGGGGGAAACAGCAATAAATGATAACAGTTTAATTTATAAATCCTGGTATATGTATTTAAGCTTCTTTGCTTATTTTTGTTGTTTATTTTTTTATCACTGACAATAATAACGGAATTTCATTAACTAGAATAATAATGAAAAAGTATTATCAGTAGTTATTTTTTCTGAAATCTGAAAGGAATATGGATACAGATCAATTTAGAAGGAAATGAAAATCGTAAAATGATGCCATTGGGTGGAAACTTCAATAGGTCTTCAGAGCATTGTCGATTTCCGGCATCACATCCTTCAACTTTTGCCACTGACTAGCAGACAAACTGATACCTAAAAGAATCAAAATTCGTACTCTAAATTAATACATACTTTGCAAACGTAATAAAGCGACAAAAAATTTGATTTTCTATTAATAGCCCTAGTCTGGTAAATGTTGATTGAGAATTACGTAGAATAATTCCACAATCTGTTAAAACTTCACATAATGACACTCCTAAGCAAACATACCATGACGTCTGACGCAAACTTGATTTACCTTTTTTCCCCGGTTTCATCTCTCCATCTTTTTCGTAGTACTCTCGAATGTCAACAAAAACGGTGCCACGGAACTCATTTATCTTCACCACACGCTTTTTGTCTAGAGTCCAACTGTGATCCTCTCCGCCACCACCTCCTTTTGATTTGCTGTTTGAAGACTTTGAAGATGAGTCTGATGTCTTTGCCAGTTTTTTAGGTGGGGGGTTTCTCTAAATTAAAATTAAAGCACACATAATTTGGTTTACGAGTATTGGTCACTAGCTGGTTACTGGCATTATTTCAGTTCAGTCAGACAGAGCTGTAAAAATCGAATAATGTGACTGCATCGAAACTCAGTACAGGGGCGGAATTCACGAGAGTCGAGAAGGCTTCGTATTTTGTGTTATCTTCGTAACCTTATGGAGTTTTCCATGACAATTTTTTTACTCACGATACGAAGTTAACATACTTACGAAGCATCTCCTGAATTCCCCCAGTGAAAGCATGTGTGCCGTTATCTAATTATCAGAACACCGTCGCGTACGCTATTATAATATCAGGCTTATTATGGTTACTATGACATAATTATCAACACACATGTGTGGATGAGGCGATTATAGCTCCATTACTGTGTTTTATGTGGTAACTAGCCGTAAAAGCATGCAAATTGCATGCCTTATATAAGCAAAATCGGTAAACAGGGTAACAGGTTATAAATGGAAAGGCAATCAGTGTTTACTCCATTTAATTACCCGTTGCCTTGTCAAAATTTCTTGTCATATAAGGCTTTCTCCAATCCAATATAAGGCCGTCATTTTCCAATACTCCCAGTTTCTTTTAACTTCCTACTCTTAATTTCCCTATACTCCCAGTTTCTTCTAACTTCCTACTCCCAGTTTCTTCCAATTTCCCAATACTCCCAATTTTTCGAATTTCCTATTCCTAACTTCCACACTTTTCCTAATGATATTCATTTGATGAAATTAATAAGACGATGCTCTGACATTATATTTTTGAAGACATTAAATTGTTCGTTGCTACATTTTTAACCGCTTGATTTTTTCATAAATTAGAAATAAATGAAACAAAATTTACACTTGCTATGGCCAAAATAAATCGGTTCATTAATACCCAACAGGTTAAAAACGCAATGGCGAACAATTCAATGGCTTCAACAAAAATTAAGAATTGTCATTTACATCATTTAACATCAATTTGTGTCATATCATCGCCAGATTAACTTCTTCAAAAGAACCCAAAAGGTTGGGAGCACCAAGATTCGAACCTGATCTGTACCCAGCGCATGCCAACCTCCTTACCATCGCACTGCAAAATCTGTTTTGGTCAATGAACGTAACAAAATAGTAGTCATTGAAAAAAAAGTGAAGTCATTTTTGTACACACGACACGGGTCTAGGATATAGAATAAAGATGTGACAGTCATAGTTGGGCAGGCTACAGTGGGCCAGTAGCCTTTTTCGGTGGGTACTGGCCCACTGGACACAGTAGCCAGTGGGCCAGTAGCCAAATGGGCCAATGATTTTGAGTATCCAGTGGGCCAGTAGCCAAGTGGGCCATTGACTTTGAGTATCCAGTGGGCCAGTAGCCAAGTGGGCCAATGACTTTGAGTATCCAGTGGGCCAGTAGCCAAGTGGGCCAATGACTTTGAGTATCCAGTGCCCAGTGGGCCAAAATTGGCCCACTTTAGCAATGGCCACAGTGGGCCAGTGGGCCAATTACAGTGGGTACTGGCCCACTGGCCCACTTGGGCACAGTAGCCAGTGGGCCAGTAGCCAAGTGGGCCATTGACTTTGAGTATCCAGTGGGCCAGTAGCCAAGTGGGCCAATGACTTTGAGTATCCAGTGGGCCAGTAGCCAAGTGGGCCAATGACTTTGAGTATCCAGTGGGCCAGTAGCCAAGTGGGCCAATAATTTTGAGTATCCAGTGGGACAGTAGCCACGGCCCACGTGGCCTGCCCAACTATGGTGACAGTGCCCAGTTTTTGGCTGTACGATCAAGTTGACAGCGGATTATTAGCTAACGGCATACTTTTATTACTTTTCGGTTGACGTTGACAGGTGACTTGAAGGTCCAGACGTCTGAAGTGAAATCTTACGTACTGTCATTAGTATACAATGAAATAAATTACTCACATCTCTTGGACCCGATGAATCAGAGCCGGAATCTGATGATTCTTCTAACTTCTTAGTCTTAGGCATTTTTAATTTCCCCGTGTGCTACGTATGACGTACGACAATCCAAAACAATGATCAATGATTCGGGCAGATTGCAGGTACCAACCTGGAACTAATTCAAAAGGGCGACAAAGAATTAAAATGGTTGAATTGTCTAGATAACTTTTAATTCTTAGAAAGCAAAGGTAACAAAATATTTATTATTATGTTTATGATTTATACGTTTCGTGAAACCAATTACATTTATGTAAGTATGAATTAATACGCAAAAATGGTCTTCTAAAATTGCTTGATGGAAGATGGAATAAAAAATTTCGGAAAGTTCACGGCTCACTGACAGTATTTACTGTAAATATTGTACATGTGATTTACACCACCAATGTGTTTTTATGAAGACGATTAATTTCCTGAAGCGCACAATCTTTCAAATCAATTTAAATACTAAGATTCATGAATTTTATGCGTTCAACAACAACCACACTGATTACCACAGCACAGAAATTTCTCAAACTCTCAAACTCTCAACTAAAATGAAAACACCGATTGATATACTGTGTACGATTCCCCGTAGCGTAGCTCAGCAGACATGCCGGTATATAAAGTGCCTTCGTAAACATTGCCGACAGCTGGTATTAGATTAGATCTGACAACAGGAAATAAAGAACTGGCACCCAGGCAAATTAAAATTATTACGTTGCCGAATCTCAGTCAGCGTAGTTATAACTTTACTAAGTTTGTCCGTCCGTCTGTCCGTCCGTTCGCACTCTCCTGTTGACAAACATTGACCGATTTTCACCAAATTTGGCACATAGGTAGTAAAAAGCTTGTCTGGTATTGCTTTTCAGCCAAATCGGTCACAGCCTTTGAAAGTTAAATTAAAAAATTGACTGATATGCTAAGTCGGTTTGTTATGGTGGTAATACTCAAGCATTTCATGCAGTTTTGAATGATTCTGAGCTCGAAAATTCAAAAATATTCCCATCACCCAGTGCTCCCGTTTTCTATGCCGTTCAGCTACGTTTCTAGTTCTGCTTACAAGCAGTGTATTTGGTTTAATAGCAAGCATAATTGTATTTTTGAGCTGTAAAAAGTCCTTTCACCTTTGGTTTACATTGCTTCCTGTTTTTTCCATTGGCTCTCACAATTGCGCTTTTTTACGCCATGTAAGTAAGGGTGTGCACAATTAGGCTGTGTATTAGAGATCACATGTTAGTAGCCATGGTAGTGGCCAGCCTCTATAATCAAATACTATGCTGCTGAAAATTTGACCCAAAATTTTCAATTCAGACCCTTCTCTCCAAGTTGGCCGAAAATTTTCGGGTGGGTCAAAAAGTAATTTGCAATTTCGACTCCCGAAATTTCAACTAAACAAATTCAAATCATTTTCGGGCAAAACGATTGTTTTGTGCCCCATCTTCAAGAGTATCCGTCATTCAAGATTATGATAAAAAACGAATTTTCACTCCATTTTTAAGGAATGTGTAATTATAACATATCTGCTACGTGCAGTCTCAGCCTTAAAATTCTCGACTATATTAATTACAGTCCCTGGCATTTATGCCACCTTTCAAAGTGTTCCACAATTCAATCACATTTTTAAACATTCAAACACCCGTCGATTTTCTATTCCGTGTAAGAAACAAATTTTCTGACAGCCGAAAATATTCAGTCAGCTTGGAGATTATAGACCCGAAAATTTTCGTCTAACTTGGAGAAAAACCCAATTAACCGATTTGCCTGAAAAGTATTCCCAGATGTCCTCTTTGCCAAATTTGAGCCAAATCGGTCAATGTATGTTACCAGGAGAGTGTGTACTGACGGACGGACAAACTTTGTAAAACCATTACTTTGCTTAATGCAATTCAACTGCGTAATAATGTTGAACGTATGAGACAATTTATATATTACGTGTATTTGGTAAATACGGAAAGATCCTTCACATGTTACGTACTTGGTGTTTTTTTCTTTTTTCTTTTGCAGGAGTACTAACAGTAACACTATTTTTGGTCAATGAGGCGCGGATATGGTACAGCTTAAAGGCAACATAAGGTTTCAAAATAAATAAAAAAATATTCCAAGTTTTAAAACTTCGCCTTCGGGTACCCGATTCCTCTCAAAAAAATTTATGTAAATCGATAAAAAAAATTCTAGACATTTTTGCATCTTGAAATCTGTATTTATATAAAAATTTATACTTGAATCTGTTAAACGGTTATAAACGTGTTGCCTGAAACGTTTATATACTTTCAAACTTGCAATTGATATTATATCATTTTTCACATCATTCAAATTTGACAATCCCATGGATTTTACTTAAAAATGGCACATAATTAAATGAACAAGATTACAATTTTAAAATCCATTTATACTGCATAGCATAGTTTTTAACATGTTTTCGACAGTAAAATTATTTTGTAAAAGCATCTCCCATTTCAGAAATCATGTGCAGGCGCCTGTAAGTTCAGAATTTTTGCTCCTGCTTGTGCCTGCAGCGGCCCGCTTTGCAGGTGGACCATGCACACCTCTAGTATGTTAATTACATACTTTAGTTTACGCTATGGTATTCCAAATAAGCAAGCTTGGTTAGGTTAAAATTGTTTTAATTAGCATTATTAGGGTAATATAATGCTACATACAGTACAAGTAATATAACGTAACGACTCATGTTACAATTACAACACAAAACCTAGTTGTACCCCATTTGCGCCTCATCGACCCCATTTTTTTCTATAAACTATGCACTATTCTGTTACTTTCTTAGGTGTCTCTTGGCCATAAAGATAATCTACTGTACGTGTTGGTTTTAATTCAAATTCAACGGAAGCGATTTTTTTTATAAACGGTAAGTGAAAAAGGTTATTCCAAGGAATTATTTATTTATTATTTATTTATTAATTAGCAATTGGGGTATTTAATTCCTAATGTTAATCAATCACAAACAAACATAACTGTCAAGATGTCGTTAATTCTAAACATTACGGTTGGTATTGAGATAAGATATTTTTTGCTTCAGTCATCAGTACAAAAAAAAAGACACAATAGGTTAGTCAGAAGTAAAAACGTCGAAGTAGTATTGATAGTGTCATCCGTCGTATTGTTGGTTTCTGTTTTCTGGGGGAGCCTTCTTTCTTCTATACTTATTTTCTAGGCTTATCTTGCAAAGGGCTTATCAAGGATAGGATGTCATTTTCTGTTTATGGAAAACCCAGTGTATTGAAGCAGAATGGAAGACTTTTACCTCCATGTTACCGTGCATATGACATGTAAAAAATGCATTTAATTTCCAGTTCATTCTTTGATTGTCTATTTTATTCTACCCACTTGACCAGTCACTGTTGAATAATAATGAATACCGAAGAGATTTCGAGTTGATGGTCTGAGTGCTTCTGAAGCAAAAGTATCTAATCGTGCCACAAATACCTCCAAATGCCGACAATTACAAGCAACTGTATTGGTGACCTATATCGTATAAATTGCATTAAACTGTCGTCTGATTCTCCCTATTTTCATGGAGATTTTCATCAATGTGTTGTTCATTTTTTTGTTCAAAAATGATTATTATCGTTCATTATTAATTTATTATTTATATATTCTACGATTGTGCAAGCTTCCGATTTGATTTTGGCAAACTTAATTTGTTTGTATTTTTATACAGATTCTCAGTTTGGCTGCTGGGGCCCTCGGGTCAGTCTCGTATGTCGCCTGCAATTTGAAGACTCAGAATCTAGAGGACGTCATAGTTTCACAAAGATTATAACGAAATATCAGGACCTCAGATCCAAACTGCAAGCGCAAGCTCAATAACTTCAAACCGCTAAAACATTTTTGTTGGTCCATTCTATTAGTACTTAATTAAAAATGACTCGTAAGCCATTCAAAAGTATATAATAACTAAATGATGATTTTAAATGGGTTTGCGTACACATGTTAAACACTTCCATAAAAATCTATTGACAGGAGGAAATCAGAGAGAGTTAGCCCGTCAGAAGAATCAAAAGAAACAGCAAGAGCAGTCCCGAAAAAAGGGGTCTGATGACAAAGGTACGGGACTGACTCTGGAACAGCGTCGGCAACGGTAATATAAGCTATGAAATGGATAAATATAGATGAACTCAATTCTTTGTTGCTGTCATTCAAGCAATAAAAAATTAAATAATTGTTACATTGTTACTTTACAGTGATGCAGATCGTTTAAGGGAAAAGCAAATGCAGAAGCAGCAACAGACAGAAGGAGAAGGCGAATCCAGTAAAAAATAATAAGGTACTCCGACTGATTCTACCTACTGCTAATACGGACATATTGAAACCAGCTGCAAACACTAATGACTCGGTTGAATTTTTGTTTATCCAAATCGCAATCAGCAGAGCAGAGTATTAAAATCAATTGCAATACTGTCTACCTTTTAAGTATTACCAGAACTCTTTAAAGACAACAAGATTAAATTAGTAATTTGCTGTTTATAACAGAATAGAGAGACGGCTTATGAAAATTGGTAAATGACATGTTAAGGATATGTTACGTACTTTGAAAATTATTACTGTTGATTGTACTGGTAAGGTGGTCTTACAAATTTTTATACTAAGCAATACGTATCAAAATATCAAGTATAGTTTATACTTTCTCATTACTACACTATTGACTATGTTCTCCTATTTGAATTGTTTTTGAAAAATTTATTTCCTTCTATCAAAATACCAATATCGCTGCAATTTCTGTATTGAAATATTTTTCAGTCGTGATTCGTGATTTTAAATTGGCTGTTGTATAACTTGGACTTGGAAAATTATTAAAAACCATAATGAGAATCAGGTTTTACTAGAGGTTAAGAGATACATATGATTATTTTTTATTCATCATCTTAAATGATCCAGAAGAATTTGCGTCACATTTTTCACTCTCATATCTGAATGTTCAGACAAATTGGAAAGTCGTCTATAAAAGTCATCGCTAAGAATTGTATATTTTAGTCCAATATCTGCATTGAGGAAACTGATGAGAGTAGTGATGCATGATAATATGGTGCTATCCGACGTCGAATAGGCGTGTTGCTTGATAACGGTCAGTCCATTATTTTTAAGAATCTCTTTTTCTGTAACAAAAATGATTATTTAAGCATTAAATATAAACAAGTTATCATCAATACGCAACGTAAAATTTTGACGTGTAAACTAATTCATGACAAGACGACGACGAGAGCATCTCTATTGACTTACGAATCCGCTTATCTCCAGCACAGTTACAAATTCCGCCCATGGAGAACTCCACCAATGCTTGATTCCGATTTACATTAAGTTCTGCCAGAAAAAGGGGAATAACGCCAATCTCCTGGAAGAAATGGTAGTTATAAGGATCGTACGCGAAATTTGCGAGATTAGCAACAACTTGCAGCTTTGCTTCCATTGATTTTGTTGTTTGAAATTCTTTAACAAGCTGGTTCAAAAATCGACGTCTTTCAAATCGATGCTCGAAAGATCCTTTGCTAACTTTCCCCATAAATTTCACCCTTTTATTTTTATTTGGCGAATTCGCTACGTCCACTTGCGCAACTGTATTATCATTACCCCTTTTATCATTTTTCATACCCACTTTTCTCCGATTCATTTTTAAATGGAAGTTTAAAAAACAGAGTTACGAACGCTTTTATTTAATTTAAATCTTTGTGAAGATTGGCGACAGACAGAACGCCTGAAAAATAATAATAACAATAATAATACACGTGTTACTTTGTGGTAATAATAATAATATGGCCGTGATTTATTCATTTATTGTGAACCACCTTCTGACTGCTGTGAACTAAATTAATTTAATTAATAATGCATATAATTTAATGGTGAAAGGAGTATTCAGTTTCATAGTAGCTAGACACAGATAAGCCACAAACAACAACAAGCAAAAACGTGAAGAAGCAGAGTAGATTTCACTTGAACATGCATATGCATGGTCAATGCAATGGAATGCGCATTTTGGCATTATTTGTTGTTTGTAGTTGAACAGCTGCATTTGTTGTACCCCTTTCTGCGCTCCTTCTCTCTCTTTATTTAGAGTCAACTAGTCTAGTAACACATTTTGCAACAGAATTGGTAAATGAATGGCTAACGTTGCCAGTTATCGAACAATACATCTTGTTTTCTATTTTGTAGTTAATTTTAAAATTGATTGTGTGTCTGACGTTAAGTTAAAGAAAATCTAAAACATGTCCTGTAATTACGCTGAAGGGTTATCGCCGTATGAACATAAGGGAAAGTTGGGACTTCCGGAAGTAAGAAAAATGGTTTATGATATTTTTTTACATTTAACTTTGTTTATTTAACCCGTAAGCTGGGTACCACCTGGATTTTTTTGTCATTCTCCCGACACCCGAAAGTTGGGAGATATTAACTGTGCAAACAATTTCACGAGAATTGACTGAGAGAACCTTAGTTAACGTTTATAGTTTAACCAGATCATATTGCATGGCAATTGGAAAAGTACGTTGCGTATTATATTTTTGGTTACTCAAGTGCCCTTCCAGAGTGAATTGCATATATCAAAATATCGACTTTGTTAGTAATAAAGTTCAGCCTGGACAAAACAAATCGTTATGTCAAAATAATTTCATGGTTAGAGGGTTTGGGTTTACAATGCTTTAGCAATTTAATAATGTTGTGTTGTTGCATGTTTTTGATCTAGCTTTTGGACGATCCCAACATTGTGAATGAGAAAATCGAAAAATTAGCAGAATGGATTAAAGCTTCAAAACATGTCGTTGTGCACACCGGTAACAATTTATTTTATATTTTTTGCATTGATTAAAGTGGTACGATTAGGATTAAATTAGGAATTTGCCTAGTGCCTACATTTAAGCCACAACCTGAACCTTAATATATGACTTATCCTAACCTAAGGTTTCAGCATAATTTAAAGGTCAAGGTCACTGGGACACACAAGCCTAGAAGGCTATTATGGGTTATGGTCTATCTTGGGTTAGTGGTTACAGTTAAAATAACGTTTAGCACTACTAGAACATCAATGTCAAAGCTTAAATGGAGGGCACGTCCTAATAGGTGGAATTCTACCACTAAAAAAATTCACTTTGCACTGATTTAATTATTGTTCTATTAAAATATGGGATACAGGAGCTGGGATCTCCACTTCAGCCGGAATTCCCGATTTCAGAGGACCAGCAGGAGTATGGACGTTGGAAGAGAAAGGAGAGAAACCTAAAACTAACGTTTCTTTTGACCTCGCAGCTCCGACGTTTACTCATATGGCATTAGATGCTCTAGTTAACTCAGGTATTTGAAATAAGGAGCATCATTATTGTCATTATTTAATAAACCCATGTAAAACAGGATGCAAACACTAGCTTTAAGATGAAAGAGTATGACACGACAAGCTATAGAACTAAGAGTTGATAGGTGGTACACCGAACTGTAAAAATAATCTATAATCATAATGTATTAGGGTTTACAATGAGGCGTACGAGCGTACGACATATAAGATTCTCATGATAAGAACGTCTTGAATTTGGGCTCTTCATGAGATTCACGGTTCTTACGATTAGATAAAAATATTTTGTATGTAACTTCAACTTCAGTCAGTGCTCAGACCTTATATATAAGGTCTTGGACCTTATATATAAGGTCCAAAAATAGCTCAGCTGGACCTTATATATAGGGTCTTGGACCTTATATATAAGGTCCAAAAATAGCTCTTATGTAAATTATACATAGGATAATTTTCAAAAATCGGTTACAGAGTTACAGTATGTGAAAAAATAGAATTGCCACGGTCAAAAATTTTTAAATTCGCTTAAATTAATTGTCGAATTTGTTTTATAATTTTAGACCTCATAATTTTTTGTTCAAAAATTATTTTCAATAAAAACTATTTTTGGACCTTATATATAGGGTCTTGGACCTTATATTTAAGGTCGGACCTTATATATAAGGTCTTGGACCCTATATATAAGGTCCAGCTGAGCTATTTTTGGACCTTATATATAAGGTCTGAGCACTGACTGAACTTGGCAATGGATTTAAACTTTCCATTTCTTGGAAGTATGGATAAAGAAAATTTCACGTGCAAACAAAACTATCTGTGACATGAATTCTCATGAATATCCCAAATGCTTCACAATCTCAAGTATGTGTTTTATCTTAAATCCGGTGGCTATCTATATTTAATGTATAATATATCTTGGGTAAACCGATGCCCACATATAAACAGGTCGGCTCAGAATACACCTACAGTGACGGGCATGAAAATTGTTATGAAACCTAGTGATTATTTCTGAAGGCAGACTACGGGGATTTTGGTTTTAATAACTGCTAAGAAATTGTAAACCAACAATCGCAAATTTGTAGCAAATAATTTTACTCAGAAACCAGCGATTATCCGATTTTGGGACATCCTAGCCATCCACATTTGACCGTGGAGTCAAAACACGTTGTTAGTTTCTCACCAAAAGGTAGCGTCTCAGTCCAATAAAAACTAACCAGACCTGACTGACCCTTCACTCGTAGGTTACGAAGCAGACAGCAAGCATTGAATTTCCGAATGTTTATTATATCACCGACGATTGTTAACTGAAATTATTAAGAGTTTTGACTTAATGCTGTGTCTTATTTTTTGCAGGTCATATTAAGTACATCGTAAGTCAAAATATTGATGGATTGCACTTGCGGTCTGGCTTGAAGCGTTCTAATATATCTGAACTTCATGGTAATATGTTTGTGGCCCAGTGTTCTTACTGCGACAGGTAGGTTCAAATGTTTTTTTTGGGGAACGCACATGTATATGAGGAAGGCGTACAGGAAAAATCTCTAAGAAAGATTTTTATACAATTACTGCTTTTCGAGTGGTAATGTCAGTCACGCTGAAGTCCTCCAAAGAGATAAATGGAGACTCTCTTTGAAGTCCCCATGAATTCATGCTAAGTCTATCTCGTATATGTCTTCCTGTGACAGAGTAAACTATTATGAATTTCTTTATTGAATAACTACTTTTAATTTGCTAATTTTTCATCGTGGCAATTTTCAAATTCATTGTAACGTGCAGAATTTACACGTTACAGCTAATTAAATGAAAAATTGGACCCCTGATTAGGAGTCTCTGCTGTCCAGGGCACCTTAATATCAGGCCCCTGAATAGGGGGCGAGTACCCCTATTCATTTCTGTCGGATTTTCTGTACGCCTTGGTTCAGTGGATGCAACATTCTGAGTCGCATTGCACTTACATGTTGTAATGTTTTTTTGACAGACAGTTTATTCAGGGAAATGCTGTGCCTACCGTTGGTCAAAAAGAAATGGGCTTAAACTGTCCGTGGATAAAAGCTGGGGGGCGGCCATGCCGTGGGAAACTACATGATAATATTTTGGATTGGGAGCATAATTTACCAGAACGAGATCTAGAGATGGCTGACATGCACTCTACGTAAGAATATCATGTATCAAGTAATTTTCGATTCCGTTAATATGATATATAACATCCACTTACAACAACAATTTTTAATGCACAGGTTGTCCGACTTAAGCATTAGCTTGGGAACTACACTACAAATTGTCCCTGCTGGAAATCTTCCCCTTCGTGCTAAGCGAAACGATGGAAAAGTAGTTATCATTAATTTACAGCAGACTAAACATGTAAGTTTAACTTTAGCATGAAGATGAATCGTGGCAGATATGGTAATATATAGATATCGTCATTTTCTCCGTAAGCAGGAGAAGGCGTTAAAACATAAACTTGAAAGTTTCAAGTTGAAACTCATAAAGCAAAACTCGTAAAATCTTGAGTTTGCGTGATGATCAGAGATGGGAATGTTTTTAATGCACACTGATTGTCACCGTAAAATATTTGTCTTTAGAAAGTTTTGCTTTTAGATGTACCTTTAAAAAAATTTCTTTCTTTCTTTAGAATAATTTCCTGTTTTATGAGTTTACGTTTTAGAAGCCTCCAGTCTCATTCCTAAGCCCAGTGACTTTCCGTTATTACCATATACTATGTAGTATGTATATGATTTCCTTGTGTTATTTTTTAGCACAAAAAGGCAGATCTAGTGATACACTTGCAAGTTGACAAGGTTCTTCAAAAGTTGACATCAATGTTGAATGTAAGAGTCCCTCCTTACACGCCTGAAATTGACCCAACCAGAGTCATTAAAAGATGCGTAGAAATGGGATTAAATCCAAAAATGCTGGATTGGACCATTGCAGGTGAGCAGGTTTACCTTACCCTATTTACTTCACCATATACTAGAGAATATTTCTAACCAACTGCACTTTGTATAATTTTGTTAATATAGTTTCCTCAATAAAAAAAGTAAAAGCGTTGGTGGCAATTAAGAAAGGAGACAAAGGAGGAGAGGAAAAAAAACGCCGAATTCAGCGTAAAAGACGACGGACTGAAGTGGATGATTCCAGTAGTGATGAAAGCGAAATTCCTAAACCAAAATTTACTATTAATGACAACAATGTTGGAATTACAAGTATACAAAAAGGCCGTCGATATTTAAATGAACTTGAGTATGGTGTCCCACTTGATCTTACGACTGTTGTGGCCCCAACAAAAGAGGAAATTAAATCCGAGATACGTGACGATGAAAAGTTGGAGCAAAGAGCTTGCCTTCCAGCCACATCCACCTCGGCAGCCACCACTTATCGGAAAAGTTCAGAGGAGGAAGATCGGGATATCAAGCCCAATCTGTTATTATAGCCTAAGCTGAATGCTGAAACCCGTGATGGTACTCACTGCCCGTGTCCCGCATCCTTAGTCAATTTGCACTCGTTGCAAACGGAATATAATTTTTTTAGGAATGAGTTGGTACTTGGTATGCTAATTTTTAAGTTTTGATAGCCTTAAAAATAAGCCAGGGGTGGGTGGGTCGTGGGTCGGTTCGTAGATACTCAAAAAAAACTCATGTAACATGTGCATCTCACCTACTCAATCTATGCATCTGCAATAATAATCTAATCTAAATACTAAGATGCAATGATTAGTATATATATCAACTTTGAAGACGATTTAGTGTCACTTTCATATGGTCGTATATATGTGTATTATAATGTACAAATTTTTTCATTGTACTATACTATTATTCCCCCTACGCTATTATGCATAATGCATTACGTGTATAGAATTTAATTTAGATTTTTTCGCAAGTGTGGGTGAGGTATAAATGGTATTATTACTTGGTGTATGTTGGTATTATTGTTAAATATATTGTAATTTGTGGTTTGGTATGTTAGTATTTTTGGTAAGTATGTGTGAGTGTCACGTCTAAAATTACGATGTTTGTATTAAATGAACATATACTCATTCAAGTTAAAGTATTAACCTTGATGTGTGACCTTAATATGTTAAACGATCATATACAACTCAGGAACGTAAATATTGTTTGTAATAATTTGTAAAAATTAGTATTTAGATTAATAAAGAGTTAGAATTTGTTGATGTTGATACTTGAAACGCGTATTTAGCATGTGTTAAATTATTTATTTGAATTGATCAACGTTGTATGTTGCCCACGGCCAACGCATTCATCCGACCTACATTCGGTGAAAGTATTCGTCTAGCAATATTTTCAATAAAAATTATGATATAAATGAGGAAAAGGTTAATAATATCGATATAATTGAAGTTTTAATATGACTGCTCCTTCTACAACAGAAATTTTGACAAATAAATTTCTAACTGCTGACTACGTTCAACTTTTGACTTTAAGTACATAACGGACAACGGAAGACAAAGCACCCTTCAAATATCTTTCGGGGAAAACCTGCGATTGGTTGTAAGTGCGATTGCAATACTTCCACTCTCCTCCACTTCATTCACATTATTAAGGATTCTACAGTCATCGTGATGTGTTGACTTTTTCTCAATCTGGACCTCCACGCTACATAGTAGAATAATTTTTTTTTTTTATAAAAAACCAACATGCCCACATTACAAGTTAAATATAAAAGTCTTTGGACCTTGGCATCTTGATTATTTTCCTTTTAATAAAATATAAAATCAAAGTCTTACATTAATGTATTCTATTTCAACTGGATCTAAAGGCCGACGCTGGTAGCGAGTAGGTAGTTGCCAATCTTCAATGATTGGTAAAGCAGTTGTTGCATTAGGTTTTGAAGAACTAGTTGCTGCACTGGCATGGGGACGGCCAGCAGCATTTACAGCTGGAGATGGAGGAGCTGAAATTTGGGAGTGACCTGCGGCTTCAATAAAAAAGGCACTAATGTAGATAAAAACACTTTATAAGATATTACGCTTGCCTCGTATATTTTTTACGGTACAGATACTTACCTCCCCCGTACCGGAATTTGATCATCGGCGAGTGAGGCTTCAGAGACTAGATGGAAAAAAATATATTACAAGTGATATTCACCATGAATGAACAGTTGACAATGGATCAAATTATTTATTTTATATACACTCTTTTACCATGTTACACAATACTCGAATGCTCTTTTACTATGATGCTAAGTAAATAATTCACATTGTTTCTACCTTCACTGCCTGGAACACGGCCGCTGGTGATGGCTTCATCATAGACTTGAAGAAAGTTTTAACTTTTGCGGATATAGATTGCGACATTTAAAGTTAAAATTTAGTGAGCATGTTTTCCTTCATCACAATCTATAAAAAAACAAAGTCAGGAAATGCTTGAAAATATATTGGAGAAGTTTGTTGACTAATGTTGTTAAATTAGATGTATTTTAATTTCAATTTTCCACCTATCATCAAGTGATCAAGTGCAGTTATCTGCCTCGGGTTCATGCCTATTAGGATGGATTAGGGGATGGCCTTGCCTTGTGTGACTACATGACGTGTATATTTGCCCCGTATGTACTACCGGGGAACTTTGTGAAGTGCAAATTGCATATTACCTCATACTAAAAAAACAAAAAAAACGATATCGTGATAATATCTTTATTCTATATCCTACACCCGTGTAGTGAGTCTGTCGTTTGTAGATCAAATCTACTTTATTACACTCACTTCCCATTGACCGGTTCAATGGTGAGGTGGTAAGAGCGTTGCCATTAAATGGATTGTGCCTATGATCAATCCTTGGTGAAGTCAATGCCTTTTTGGTTCTTTAGATGGAATTAATTTGGCTATGATGTGGCATAAATGTATTTTAATTGTTGTGAATGACACAATTAATTTTTTTGAAGCCATTACATCGTTCGTTATTACGTTTTTAGCATGTTGAGTTTTATTGAACTGAAACTATTCAACCATAGCTCCTGGTGGGGCTAAATAAGACCCGCGCTCACTGCCAAACCAAACATGTGTTTATCACTTATATGAAGACAAAAAATCACAAAGTAGTAAAAGCCAAACGGATATTATTTTCATTGCAAAAATCCATCCAATCATACAACACACGATAATTTCAAGATCGATTCAACCCATAAGAATACAAATTGGCATTGCCGCACTCAATTAAGCTGTTTGGAATTCGATTAGCAGTTTGTTGTAAGTTCTTTTTTAACGGTAAAATTTCTCAAACCAATTTTTATAATTAGCAGTTTTTTATTCATGTCCAAGGCCTTGCTGTTAACATGACGCCAGAAACACGGGAAAGGAAGAGACAATACAACAGAGAAAGATACGCAAGTTTAACCGATGAGCAGAAGAAAGCACGTGTAGAGGCAAATAGATTACGAAGGCAGCAGATTACAACAAACCGTATTGTTCCAGCCGAGGAAGAAGAAAATCAAAATCATGCCCAAATTGAGGCACATAGCCGTAGTCCACTCAGGGACCTTAATCAAGTCAACATTACTCCCGAGCAAAGAAGACAAAGAAGCGCTGATGCTCAAAGGTCACGAAGAAGGGCATTAGCTGTACGCGTACAAGAAAATGTAAGAAGGAGTGTTCGAAATGTGGCAAGAGAAACACACGAAGCACGAAATATCGACAGCTGTCCAACAGAATTTCACTTGGGGAAAATGGAACATGCGTGCCAGCATTGTAACGCACTTCACTTCGATGGGGAAAGAAACTCGCTGAAACAATTTGGTGATTGCTGCAAAAGTGGAAAGATTGTGCCACATAAATATAAGCCGTATCCTGAACCGTTAAAGTCGTGGCTAATAAAACAGGACGACGATGCAAAACATTTTCGTTCGAATGTTAGGAAATATAACAGCGCAACTGCATTTGCATCCTTTTCCTACACACCGAACAATGATCAGAATAGGAATTACGCTAGAACTGGAGGACCGCATACATTTGTTGTACATGGACAGGTGTATCACCTAACCTCTGCAGTTACAGAAGCTCAAGGGAGTCAGCCTTCATATTCCCAACTTTATTTTCTGGATCCTGAGTTTGCTACTGAAATACGGTTACAGAATAGAAACAACGACGATTGTCGAAGACCATTTATGGCAGAATTGGATAACATTCTTCGACGAATCAATCCCTACGCACAAGCCTTCAAAATGATGAAAGAGGTAACAAGAACGGGTGTAGTTTAATTCAATAGTCGATATTTTCTATTCATTATAGTAGTGTTCCAATTGTGTTTTCATAACTTATAGGTACAAGCAACAACTCGCTGTCATGATATTCGTATGTACATTGTGAAAGACCAGCTTCATGATCCACGTAGGTACAACCTACCTACCGCAAACGAAGTAGCAGCGATTTTCACTTCTGATGATGGGGAGCCAGGATTTGAAAGGGATATTTGTATTTATCCTCAAGGGAATTTCCAGACCCAAAAAATGAGTATTCTGAGCCCAAATTTGGATCCGATGACTTATCCCGTGTTATTTCCACATGGAGACTTCGGGTGGCAAGCTGGATTGAAGGGTCAGAATGGTCATGCAATATCTCTACAACAATATTATTCCTATCGTCTCCAAGAAAGGACAGAATTTACCCCATTACTACATTCTGGAAGGCTGACTCAACAATTTATTGTGGATTCTTTCCTCAAAGTTGAAGGGAATCGTCTAAACTGGTACCGAACACAACAGACAAGTTTACGGGTTGAGAGCTACTTGGGGTTGATGGATTTTGTGAACTCTCAAGCTGAACAAAATAACCTTAAAGCGGGCAAAGTGTTTATTCTTCCATCTTCGTTCGGTGGTGGAAAAAGAGCCCTTCAACAAAACTATCAAGATGCAATGACTTTAGTAGCTGTCTATGGAAAGCCAGATCTTTTCATAACGTTCACATGCAATCCGAAGTGGAGAGAAATCACTGATGAGTTGAAACCAGGAGAAACATCGTTAGATCGTCCAGACTTAGTCGCAACCGTTTTCCATTTGAAGTTAAAGGAATTTTTGGCCGACATGCTCAACAAGCATATGTTTGGAAGAGTGAAATGCTACTTATCAGTCATTGAGTTCCAGAAACGAGGTAAATTACACAGCTTTATATAATCCATTTATTATTAAAAGGGATGGTAGAAGTTGTATTAAAGTTCGGTTTCATCTGAATAAAAGTTCGGCTTCATCTGTACAAAACAAGGGCTTCATCTGTATAAAAGTTCAGCGTCATCTGTACAAAAAAGGCTTCATCTGTATAAAAATTCGGCTTCATCTGTACAAAATATGGGCTTCATCTGTACAAAAAATTCGGCTTCATCTGTACTAAAAATGGGATTTGCCTGCATAAAAAATCGGCTTCATCTGTACAAAATATGGGCTTCATCTGTACTAAAAATGGGATTTGCCTGTATAAAAAATCGGCTTCATCTGTACAAAAAATTGGGCTTCATCTGTACTAAAAATGGGATTTGCATGTATAAAAAATTCGGCTTCATCTGTACTAAAAATGGGATTTGCCTGTATAAAAAATCGGCTTCATCTGTACAAAATATGGGCTTCATCTGTACAAAAAATTCGGCTTCATCTGTACTAAAAATGGGATTTGCCTGTATAAAAAATCGGCTTCATCTGTACAAAATATGGGCTTCATCTGTACAAAAAATTCGGCTTCATCTGTACTAAAAATGGGATTTGCCTGTATAAAAAATCGGCTTCATCTGTACAAAATATGGGCTTCATCTGTACAAAAAATTCGGCTTCATCTGTACTAAAAATGGAATTTGCCTGTATAAAAAATCGGCTTCATCTGTACAAAATATGGGCTTCATCTGTATAAAAAATCGGCTTCATCTGTACAAAATATGGGCTTCATCTGTACAAAAAATCGGCTTCATCTGTACAAAATATGGGCTTCATCTGTACAAAAAATTCGGCTTCATCTGTACTAAAAATGGGATTTGCCTGTATAAAAAATCGGCTTCATCTGTACAAAATATGGGCTTCATCTGTACTAAAAATGGGATTTGCCTGTATAAAAAATCGGCTTCATCTGTACAAAAAATGGAATTTGCCTTTATAAAAAATCGGCTTCATCTGTACAAAAAATGCGCAACATCATCAAGCTACACTTCTGCAACTGACATAAGAAACATCACGGAACTAATGAAATTTATGTTATTAAACTAAACGCAGGTCTTCCGCATTGCCACATCTTTATTCTATATCCTACACCCGTGTAGTGAGTCTGTCGTTTGTAGATCAAATCTACTTTATTACAGTTACTCCCCAGCGACCGGATCAATGGTGAGACGGTAAAAGCTAAGGCTCTAAGGTCATGAAGCGTAGGTTCAATTCTTAGCGATGTTATAACTTTTTGGTTCTTGTGATGGAATTAATTGGATTATGATATTGCATAAATGTATGTTAATTGATATGAATGACATTATTTATTTTTTGAAGCCATTAAATCGTTCGCTATTACGTTTGTAACCTGTTGATTTTGAATGAGCCTGGTGTAAAAGTGTAAATTTTGTTTCATTTATTTCTAATTTATGAAAAAATCAGGAGGTTAAAAATGTAGCAACGAACGATTTAATGTCTTCAAAAATATAATTCGCCATCAATCAGATCATCGTCTTATTAATTTCATTAAATGAATATCATTAGGAAAAGTGTGGAAATTAGGAGTAGGAAATTGGGAGTAGGAAGTTAGAAAAAACTGGGAGCATTGGGAGTATTGGGAAATTGGGAGTAGGAAATTAGAAGAAACTGGGAGTATTGGTAAATGACGGCCTTATATTGGATTGGATTGGAAAAGGCCATATATGACAAGAAAGACAAGGCAACGGGTAATGGTAATGGTAATGATAAATGGAGTATACACTGATTGCCTTTCCATTTATAACCTGTTACCCTGTTTGCCAATTTTGCTTATATAAGGCATGCAATTTGCATGCTTTTAAGGCTAGTAGAATAATATTATGGATTACAGAGTCTTCAAACCGAGTTCAAACATGTTCAATCAAACTAAGCAACTTGACGCATGTTCGAGTTTCAATGGAGACAATATTTACCCTCAATTGGTTGCAGTTGGACGCAACAATCGGTCATAGAATCCGAAACGTAAAGTTAAGTTGTTAAGTGTGTTTATAGCCAGCCCTACATTCCTGTGATTGCATTATATTTGTGTGAATCTTCGAAACTGGCAAGCTTAACGGAAACTGAAACATGGAAGTAGATTCATTTCCATATGCCTGCATCTGTTTGTTTTGTGCAGCAGAACATCATCCTGCAAACCTTGCATATGTGAATGGAACGCTGACTAGAATCAAGAGAGATGTGGATAACCCATCCGTCTTTGCATCAGTAGACAAAAGTAATGAAAATGTTGACATTGCTGGTCACCTTAGGTCCGTATTTATTTTACGACATGTGCTCAATCTCTCAGAGGAAATATGCTATGGGTATTTGACGCTGGAAGAGGGTCAACTACACCCAGATCTTTGGTTCTCGGTGTGTTCCACCTGCGAGAAAACTGTTGAACATTGTTATGCTTTGCATAGGAAGATTTCGGAACTGAAACATTCACTGGGAGGTCTCAAAACCAGACTTTGTGATTTGGTTCATAAGACGAGATTGAAAAATGAAGGAGACAGGACAAACCAACTCCCAATAAACTCCGTATGTTTCGATATACGAAATCACATTATTCATGGTAAGATTCTAAAGATAACTTAAAGAATGATAATACATACTAGGGTAGTAGGAGTTATCCCTTGTGGGTGGTTAGCTTTACACTTGACATAAAAAAGTAACATTATTTTAAGTCATATACAAATGTTGAATAGCCTATTTAGCACCCAACGTTAGTGGTTAATGAAAATGTGTGATCTTGCAGCTTTATCCATAAGGCTGATCTGATTTTGCTTATTTAACACATTTTTTTTACTACGACCTCAGGTTGAGTTTAATTTGATTAGGCGTAGCTGCAGTTAAGAGCGTAGGGTACATAAGATTTTTGAGGAGGAAATGAATTATCGGTTACAGTGGTTGACATTTTTAGTTATTTTAATATTTTAGCTTTCGAAGGAAAATACGGCCTTCGTCTTCAACACATAAGATTTAGTTTTAATAGAGTCGATTGTTAAGATGAAATTTGATTGCTTCCGCATATATATAT
Source organism: Orchesella flavescens (assembly GCA_964034955.1). NCBI lineage: Eukaryota > Metazoa > Arthropoda > Collembola > Entomobryomorpha > Orchesellidae > Orchesella > Orchesella flavescens. The sequence continues at coordinate 25,491,902 of OZ035956.1, read as the reverse complement.
ATATATCAATATCAAACCGCTCACCAGAATGAATTATGAACTTTGGTTATATTGTACAACACATTTTCAATTGTGACAGGTTTACAAAGTACTGCTCCAGCAACAGCAAACACAAGGGAAAAGCAGAGCATAGACGTTGATGAATTTCCACTTCCTCCATCATCATCGTCGAAAGAAAGGACTGTGGACCACGATCAAAAAGTTGATGATGATGAATTTCCGGTTACTTTGCCTTCCCCAATAAGTAGCATTTTTGACGAGTATCAAGAATTAATATCAAGTCCTGCTTCTGTAGCAGATAATTCAGAAGGGTCAGAATGGCGGCCATCATCAGAATCAGAAAACGAAAGGTCACTGCCTGTAGCTGTGTCATCTCACAGCTTGTCGGTATCAACCACTACTGTAGCACTGAAGACCAAAAGGAAAAAACGTTCTCGTCCTAAAATTATAAAGTATCTGAATGATACTACTGAACCGGGTATTCATGATGGGTATTCCATTACAGATTTTCATGTAATTTACAATCATGCATGAAACTTGTATTTATATATCATGAATATGTTTCATTTTGTATGTAGTATCAATTTGGAAACTGAAGTCAGTCAACCCAACATAATCAAGGATGACGAGCTAGATGAACGTGTCCAAGCAATCAGTTCTGCTACTAGACAACGAAGCAAACGCAAGTGTAGAACTAATACAGGAGCCAAAAAAATAATCGCCTCCAGTAGTGGACAGAAAGTTGTGGTCAACAACAACCCTAAAGCAAGTGTATACAAATGTGAAGTTTGTCCAGCCACGTTTTGTTTTACCCAACGCCTTAAAAAGCATCTAGAATTACATGACAATGGCCACGGTAGGAAATGTTTAGAATGTGATTGGCTATGTAGCTCTAGTAGTCACTTGAAAAAACACATAAATGTGCATCACTACAAACATAGACACCTGGAAGCTACCTGGAAAACTGACACCCAAGAAATTCCTTATTACTGTGATCATTGTCATATGATATTTGCACGAAGAGGTAAACTCATCAGACATTTTCACGACGCGCACAACAGCTTAACTCTCAACGATTGTCCAATATGTGATCTAAAGTTCGAAAGTAAGCAGCTTCTGAAGATGCACTGTCAGCTGGAACATTCACAAAACATGAGCTCGCAGGAATTCGCTCAGTCTGTTAATCAAGATGATGATGATAACCCGTCCGAAGAACCTGTACTGTGCCCGCATTGCACCGAAACGTTTATTTCAAAGTTCAACTTACACTTTCATATCGCAAAACATCACCAGGAAGCGTTACTCTCTTGCACAAAGTGCAGTTTCAAAGCAAAGAAATTTTGCCACTTACAAACCCACTTATACATTGTAAGTAAAACACGTGTACCTAAACTAAAGCTAACGCATATTTGCACTGGGAAATGATTTATGGTAGCTCTGATTTTCAGTCAGAGCTCAGAGTGCCAATTTGCCCCGGAGTGCTAATTAGCACTCTGAGCTCTGACTGAAAGTGCTACCATAAGTCATTTGCTGAACATAGTATTCAAAGGTTTTTGACATACTAAATTAACAGGTATTTAATGAGTATTTAAAAAATTATGCAAATGTAGTGAATTCTAAATCAAATGGTATAGTCAGTATAATAGCTGCGTTCTCTAAATTTTATTAGAAATTATTTCCTTAATATTTCAGCATACCAAGGAAGCGCCGTTTGTATGCGAAATATGTTGTAGAGGATTCCGTCGAGCACATGGCTTGCAGTGCCATATGAAGCAAGACCATTTCAAAGAGTTGGGGATCGATCCCATTAAATGCAAAGAATGCAGCCTAACATTTGCTAGTGAACGAAGGCTACAAATTCACTTAAAAGGAGTACACGTAAAGAAGAAAGAGTATTTTTGTGAGTACTGTGGTAAAGGTAATTAATTATATATCAGATTAGTAAATACGATACGATCATAACATACGAAACCAATAATTATTATTAGTTTGATTTCTGTGGTTTTGAAATACATTTATTTGGTTTTTGTTATTTTTTAAGGCTTTGTATTTCCGATTGACCTGAAGCGTCACCTTCTACTTCATACAGCACCTAGAGAGCTCCAATACAAACAGGGTCCGTTTTTTTGTGAGTTTTGTGAAGCACAGTTTAACGTTCGACAAGGATTGTATTACCATGTAAAAAAGTTACACAGTGACAAATTCTTTCTCCGATGTGAGACATGTGGAAAAGGCTATTGTACCAATATGTCACTACAAAAGCATAAAAAGTCATGTAAATAATATTCGAATGGCTAATTTATATGCACAACATTAAATTTTTTCGTTTTCAGAAGAAAAAAATCCTACAAACGTTCTTTCCTGTCATGTTTTATTTAACAACGAACAGCTAGTGTTTACATCCCATTTCGCATGGGGTTTATTTCTTCGTGGGTTGGATTGTTTCAAATACAATAAATACATAAATTACACTCTTGAATTTATACAACACAGCATAATTTTTAGATTAATTAAACAAATATTGTAATTAAAAAAATACAAATGTCAGTCTCTTTGAAGTTCATCAAACATGAGCACAGCGAAGTAAACATGTTTAATACTAAGTCATATTACATAGAAGTTATCATTAAAGAAGAGATAACTATATAAAATTCTCTAAAGTCAATAGTTGTTACTGCACAAAGAACGCACATTTGGTAACAGACATCTACTTACCTACAACTACAGAAAACTAGTAATCTACACTTTACACAAATGAAATGTGCCTTCTTTTCTTTTGACTTCCCCCATAATTGTTATTTGATATGGACATAATTGAGCCACCATAGCTTCCATTTGGATAAGGATTGCTACTACTTTCATATTCACTTGCTGTCACTGTGGTGCCTGAACTTGGCATTGGCACACTTACTCTTGGAAAGTTACTACTATCCACATAATGACCACTGTCACGCATTTTATCTGAGCTGCGTTGATGAAATTGACCGTAATGGCTTTGCTTTTTGAAGCCTCCTTCATCATCTTCTTCGGAAGTGGGGGTGTGGCTTGTGCCGTTGCTGCTGCTATTACTGGAAACTTGGTTGTTGAACACATTGGCTGGGTGGGGAGAACTGGTTGTGTGGCTATTGAAAATGGTGCTGTTGTGGAGAGGGTCGAAGGAAAGGGAGTGATTGAGACCCATGGGGTAATATGAGGGAGAGGATTGACCTCCACCGTGGAGGTGGCGATTTGACGTTGAATCATGAGTTACATGTGTGGTTGTATCGCTGCCACCATCGGAAGGCTTGGAACCCACTGAGCTGGAATCAATATTGTTTCCGCCAGAATAAATGTCCCGATATTGAGTTCCATTCGTGTTGACAGGGTTCATCGTTGTTGGAGGATATAAAGCGGAAGCAGGAATGTAGCTGGACACCTTGGATGTTGTCATTGTGGGATTAGATGATAATGACGCGTTGAGTGTATTGGAGGGCTGGCGAACCTCCTTGGAAGTGTTTGAGCTTGTACTTTCATTCTCCCAACAGCATCCAACAACGAGCATTCCATCATCTGTCCCTTTCTTGTTGGGATCATATGCATTGCTTATAGATTTACCATTGTCTGCATAAATGTTGCGATATGCTGGAGGAGACTCACTCTTTGTCTTTTTGCTCCTCTTAACACATACCAACGCCACCACAAAGAACGATACCAAAAACAAAAATAACGCAGCACCTGCCAACACCACATACAATTCCGTCTCACTCAACCCGCGGAACCACGTTGCTCCCACGTTGAACACTCCTTTATATTTCGAATTGTGTTGATTGTGGAGGTTGAGGGTTCGCGAAGAAGTCAGATTGGAAACCAAGGCATCATCCTCCCAAGCGTCGACCATCTTTACAGTAGATGTAGGAGTGGTTTCCTTGATGAATACAGAAACAAGATTCGACACTTTTGCTCTGTTGAGGGTACTATCAATTGCAACGATGCCGTAGTAAAAATAGTCATTTTCCCAGGGAACTGCCACAACGCAACTTTGTCGCACACCAACAGGTTCTGGGTCCGGTGTGATTGAAGAATGAACAAGTATTCCCTGCGTGGAAAAGTTATCATTCATAAGGGCTTCACGTGATGTATAACAACGAATTTCGTATTTGGCAGCTCTTCCTTTGTCGTAATCTCCTCCAGGTGCAGTCCAACTCAACTTGATTTCCGAAGCAGAATCAACTACACGCTCCACTCGCAGATCAGTTATGCGACCCGGTGGATATGGATCCTCTCCCAGAGCAATCCCGTGGTAAATTGAGAAGGAGGAACCAATTACATGACGGTTGAAAGACCCAGTGGGAATGGTGGCAATATGCGGCACAGTCGACCCACAACACGTTGGCTTGTCTGCAATTTTAAAAGAATAAAACAAACATGAAACAAAATTAAAATTATTGTGATCATGTTTACTCACAATAAAAACTGTAATAAATTCCAACTTTGATATTATTATAATACTGGTATTAATGTTTGTAATTGTACCGTATGATCCTCGTGTTATGTTGGTGTGAACTGGAACTACAGCTTGCCCATGGTTGTCATTTACTTGTACGTTTACCCCGAAAAACCCAGCAACGGGACCAAGTTGGGTGAAATATGCAGAGTAAATTCCATCTCCCCAAGTGATGTCGGCGTCACCGCTTCCAGTGTCCAATAGCCTAACTTTGAGCACCCTGCGTTCGTGTTGATTGTTGCTGGATGGGAGACTGATTGTTGCTGATACGTTCGCGTTGAGCACTGGAAGCTCTCCTTGCATTACTTGAGCATACATTAAAACGACATCTGCATTGGTGTGCTCGGACTTTCTCACACGATTCCAAAAGCGAATAGATATCGCCTCAGACTTTCTAGCTTCCGTCACAACGTCAATGGAAACAGGCCTTGGGGCTTGGTTGTGATAATACTTGACAATGTATCTCCAGACTCCGGGTTCCGCTGCTCCGGGTACTCTCAAGAAGGTCATTCCTTCTGCATTCAATGGCAAGTCAAACTCTTTTCCAGATGGACTGCTCAAAATAAGTCCATCCACGTCTCCGTGCTCCTCAGGTGTAACAGTTACCCAAGTGTTGCTACCCAAACTTTCCTCAATGATAAATTTTCCCCTGACTTGCCAGTCTGAGTCGGGCCATTGTATCATTTCATGAACTTTATGCACAGGTGAACCAAGATGCTCGTTGATGATTTTGATGAAAACGTTACTAAGAGCTTGGCTTTGTTGTAGATTACGATTTTTGGAGTGCAAATCACTATCCGAAACTTTAATTAGTTCACCGTGCTTGATGATATCGGAGAATTGTGCCGTTTTTAGACCATCTTCATAACTGACCACGATCACGCGGAGTGGGTTGCTTTCAATAAGCTTGGATATCTTTTCCCATTCTTTTACGTTGACTTTTGAAGAACCAGAAATGAGTACGATGGTAGCAGGGCTGGCTGACTCACCAGAGGCTTTCAAAATCTGCAAAAATAAAGTATTTGAATGAGTCAAAGCCATGAAACAATTATTAAATTCAAAAAGAGAAAGTTTGTAGAGTTGGAAAGGATTCTACCTTGATTGCTGCTCGGAGTGCACAAGAGATGCAAGCATCCTCGGCTAAAGTGGTTAATGGTCTCACTGGTACCCTGCCATGTAAATGATCTCGGTTATGAGCACTGGCTACGGTCAACGGGAGACTTACCGCTGAGACATTTGTGTAAGAGATGACGCCCAACTCCACACCCGCCGGAACATGATGAAACATTCTGTACATTGATCTCCTCAGATTTGTCCAGCGGTTCTATGTGACCCAACAAAAGTAATGTAACAACAACAACCTCATTGGCGTCCAATTAAAGTATATCGTATTTATTGATTTCGCCGTTATATGCAAGGGTCTTACATTTTGGTTCATTGATTGTGTTCGGTCGAGAAGAAATAAAACTCTGGAAGTTTTCGCACTGACAAATGAGAGGGAGGGTGGAGGAGCAGATATGATTGATCGAGCTCGTGACAAAGTGGATGTGGTTGTTGAGATGGACACTTTCGTATTTTCTTTTCTGTCTTCATTTTGAAAATCTGGATGCATTCTCATCACCTCCCAAATGCTTTTTCCATCACATAGAAAGTTGTGTTTTGTAGGCGTGGCCCTCTCATGAGTACGCTCATCGCACAATTCGTTTCCCTGTCAAATCAAAAAGGATATAAGTTATAGCATGATTACTATTTAAATCCCGAGAATCCAACCTTTTAAATGTAATAATGTATACCTGAGAATCCAACGGCAAGGACATTAACGACAGTTTTGGCTCTTGTGCACCACTAATTCTTTGTTGGATGGATGCTGTGGTAGTTGAAATTGGTGAACCGGGTGTAATCGTACCAGTAACGGACTCTGCAGAAACTATATTGCAATTACTGGAGTTTCCACATCTAGTCCTGTCAGAAAGATTAATTTCACTATTATTATAATTATTAAAGTTACTATATAAAGTTATAGGCACATACTATGGAAAATTAATATATTTTTCTTGTAATGTAAATGAGTGAAACGTCAAAGGGTGAAGGGAAGGGAAAGAAACTAATTAATGACATTGGTAGGATAAGGATGATATTCGACAACCCCACCATCTACAATTAAGTTAATTTGATTAGGTTGGGATTTGTAAAACGTACCGATTAAGCTGACACGAAGTAGCAATTTGTTCTCCATTTGTTGTGACATACTCCGTTGGATATTTTTCATCAAATGCGAATCCATTTTCATCAAATACTCCATATCTATACTTGAGCCATTCTCTGACGAGGAGACGAGCTAAAACAAGGAAAGGAAAAGTCCAAACTTTAAATAATTACTTATATCAGCAAGAAAAGCATCACAAAAATTACATATTTACACTACTTAAAAGTAGTTAGGATGCACTTTCTGATAGTAGTGCATTCTTAGAGGCAAGTTAGAGCAAGTGACAAGGACAGGTTTTTTAGAACATCATGGCATCTTACAGGTTATCAAACTGAAATGGAAATTTTAAGCGAACCGGATCATTAATCTATATACTTGCTTACATCCCAGTTCTTACATCATCATCCTAGCCTGCATCGTGTATAATTGTAGCAGTCAGCAGTTGTATAAAGGTAATAAATTTGTCAACAGGAATAAAATGAAGTAACCTGCATCTTTGGCAAATTAAGCTTATCGTTGCTTATTAAATTATTTGCTTGTGAACCTCTATCATCAGTAGTTTTATTTTGATAGGTCACAGTGGGGTCATCTGGAATAGCATGACTGAATTTGTCTCGAAGCAAATTACATCCTTTGATGTATCAAACTTATCTATACTTTGCTATTAATAACATTTGACCCGATTGCCATTAACTGATTTCAAACATTTTCCAAAATATCTTAAGCCATGTTGACTGGTGCGGCTGATATATCTTGAAACGTTAGAAAATTTTACTTTTAAACAGTCGTAGGGCACGTCACCGTAGAACTTTTAAAATAACATGGCTGGATTAGTCTCAGCAAATGCATAGGCTCATTTTAAATTATCATGACTCATACTTTGTTATTAAAAATATTTGACCTCTCCTTTTGCTGTTGCCCGATTCTACCCATCTTCGAACTCATTCAAGCTATTGGTTTTAAGTGTCGTTTAGCAAAAAGGTTTTTGAAGTTCTTCAACCGTTTGGCTGCTATCGAGTTCACAGACAGACACCATTTCCATAATCAGAAACCAAAACCCTTTTGTAATAAAGGGCGCCGGTTGATAAGCAAAGCGTTACAAAAGTCTTAATGAATTTTTGAGGAGGCCATAACTATGATAAAAATGTTTTATTATCTTGTTTTGTGCATAAAAAATAAACAATATGAGATGTAATCATTACTGCCAAACGGACATATTATGCAATAAAAGGTAGTCTAACTTTTCACTTTAATTTCGTCAAACTGAAATGAAACAGTGCGCATATATTCCCAAATAGTTTTCCGACATGCAAATGATGATGATGATTGTTTTATGATGTTAATCATCATAGGCAGAAGTTTGCCATACAAAAGTTAAGAATAATGGCGAAGGACGGCTCTTTCCCGTAACATGGATATTATACGGTAAAAGGAAGTTGTGTTCACATTCGTGGGCGCGCACATGAAGCGTTCAAATAGACTATCTCAAATAAATGTAAGTTCTCTTTTACAACATTCATACAGGGACTTGTCAAATCAATCCCAAATATTCAAGTTTCAAGTCTTCAAGCTGAATAATATATTATCAATATTGAGCTATATAACATCAACACGTTTTTATACAACACATTATGCAAAAAAATATTTCATTACAATACAGCAGGGCGAGAATGCTGAAGAAATATTTTGACGTGCAAAAACAATACAGCAAAATTGTATTATATTGCAGGGGTTCTAAATGAAAACCGGTCCATTGACTCGATATTGACTTAAAACAAAAACGCAAGCATTACTATATAACTAAAGTGTTTGTATGTAGCAAGTTTAAGCTTGTATACATGTTTTTTTGTGATATGAGCCTAATGTGACAGTTAAAAAGATGGAATGCCAAAGTTGATCTTTCACAGTTCACTTTTTTGAACGGAGGATTAGGGGGATGGATGGTATCCTATAAGTATGTGACTCTTTACCGGTTTACCCCATCTTTTAGTTATGGTATATTAGGAGATTTACTTTGAAGGAGCCTTCCGGATACCCCCAATAAAAACAGTACTACTTTAATTTACTTAATCAGCAAACTACATTTCCCAAGAACTACATCTTCCATCACAATATTCCAGCGAGTCAAGCTACCAGGAGCAATTGGTAAAAATAAAAGTTTTTATTGGGCATGAGCACATGCAATTGAGTGAGTTCGTTAACCATTTTGCTCGTAAAGCCTTGATAATTTCTACCGTATCGAATTTGAAATTTTATTATTTTCCATTCTACGTTCAATAGTAATTCTTGCACTACGTACTTGTCACATCAGTACTTATGTGAAACAGAATTGTATAATATGGTTATTGCAAATTTAACTCAACCGACACCGACAGCAAAGGAAACTCCACACCCACCAATTGAAAAAAAAATTCCTTTTGATCTAGAGCATAGTTGCCGAACACTACAATATATTTTAGGCTTTAAATTGAGCTGCTGTTCAATTCCCACTGTTAAACATACTCGCATACCTGTTTTATCTCCGAACCAATTTACATGAATGGATCATGGGCATCTTTTACTTGAGCAAAAACGGGAGCAGATATTTCTCATTTTTATTACCCCATGAATGCAAAAACTGGTTCTTCCAGCCGTAAGCTATTTCATTAATATTTTTCTGTTCATTCTGTTCAATCTCAGTAATGAAATCATAACTCGAAAGAATTCAGTTGACTCAATGTTTACCCCCTTAGCGGAAAGTAACAAGCATTGCATTGTAGGAATTAGATTTAGGTAGTTTCGATTGCCGACATTAAAATTATCTAAAGGATTTTTTTCATTTTCTAGTACTTGAATTTGCTAATAATTTCATTTAGGCCACACATGGGATGCTTTGCAGCTAAGTATAAAATAAACCAATGAAACCCTAAAGCTGAAAGCCCTAAACACCTTAGTACTTAACTTTTATTTATATGGGTGCGAATGGGGATTTTTATCGCAAAAACAATTCCAAACTTTGTTGAAAGAAAGTATTGAGATCGTGGACCCTTATTTTGCCAGCCTTCAGACAAAATGAGCAATAATAAACACATGTGCATTGTGCATGAATTTTCCTAATTATTATGAATGTCTTTGAAAATGCCACCGCTAAGTTGGTGAAAGCTCGAAAGCATTCAGTGTGCCAACCTGCTAACAGTATATAATTTTAAAAAATCTTGAGGATTATGTGACTCATGATTAATAAGGTTGTTTTCGGTAACAGTGGATGATTATGTGACTCGTAATAAACGTCAGTCTTGTCAGTCGGTTGTCCTGAAAACAAGGCACGTGCACTTGTTGGTCATTCCATTGGGTGTTGGTGATTCAGGTGATTGAGTGTATTTACGTAACGTAAACTATTATAGCCTTGTTTATGAGGTTGTGTTGTTTTTACTGGAAAACATGAAGACATGACATGTTCTTTATGCTGAAATCGTGATATTCTCATTAAAAGCCGTATACCATAAAATTCGTAGTACAACATTGACATGCAATGGTGTTTATGGTGTATATAACATGTACCTTGCCCGCCTTCCGTGGTTCGTCTAATACTTGTTGTATCTTGTTATCAAACATTGCAAGAATTTAAAATTATGTTTTATTAATTTGTTTGTTTAACTGAATCTCATACTGCCCATGTTTTTTTACATCTATCTAATTAGATAAATAAGGCTAATCTTGAACCAACCAAAAAATATATATAAGTTAAATATTAACCAATTGATCGTGTCAGACAAGTGTAATACATTTTTTCGGAAAAGAGTAATGGAAAATTAATGACCATTTAATCAGATCATTTGTAGACCAACACTTCATATCATAAAAAAAAGTATAGCAATAAAATTTTAACAGCTTTAGCTCCGCCTGCATTAGAATGATTGATTGGCAACAGACAAGCCTCCCTTAATTTCAAATTCATACCTAGAAATCTCCAGCAGAGTCTCTGGCTGAGAATTCAAGCTGATGCTTTAGAGCTCAATGGATCCAATAATGACAACGCTAATCTGGGAGTACAGAATCAATTTTTGATTCAATAACATTTACAACCTACTATACTATATAGAAGCATGTGATTAGCCATTCTTGTCAATCATCCAAAATCCAGAAATGATCTTTCTGTTCACCAAAAATATATATCATCTGGAATCAACACCCTGGAGGCTTAAACTCGCTTAATCAAACATTCTACGCATGTCCTCTAAAAGGAATTTTTACTGCCTATCTACTTTGATGCAACCAAGTTTAAAAGAACTATTGCCACATTGAATATTCATGAGATTATATACTCATGCTCTAAATGAACATTTTAATAATCCCTTGTAATTCCAAAGATCATTTCCAGATATCTCTAGATTATTAATTCAATAGGCTGATAAGTAGAGTTAAATTTGAATGAAGAATTATTATTATTTCGATGGTTTGAGTTCTTTCTTCCAGTTAGGAATTAGAAAGTGGACACACATGGATAATGGAATCAACTATTAACTATATAGTAGTTCAATTCAAAGCATCCTTGCATCGCCTACGTTTTATGCTTTTTTTGTTACCAGTAATTTTCATCAGAATTCAAAACTCTGTTTGGCAAGATGAAGAGGGATGCAACCTTTCAGTCTTCCATCAAAATGGAGCTTGGTTGTCTGACATTTCGACTGCCACTACTGAATATTCATGAGGAAAGGGTCACAAAGTGGAGGAAGGAAATAAAAACGCTTGAACAAAGCGTTAAAAGGCCAATAAACCGGTGCATCCCAAAACGAAGATGACTACTACATACTACATACATCTCCACAATCTTACAGAAACAAAAAAAAGTTAAAAGGTTTCACTTCGCAATGACCTGACGGCTTCTTGATTCCTGTTCGGTCGGATGCTTCTGATTTGATCAACGACAACGAGATCAAGATCATCTTCTCCTTCAAATAATTTTATAACCAAACTAAAATGTATTTCGTATTACGCCTTTTTATTTTCTCCTTCTTGACAAGTCTTTTTCCCATTTTCTTGTTTTTGGGGCGGACATCCAAAAGGAATTACATGCGTCGTCAATCGTAGCTGTTAATTGAGAAGAACTTTTGGTTTTCTTTTCAAATAACTTTAAATGTGAAGCCAAAATTCTCCATGCAGCTCATAAAATACAGACGCAAAACATTAAAGGAGGTGTGTAAAGCTTTTGAAATGGTGAGAAAGATGAATTATTTATTGCAACCAAAGGTTGCAAAGGTTTATTTCTCCCCAGGTTGTTACTAAACTACACGGGTATGCCATTATAGCATCAATGCGGGCGAGAGAGATAGCTTTTTCTGGCTTTTCATAAGCAACGTTTTGTCGAAATGCAAAACAGTGAAGGTATATATAGGTTTAGGTGCTGTACATTTTAGCCTTATTTGGACATTCTTTATTGTTTCCTCAAAATTTTTAAACCGTCGCCTGTTATACTTTCCTCTCCTCCTTATACACCTGCATATGGATTCTTAGTTAGACATTGAGGTAATAATAATACTAGAAGTACATATTTAGTTCAATCATTGGATTCGAAAGCACACTAGCATATGGAGCTACAAACTTTCTACAAGACGCTCATGACATGATGCAGTTTGAAACTTGAATTATTTCCAACTCTTTGATGTGAAAAGAATGGAGTTTCGGTAACATAATAAATGCTTTTACCTTTGAGATCGCCTTGAGGTCCGAGTACTCCCGTAGTAAGAAATGACACAGGGATTGATATCTTCTTTCCTGGTACACCGCATCCTCCATACTGCAATGTCCATGGACGATCAATATACACAGGGTGGTCGGTTGTCACATGAATGTCGGCAGTGGTTTGTGCATGATACACCGCGGAAGGGGATACTGACGCGGCGGTCAAAAGCTCTTCCGCTGGAAACAAGAAACGAGAGGCTCCCTCATATACTCCCGTGCAGTTCACATTCGCCCAACTGGGTGGGAGCAGTATTGACACCTGACGGAAATATGATTGTCTCTTGGTTGCTTTATACAAATAGTCGGATGTTCGGCTCAACAATTCCTGTGAATCATAAAACACAAAAAAAAATTAATTACTTTACCAGAAACCTTTTAATGCAGTTTGAGCAGAAAATTAGGCAATTATTGGACCGCTATTCCTGTGTTCTTTCATATAAACCAATGAGCAATCCTATCTCTCCCATAATATTTAAAAAAAAAAAAAAAAGAGGTTTGAAGTTTCCAACTGTAAAATTAATAGCTTTCTGCGTATCATCCTCACAGACTAATGAAGCATTATAAAATATGTGTACTCTCATAATTTGTCCGCAACCGTCTTCTCAAAGACGGCTTTCATTTCGAAATTGAATACTGGTTGACCATTTACACAGCCAATTCGTTACACTATTTTAGAATCTTCGTGCATAAAATGCATACGTGATGGATTAGAATTAAAAAAGGAGGCTGCGATCAGCTTTGCTTGCTGGCATATAGGTATTAACAGTGAACAAATTGCCCTTTTTGTTGTTGACCGTGACTCAGGTATTTATTTTTACATACGAAAAGGGAACTCTTTACCTGAGCACACAATGTATTACTGGCATTATATTAAATTCTTGGTTGCTTCTTATATGCATGTTGGTAATAGAGCATCAAGAGAACGGTTACCACATGATGCCATTTGTCAAGAATAAATCACCTGCTGGCTTGTAACAAGAATAAGAGTCTTTTGAATAGGATCCAGAAGTTGATATAAGCCCACATTCGAAATCCAATAGGACACGGAACGAAATAAAGCTTCTTGTATCATCTCTTCTCCTTTGTCAGTATATTGAGGCAATAACTAAAGACGCCTTGATAATTTTACAAAGAGAACAACGTTGGATGTGGTGTGGTAATTTGTAAGAGTTCTCGCAAGTCATTCTCCAAATCCATATTTGACTCTTCAAAATTTTAGCCAGCATCGTTCGCTGCTTTACCATTGCATTGGTTAATCGTGAAAAGTCTTAGATAGCAATTCAGGTAAAATATTAACATCTGAAAACACAGTGACACTGTGACTTGCTCGAAGGTTTTTTGATGTATCATTTCCTTTTGTAGTGTAGACGTGCCAAATGACCAAGAGAGAAGATCAGAAATCAGAACTGTCAATAGTGAAACTATGTATGGATATGGGTATCGGAAATGCATGCTTTGTTACTACTAGTTCAAAAACTTGACGCATCATATAATTTTGTGTAAAGTAAAGTTAGTTAGAAAGATCTAGGGTTTGTATTTTGCTTTTGTAGTTTTGTACGCTAATTCACACAAGGATTAACAAACGCATTTTTTCTTCATCCACCATTCTCCATCAAAAACTTTTTGGTTGCCAAACAAGGAACAAAACATCTTCTTCATGTTTATTCTGTGTAGTCAGCGTTCTCCAAAATTTTGTTACTTAGACAAGCAGAAACTTACAACTCTGAATATGAATTATAGGAATACTTGCTTGTTTTGCCTCATTCTTTTAGGTTTTGTAAATGCAGTGAAAGGACGATGACTGACTAAAAGTTTGGGATGTAAGGATCGTGTCGAAGGCTTACTTTTCCTTCTTATTTGGAAGCCTTACATTGATTCGAAGAATTATTTCAAGAAAGTAATATCCCCTACATCTTATTGTGATCCACACACACGCGCTTCCTATTCTCAATTTCATCTTCTTGCTTTGAAAGACAGAATTCAGCATAGATAGACTATTGATACTATATATAAAGATACAATAGATGGATGAACAAAGCCATATATATGTACGTCACTCTTTCACTCATGTGAAAGATTTCAGTATCTCAGACTTAAGTATGAATGTGTTATAACTAATTAAAATAATATTAATTTTTTTAAAAAAATCATGTATTTCCACATAAATCATTTGCCAGTTAGAAGCTTATCAAGATGCAGTATTGGGTACGCCAATGAGAAATTTATTACTGTTAACAGAAGTTCTGTTTATTTTTAGAGTATCATATTTACTGTTACAAAACTTACTACCTGTTCATATATTCAAATAAGCCTAGCTCTTAGTTAAGGACATGTGTACCAAAGAGGAATGGGGAATTCATAAAGGGAACAATGCATTACGTTCACGCCGCCCATGTATACTACAACCCGGCAGCGCGTTAGCTCCAAACCCAAAATCCAAGATTGTGTAACTTGATTTATACAGCAAGTTTCGTAGTGATATTGGCTTTCAGTAAAACAGCGATAGTTTGAATTATGAGGTGAATTTTGGAAAACGCCAACGGTCATTGATTCAAAATCGCTTTTTCTATCAATTCCATCAAAAATTACCGTTCGAAACACTGTTTTTGTGGTAGTTAGGTCCCTTTAAAGATCCTAGAAATCAGTCATCTTTAAAGGGACCTAACTACCACAAAAACAGTGTTTTGAAAGCTAATTTTTGATAGAGTTGATAGAAAAAGCGATTTTGAGTCAATGACCGTTGGCGTTTTCAAAAATTCACCTCATAATTCAAACTATCGCTGTTTTACTGAAAGCCAATATCACTACGAAACTTGCTGTATAAATCAAGTTACACAATCTTGGATTTTGGGTTTGGAGCTAACGCGCTGCCGGGTTGTAGTATACATGGGCGGCGTGAACGTAATGCATTGTTCCCTTTATGAATTCCCCATTCCTCTTTGGTACACATGTCCTTAACCCAAACTCCCTGCTGTTGAGAGTGTTGGATTTCAACACACACTACATGCTTATGTGGTGGCTAATGTTGGGTCATTAAAACTCCTGATGATGTCGATTGCTATCCTAACATTATGGAAATGTAATAAAGTAGCCAGTTTCTGGAATTACATTAAATAGCATATTGCATCTTCTCCAAAAAAATTTATGATAGCGTCATCATTCATGCAGCAACAAAGTTTGGGAGAAAAAAAGACAGTTGACACAGCGAACCACCAAAATACTACTGCATTGCATGACAAACCCAAAGTCAGTTTTCATTCACCTGTTTAGCATTGAAATGGAGTTGGCTCTCTTCTCTTGCTTTTGCTCCTGTGGTTTCGTACAGACTGATACTCACCGAGAGATGACATTATGATAAGGATAAATGAGCCAAGAAATATTTTTCATGTCTTTAATGCGTTTTTTCTCTGTCCTCTTTTCACTCTCACTCCATTTATTTAGCTGTTACTTGATTCTCTCCCGATCTCGAGTGTGAGATGATGATGACGCTGTTACGACGGAGTCAAGTTGTCGTTGACTCGGCGCGTGGAATACTAATTTTCTTTGACATGCACATTCTAGCCACAAATTGAGAAAAAGGACTACCAACAACGAAACATGGTTTTTCTAATTTAATACAATTGAGAAGGAACAAAGTTACTTAGATTTGAATACTTAATGCCATGTAGCATCTTGAAGTTGCGGGTTTGCAAATGCAGATAAATGTTATAGTTTACAATTGATAACAACTTGTTGCGCGCTATCCTGGTCACTTCTAACCTAACATTCTGATAAAGTTTTTGTAATGAGTGGCGTGATTTTTTACTTTTTTTAATGTATAAATCGATGGAGCTTTGGAGCTTGACCAATAATAAACTTGAACAATCTTGTAATTCCAACTTCAAGTTAAAAAACTCTTTGCCATAATATGTTTTAAAAGTTCTGTCAGATAATTTAGCGGCTAATAGCCAAAATATTTCAAATTTTCAAACAAAATAGAATTAGAATGTTTAGGGTGAACATTGATCATTTAGGAGAATGTAGCCTGTGGCTTGTGAGGAGAGAATGTCATAATGAGACAATGAAAATTTTTATTGTCCATTTACAGCTTATGGTAAAATACATTGTTGTAAGGCGCATGTGAATGTGTAGTAATGTTCCTCCGGTGCTGAAAAAGACATAGACAGGGTCAAATTGAAAAATAACAACTTGTAGAGTAATAAAGCATTCGCTTTGATGTTTCTACCATTGCGCAAAACGAAATAATTATTGTAAAAGTGGTAATAATGAGACAAATGAATGTAAAACGGACATTATCCAGACCAGATGTGGTATGAACAATGCTTTTCCAAAACATATCCCATGGCAAATGTGTACGTTTTTCCTCTCTATAAAAAATGTATTGTTGCGCAGAGTCCTACGAAATTACGGAAGAGTCCAGCAGAGAATGTGATTCGATTCGTGGAGTGAATTTGCCCATTAACACGGAGGCACACACAAAAGCTACAAGTTTCTTTAGTTTCCTATTTTTTGTTGTTGGGAAAGACCTGCAGGAGCAATGCACAGGAGGTGTGACTTTCAAACACTTTTATTATTGTTGCGAGCTGAGATTTATTCAGAGGGTGCTGATCGTGGCATCTTATTTCTCTGTTTTCAATTGAAGCACATTTTCCCTGAACCTAATATATTTAGAAGTTTACATCTTTACAAATAAACGTAAAAATTCCTTGTATGTATACAACGAAAAACCCCCTCATTTATATATGCCAGCTGGATCTTATTCCAAGTAAGTAATCGATTAGACTTCCTTTACTTTAGCTGGAAAAGAGTGCGCAATGCAAAGTGTGACTGGTATCAAGTCGAAATGTCACAAACGATTGAGTTATTCCATTCCAATGTCCATGAAGGCCACGAAAGTAAATGTATTTTTTTCTGGAAATTGAAATTTCCCTGAAAAAATTATCAATCTGTGACATCCATAACATAACAATGAATCAGTATCATTTTCATTTACGTGGCGATTCATTTGTAGTAGTTTTTATTGTTAAATATGAATTTGAATGGACAAGGCAGAGGCCATCGGCCACCACGGTGGCATGAGTCGTAACAGTGAAGTGAGAAATACCACAATGGAAAGATCATGGCTTCATTGTCAGTTGTCACGTGAGATCATGACATATTATGTATTTCGAAGAACCGCAACAGGCAATCGGCCAACATCCAAAAGTGAGCTCATTTGCCGATTTCTTGTATTGTGGTGGTTGTCCTTTGAAGTGAAAAGAAAGAGACAACAAAAAAGTTAATGTAGTAGGACTGAATGAGATCCGTGAGTTCATGAAACACAAAAGAAAAGGGATGCATGAGAATGAGAAGGCCCCCTTCAACTTCTTTAAATTCATTTTCGGTTCAATTCAACTTGCCAGCTCACCAGAACGAAATGGGAAAAAGTGAAAATGGGATTTTTTGTTGTAAGGAGACATCTGCAATCATTTTTGTTCGAGTATCGCACACGATGTCTTTGCAGAGCATTCATTCCTTAAAATCAACCTCGACAAGATGCGTATGCAGCATACATATATATACATATATTATATGCTATGTTGTATGTAAGTTAAGTTCACGACGGAATTACTTTCCTCCGTAATACACGCATTTCAGTTTCCCTGCTGTGGCTATTATGAATAATAATTAACACGTTGCTCAATCCAGTCATTTACAAGAGTATTCTAATTTAGAAGGATTATTTACAATTTCCCTTCGATTTACACAAATTTTACTCCGCAGTCAGTAGGACACGGAGTCACTGACTCATTTACTAACCTGAATACATTCAGATTGAATATAAAAGTATGTTAATTTGACAAATGTACATTGAAATTGAAATTCAACTAATTTCATTCAGGATTGTAATCTCATCAAAAATTAGAAATTAGCACAGAACAAATGACATTTGTGTCCTCCCTTTCACATCATCATACACACATCCTGCGTCTTGATCTCCGTCAAAAACTATATTCTCATCAAATTTCCTTCCTCCGTCAAATGGTGTAGCTTCCTGAGACGTTGATAAGTAATAATTTAATGATAATCAACTATGATCTCGATATGCCAACTTCGTTTTGGTTTGTGGTACAATTATGACTCTGATTTGAAGTTGGTCTAGCAGATAAATCCTGTCCATTACATATTATATATTGCTTCACAATTATTATATTTTCATGTACTTGCAGATAACTGGGTCAATTACTTCAAAAACCTAACCTAAACCAGCCTGTGCTAGACGTAGTAGTAGCTGAGAGCGCTTGACATTCTATTCTGTGTAAGCAAGCCGACGTAAGATTCAGCAGACTGGATTGGACTCTGAAAAGATGAAAAACTGCAGACCCAGATCATTGACATGTGGTGTAAACCACAGAACACAAAAATACTCAACCCCTTTCCTTCCTTTGCATTATGGTCGTAGTTTTCTCACGGGTAGTCTTGGGAAAATGCAGCCAGTGTTAAGAAATGAGTAAAACGACACATAAAAACAGTCACGGTTTGTTTTCAAGTCACGAGAGATGCTATATACAGAAAAGTTTCATGTAAATCCCACGTAATAAGACAAAAGTCTGCATTATATCACACAACTAACAAGTAGTACGTCAAATCAAATACAAAGAAATCGGGTGACTATTTTTCTTGAGATCTGTGAAAATCGGTAATGTACATTATAAAACACTTCATCACACAAAAAATGAGGTTGCATGTATATTTTTTTTACTTTGTGTTTTTTTTCAAGTCCTCCATAATTTTCATTATTATGACACGGTAGTTCAATTTTCGCCTTTAATATATGCATTTTCCCACTATCATATCATATCCTATACCTAATCCTGGAATGATGTGTGATCGTAAAACTTTGACACGTCACGTTGCGGTAGCAGTGATCAAGCACATCAGAAACTCAACTCACAATGCAATGTATATAAAATACGATAGGTGGCCTCATATACACGCAGATATACTACATGTAAATGTTCGCCGATAGATTTATTTTGCCAGCTGTCCTTTGTTTACATTTGATTTGCAGCAAAATGCTACTTCACCGTTGTTCCATCAGTTGCTCCCAAATTTTTCCCACTACTTCCAATTTTTTCATAATACTCCCAACTCTCGCCCAATACTTCCAATTCTCTTCCACTACCCCCAATTCTTTTACGATGCTCCCAGTTCTCTCTTACTACTCCCAATTGTTTCCCTTTACTTCCAATTCTCTCCCACTACTCAGTGGACGTATACTTATCTTTTAAAACCAAAATTTAATTTATATCTGATTCAGTCAGCAATGATTCGTGACCATAAAACCATCTTTGATTTAATGCGTGTGTTGAAGCCTTACGTGTGTGACTTGCATGTGATTCTTGGTAATGTATTGAACTGAAACAAATGGTTCTGGAAGCGAGATTTGAGTATGGCATTAGAAGAAATTGGAGTGTCGTTTTTTTTTTTATAAATTGGTCTGGAGGTAATTTTTTTTAAAAAGTACTATTAAGTGTGATCTGACTTGAAGGGAACTTTAAAACTGGAATGTAGGGGGATACTAGAATTTTGCTCACGTTACTCGATCACCAAATTTGATTGGTAGCGTATAAGTCGGGGCGTAGCCGGACGGCTGGCATTAAATGTATTACAGTGGATTAAATTTTGTGTGAAGGTTTCCACGAACGGTTTGAATTAGAATTAAGTAAATGCCGAGGCGTAGCTCGGCTTGCCTGCTAGTAATATACTATAGCATCAGCAGAGTAGGAGTCGGGTCAAGGCAAAATGTTTCAAATGAGACATGAAAAATTCATAAGCCACTTTAACCACGAGAAATACCATAATGTACGAATGTTCATTATCAGCAGAATAAGTTTTTTTTATTGAGCTCCTGCTGTGACAAAAATATTCCATGCAAATCCTGTCGTATAGTTCATTGTCAAGTTTAGTCAGCTTTAAAAAATATGATTAAAACGCATTGGACACAAAATATTAGTAAAAGTACTATACGTTTTATAATGTTACATGTTGTACTCGACAATTTTATGCGTTCACTTTTCTAACTTGCGTATATTTTATAATTTCTTTAAGAATAATTTACATTATGGCTCATTGTTCCTGGCTTATTGCATGCTGTGTGGAAGATGAAATAGCAGAGATAGAACATTATTGTTGCTCATGAGTCAGTGTGAATTATATGACGACTTTGATGACGGAGTACGAGAGGCCTTTTTGTCTGCGTAACTTACATTGAGGTCGAATGTGTGTATAAAAAGTAAAGTAAAATGCTTAATACAGGAATATTGTCAAAATACCTACAAAAATTAAAGTTTTCGTTTGCATACGAATCTAACACTTCTCGCTCATCACTACATCACCGATCTATTTTCTGGAAGGCCTACATACTCTGTAGGATTTTGTGATTTAAACAACATTTTATGCCAATTATTATCTTGACTTGGTCTAACCCTCCCTATCTGACGGCTTGTTCATAGACAGCCCCTGCCTATGCATGTTAAAGATGGCAATCAAATGACAACGAAATAGTGGTTATTATAGCTAATAAACAAGTAGACACTCATTTGGACACCCATTTTCACGTATTTTATCCAACTAAAAAGGATAAACCAAGAGTTAAGATTGCGACCGCATCGTATCATAAACACACATGAGTAAAAAATTCAGCACTGAGTATAGACGAAATCACAAACATCTTGCTCCTTCCTTGCATGCTTGCGATAAACCGAAGTTAAAGTAACGTTATGTCAAATCCAGAGACATTTTTATGCATGTGAGTACAATGAAATAAGTCAAGTGCAGATTTTTATCATATAACATTTCCTTGTAAGTCAAAGTCAAACAACGCGTAGCGTGGCGAAACTAGTGTTCGACATTGTGTAAGAAATTTGTGGCCACGGAACACAAACATTATAAAGTAAATGCAAATGAATTAATAAACATAGTAAATAAAATTGAAAACGCATGAATATTAATGAGCTAAAGGTACGCTTTCTGTCTAATCAACAAATCTTTTGACTTTAGTGAAAAAAGGAGAGCTATAGCTTTTATAGCTAGTCTCAACCCAGGCACGACAGATGTTTGCTTGACCATTTTAGGCTAATTTATTGAAATCAATAATTAATGGTTTAACTTGGCTTCAAAATATTTTATTCGGTTTGAATTACAAATGCAACAATATGTACATACAGAGCGAGTCTTATCGGCAGTGAGATGGTTTAACTTCAATGCATTTTAAAAAGCGAAGATTTTTTTAGTTTTTCAATAAGAAGAGCAGATTTATCTCGAAAGCATTCGCATGACCAATATTACCATGAAATATAATATTCAAAAGTTTTCCTTTTCACTACATACAACAATATAGTGAAAACTGGGCTGTTTTTCTAATACTCTCGATTTCCTGTTTTTACATTTTAAGGGAAGTTCATAAATCTAGGATATCGAACCATATGGAACACTAGAAATCCCAACCTTTGTTTTTATCTTGTTTTTCTAACAAAACAATTTTTGTGCCTTAAAAGATCCTTAAAGATGTAAGCATGTTGTAGGTTGTACATACACTATGAAAGACTTTTTCAATATTTAAGATCAGAGGGTCTCAAACCAGCCAAAACAATCTAATGATTTTCCGGCTTCATGTCAAACAACTGGTTGTCTGTATTTCGCTTTTAAATCTAAAAGTCATTAAGTGTTCAATAACATGTAGGTGTTTTCCTAGAGTCTGCGCATTATGGCCGTGTCCTCACCAGTCCTCACGACGTGATGCGGAGGTACTTGATCCTTTTCAAGTGTTTTAGCGTCATTCAGGGTGAGTGCATGGAAGGTGCATCGCTACAAAAAGTCATTTCATCTGTTATTGTCGTCAAGAAGAGAAACCACACACTGCCTTCCTGTCGCCGTTCGTTGTTGATGTCTTTTCGATGGGCTTGAAGATACTGATCAACAATGACAGAAACATTTGGAAATGGACAAGCCAGAAAATGGAGAGGCTTAAAGTGGATAGCCATGTAGTACACTTCTTGGGCATGGCTCACTAAATAGGATGATCCCAAATCCCAACCACTTCAGTTTGCTTCAGTGTGTATTTGATCATGTTGATGTGTGATGTTTGCTGTGCCTTCTTTTAATAAAAAAGAGAATCAGATCTGGCAGTACCAGTTCAATGTCCATTCAACCAGAAACGGCATGCGGACCAAAGCTCCCCACAATGCAATAACCAAAAGTCAAGATTTTTATATATTAAACATAATGAAGGATATAGTAACAAAACAAAATAAGATGAATCTAACGCAACAACGTCTGTAAAAGTAAATCGTACTTGATTTTTGATTCAGCTATATAATCTTCATTCTTCTGCACTGAAGAATATTATGTGAAGAGCAACTCAATGTAATCCCAAAGCATAAAAAGTAAAATCTGGTCAGGAACCGGCTCCACGTACTTTTAAATGATATATATTTTGTGGTTCAATTGTTGCACTCATCTTCTTAGTATCACACCCAGTTGTTCCAGTTCTTTTTTTATATAGATTTTATATTGTGAAGTACACCAAAAGAAGCGGATGGATACTTGGATTAAGTGAAGCAGAAAATGATCAAGATATAAATTTTGTAGTGCAACACACCAAGAGACTGTTCCTTCTCCTGCCCCTTCTCCTTCTCTTTTGTAATAAATGATATTTCACATCAGTTCAGACACTTGACACAATTGTAGGGCTGGATTATTAACAAAGAGGGGAATAAAAAATCGGAGTGAATGACATGCCACGAAAGAAAAAGGCCCAAAGGCTCAATCAACTCAGTAGAAAATTACAACCAGCAGAGACGCATGAAGAGAATGTGGTTCACAATCCTTTTTTGTTCGTCTTTTATTACAAAAGTAAAGTAACCCCTTCATTTGAACCCCTTTTGGAGTAAAAGAAGGCAGGCTGGAATGAAATGAAAAGAAACTGGTATCTCTGCTTGTCTTTCTCATTATGTAATAAATTCATGTGAAGAGGTCTTTAATGAAGAGATGCTTTCAATTTTATTTCCTCCCCCCTTTCTCAAGACGTGTCTCTCCAGTTTCTTTGCCTGGTTGAGAAGCCTTGTCTGGTCACGGTAATTTATTGTTTTGTGATGATAGCATAATCATCTTAAGGGCTACCGATCATGAACCACCGTCAGTTTCTCAATTTCAATTTTTTATCAACATGTTCTATATGAAAACAACCATGTTATACCATAATAAAATTCATTCGCGTAGTTGATAGCAAGAATTGGTTTGTATTCCAGTGCACGCTACCCTTATGTTCTCTAATCTCCTTAGTTTTTGGTTCTCATATTATGTTAAAAATGGGAAAGTATAATAAAATGGCTTGTATATGGGTCTTATATATACTGATTTCGTTCCTCTACAAATACCAGTCTCAAATGAAAGAACTGTATTATACTCATAACAGAAAATTACATAGCTCTTGAAGGGCTCCCTCGACACTTATTTCAGCCTGCCTGAAGTCTGGAGGAATATATTTCTGTCAAGAAATTAGTTTCGGTAGCTGATCATTGTCTTTTCTCAAGTTTCTCACGAAAATAATATCATTTCAGTTTGAAATTCACCTTTGTCTCATAATTTCTAACAAATTTAGTTTCTCTAAATCTATATTCCTCGCGTAAACCCGTGTACAATCTTTCATTATCGTATCACTGCTTATATAGTACAGTGTAACATTACATAAGGCAAGAGCTATCAAGAGCAGCACAACAAAATAGCTTGCACATAAAGAGCTGGTCCAGTTGTTAATATAGGTCTGAAGACAATTTCTAGGGCCACCAGCCACTACCACACAGGTGAAGACATGAAAATTTCATGTTTAGGACCTCACGGAATCATCTTTTAGCTAATGAAACAACCACAGAGGAAACTGATCATATCAAGATACGTGGCTCAAGTTGTTGAAAGGCTTTACCTAAATAATACACCACGCAATCCATATGTAGTACATTGCACATCTCCCCCGTTTTCTTTATAAAAATTATATTTTCTTCATGAAAATGGTGGTGCAGGAAGATTTATGATTTATATCATGAGATGAGGGATACTTTTTATCGAAGGGATAATAAAATGATGTACAATACGAACGCGATGGGCTTTCTTGGAGTTGTTATTTATCACGTACAGCAGAAATGTTATGCAATATCATATTATCAGTAGTATTTGTGAGAGAGGAGAGTATAAGGCTTAAAGACAGACGCTTTCATAAAGTTGCCCTTCTTCTGCTTGTCTTTACTCCTGCGATCGCTCCGCTTACTAATACACTTTTGACATAATGTCATACCTTCTCAAATGTTAGGCTTCCTGTTGATCCGGTTTTTTCCTTGCCAAATTGGCATTTAACAACCCATAATTCAAACAGTAAAATACTAGATTTCACCAAACAGCAGGTAGCAACACCATCAAATCATCTTCTTGCTCGTATACGCACGCAAAATGAACGAAACAGCAAAATTTACTAAAAGTTTAGAAATGAATTAAGATTCTTTATCCAGTCCCTGCAGTTTAGTTATGCTATAGGGTTACGTTCTTACAGAACCTCTGAAAAAAATTATGTAATATATTTCCCCATTTTCCATACGATGTATTGACAATCCAATTTTGTGTTGAATATGAATAAGCTTAAAAGCAAAATATTTTTCAACGACAAATGAGCAACCTTTTTTGATGACGATAATGAGTGTATGGGCGCATCCGGTTTTTTCCAATGAATTTCCATCCTGCTCTTTCTTATCCAGCTTTCATTCTCATATGCCCGTACAAGATGTGAATGAAATGTGTTTGTAAATTTGATAAGCTTACAAGATATTGCGTAACAGATTTGTGTAAAAAAGTTCCGAGATTGTGTAGGTGGTGTAACATGATCTTTGGTTTTGGTTTATAGTGTAGTAACGTCTGTGAATGAAATACTATGAGCATCCTCTCACATTCTTCTCAATTTCTTGTATAGAATTTGAATATGAGAACCATTCCTGCTTAAAATGATGGTACCTTCCGGTAACTGATATAGGGCTGAATCTTTTTGGTGCTCCTCACAAAAAGTGCACCCATGTCAGAATAATGCCCTTTTGTCATATTGTGTATACTGCATAACTCAGGGTGATAGGGAGGAGTGCACAATAATGGGCATAGAAATTCGTTTCTCCAGATACTACATTAAAGCTTATGCCACTCTGCATAATGGAAATCATGTTCTGTGTGTTTACGCATTTACAAGTTAGGTTTCCGCTTTTATGAAACATCCGCTGAAAATATATTGTGTACAAATACAAACCACTGATGGTTCAGTTTAAATTCTTTCAAATTTCTGTTTTAGTAATATAATAACTACCATTTTAAAGTGTAGCATATTGCAATAAAAAAATCAATTAAGGTCAATTTGATTTCAATTTCAAGGGAAATGTGTTCTTGGAAATCATTTAAATCTTTTTATGCATATTTTATGTGGGAGAATAAATTTGCATGTCATTAAATTAGACTGGAATAAATTGGCTAAACCAGACGAAATAAATAATTGAACTTTGATATGATTTAGCTTCTAAACTGCATACATTCTTGTTCTACGAATGAACAAAATCAATTAACCTTAGGAATAAAATTGATAAATTCATAAAAAGCTTAGATTGAGGAAGTGTGGCATAAAATTTTCAGGGGGACACTCCCGTTCTTCATTAATTTTTTGTTGCAATCGTTTCATACATACATATACATATATATAATATAAGCAATTGTACAGTTTTGTGTTTTGAATTTGGCTGTAACATAGCTTACTTACACAGACTACGTCATGAACTCAATAACTCCGGGCAATGATAATATTTATCATCTTCACAATACAGAGTGATAGTAATGCGTAATGCATGCTGACTAAAAGAGAGGTCTATGTCAGTCAACGAACAGAAGTAGAGTGCATCACAAACAGTGCCTGAAGAAGATGAAGTTGATAAAGTAAATGAATATTTCCATAAGAGGAAAAAGGGACATTTAGCTCCGAAGAAGACATGAAAATGATTAAAGGAAAAAACGAGAATTGATTGGATGAATGTACCCATTGGAATGAATTACATTGAGCATTACTCATCCTAATTTGCATTGCCTTGTACAATACATTGTTGATTGTTGGAATAAACCTTGTCCTTTACTTTTAATAGTTTCTCAACCAAGTTTGGATTGAGGAAAAAGATACACATCCTCAAACTCACAAAGACTACGCAAGAGAAAGAAACGGCACATTATACATAAATTTGGGACAACATCATCATCATCTACATCGTTCTCCCCTTTTCTCATGTTCTCCTATGAACGTCGTTAGTTTTGTTGTCTTAAAAAGAGTTACCCCATACACTCATTACGCACAAATATACAAAACACTACACAACTGCATCATGGTTTCTTTTAAATAAATAAAAAGAAAATCAGGTCAAAAATATTATAAAATTGACCTTCTCCGTGGACATCATAGTCACATTTAATATTGAATATAGTCTTTATATACGATATAGTAATAAATTATTATAGGTATATAATAATGTACACGAGAAAGTTGTAGCATTTTTCCAGTTCTCGGCAACAAGCACAAGACACAACGACACAAAACATGTTTCAGGACAGTAAGACTGATGATAATGCGAGTTGTCTTTGTGTAAAAGGTACCTTAATGTAGGCTCAGGTATTTGGGATTGACTTTTAGGTTTCCTCTTTCCATATATCTAACCTGCCCTGTCTTACCTATTCTTGGCGACAAGATTTATTGCAACAGCAAAGTTGAGGGACCACAACTATTTAGAAATCTTTCTTCTGTCGTCTTTGGAAAACGGAACATTTTCTATATTGCCCCAAGCCCTAGCCTAACCATGTGTCTTGTGCTTTATAGCTGACGACAATGAGGACGTGACTTACGACGATAGTTAAAGGTTAAGCAGTCGGTATTCAAGTTAATTGTAGACCCTTTACAACATGAAACACGGAAGGAGATGGGGAGGACTCTGTCTGTCCCTTTTTTGCCCTTCTGTCACGACTTTTGGGCTGCATCTAAGCCACAAGCAACAATGTGTGGACCAAGCCTACAAAATTAAATGTTGCATTGTGCTCCTGCTTAAACTCCAAATTGAAATGTCATAACAGACAACCACCATCCAATTTTATTTGCTGCTTAGCATAGCACTGGAAAACAGTTGGGAGATGAGCCTTAGATATGGCTTGGACGATGATGAAAGCAAAAAGACAGGAGTGCAAGTGGTAGTAGGAGGCGTGAGCTACCCTTCGATCTTGATTACTTTAAAAGTAGTGGAGAAGCGAAAGAGAACAATGAATGATGATTTTTAGAATTTGATAAAACAGAACAAGTCAGTCTATTTCCTTTCCTTCCAACCCCATGTTTCATAATATAAGAATAATGAGCAAGAACAGAAGCGAAATAACATAACGAAGCAGAGGATGAAATAAAGATGATGTGATTTGATATGAATTCATAAGTACAAGTTGAGCGTAACACAAGTTTTGTGGAAACGAATGAAATGAGGGAGGTAAAAAGAACGGAAGGACTGATTTATCTTGCAGTTCACCTCAAAAGTTGTTATTTTTTCTTGGCGAAATCCTGTGTCAGTGGGAAAAGTCACAGCACCACAGAAAAGGCATAGAATCAAATGAGTGCATTTAAAAAGCAAAAACGTAAGTGCAAGTGTACATTACTTTATAAAACAGTAAGCATAATATCGTGTGCTTAGATTTTTTCCCAGAAAAATAGATTTGTTGAGAAAGGTGACGTTGAGTTTAGTGTCCGATAAAAGTAGATATTAAGTACATGGTGATGCTATGTTGCTGCCAATACAGAATGTAAGTGTACAACTCATCGTCAATTGCAAAGCAACTTAGAATGAACTTGGTGTATTTTAATAAGCTTACTTTTTCCCATGAAAAAATGTAATAAAAAAGCCTTCTTTTCTTATGTTATAATATGTATCTCATCGTCATTTCCATTTTACTGTCCATGCTGCATGCAAAGTTAATTTAAATTCAACCAAAAAGGAAAACAAAAATGCATTTACACTAAACGTATACACACACACACAATTTTTACAATAAACTTATCTTTCATTATGCATGTAACCAGAAATAACTTTTTGACTAGTCAGGCAAATGATATCAGCCCATTTCTTTCTCTTAATAATAAGTTTCAGGCTTTATAATATGTTCCAATCCAACCAAGTCCTGCTGCTGATTTTCAAAATTTGAAAAAAATAAAAGGGCAACCTTTAGATTTATGGTCAATCAACAAGTTAATCATTAAGAGAAGAACAGAAGTCAATTAACAGAGAAAACAGAGGAGTGCAACCAGTTATTGAATGATGTAGAGTGTGAGTCCATTTCAACCATGATTATTCGGCAGTGAATTATTCTGGTCACATGCATAAAAACGAGATCTTCTTTTTTGATAAATCTGGATGAATTCCGAAGCTTTCTATCCGGATCCGGCCCTTGGCATGAAACAAATGAGGAGGTATATACTTCTTTGTATAATATACAAAAGGTTTGTAGAGAGTCACATTGCTCACAAAAGAGTTGAACTTTTAGTGAACTTGCCATGAATCATTTTTCCTTTTAGTTCACAGCAGAAAGGAAAGAATTTTAAAGCTTACCAATTGCCAATGAATGTTGCTAACAAGCTGTCCGCAATAAATTATACAAGCTAGTTACTACCGCGTTAAAAAACAATCTGTTATAATGGACCTCTACGAAAATGTATGCATATGAGTATTATGTTTATAAACATCTTCAACATTCTTTCTGGACATCTACCATTTTATGTTAGGTCAGCCATATATTATTCTTCAGGTCCTACAAATCCCTACAAATCGCCGAGGCTTATAGTGATGAAAGAGGAATTTTTGGGAAGACAAAGAAACATGTACGTTACCGAATTGAATCCATTTTAAACTGATTTACTTTACCACGTTTGCCAAGTATGCCGTCGGCAAAAGCGAAACCAATTTGCCTATTTTGTCAATCCAAAGGAAATTTGGGACGGAATTTTAATCAAGCTATTTATTGCCCGTCGATTAGAAGCATTTAGTCTTCCTACATCAATTTGGGACATTTATTGTACGACGACGTAAGAAATGCATATATGATGGTTGATGATTTTATTCGGCACACGCTTACCTTTATCAATGCTAAAGAATGCACCTATTGTCTAATTGTAAGTCTTCAGTCTGTCAATTTCAGCAACCATTACAACTTGCTAGCACGTACCATTTATAGAAGATAATATGTAAAGCAAATAACGAGGTACATTGTTGAGTAAATCTTGTGTGTCATACTAATTTTAGTCGAACAGGAGTGTATATGCCATCCCGGAATTATTGTTTACTTTTCCTTGCATACATCCCTGTTGAACTGGCAACGACTTTGCTTCAAAAATTGAAAAGTGTGTATTAAATGTAAGCATCCAAACTTGAGAGTTGAATCTGCATAATAGATAACATTCTAATTCATCCGAGCTTCTTACTCATCTGTTGACCAACTTTCTATTATAAAGATGATGATAAATTGCACAAAGTCAATATGGCATCCTTTTCCACAGAACTTCATGCTAATAAAGGTCAACTCAAGTCAACCTATTGTCTGATCGCATATATTGGCATACTTTGCTCGTTAAATTATTATTAAAGCTGAGCATAAAAAGGATCCGCCCTTGTGGATTTGGGCTTATAGCTAAAGCAATTTCTAAATAAAAAAAATTAACACATGTATTTGGGGGTAAAATGAAGGAATAGAAATAATCCGCAAACTGAAAATTACCCAGCTTCGATCTACCCTTCATGTTGTTACCTTTCATAAACATACAGTAAAGGAAATCGAAATTCAATTCAACTCATGCTGTTGGCATGTGTTGGTTGAGTTTAATTTTGGTCACTAACTATAGTCACACTCACAACGAATTCATTGTGATAGTTAGTGAAAACGCCCTCTTCTTCCAAAGAAAATTCATTTTGAACATTACTATAAACTCCTTCATGTGTTTGTTTAAGCACCTTCAGTATTTTGAGGAAAATCAATTTCAGTTAAGTTATTGTTATAAAGTACACAGCTGAACACTGTTGCAACAGCCTCGAATAATAGATAATATAGGCTTGTGGCTATATAAATTGTGATTTGGGACGTTTGGCATTTTCATTCCTTGAGTCAATGCTCATAATAATTAGGAAATAGAGAGAGAGAGGGTTGCTTTTGCTTGACTCTTTTCATTAATGAAGTTGAAATGGGAATGGACAGTGGAGTAGTTTGGTGAGAAATACAATAAAATTGACTAAAATATGATGGGCGAAACTACGTGTGGGATATTTTAAATCATACTGCGTGAGTGACACAAGGTATCACTTGATTGTCTATTGGATAAATTAACATTGTATTTCAAATCCAGCCAAACATTTTGTAATTTGTAATATTATATTTTCAACTTTGCGTTTGAACGCTATAATATGTATGCATAATGTTTCGTATAGCTCCAACCAGATATTGACTACGTCCTTCACGGTTTTGACTGCTCAAGTCATAGCATACCCCACGTTTTCCTTTCGTACGCATAGTAAACTATCACACAACCTGCTCCAATAAAACATCAAATTATCGGCCAAGAGCATTTTAACTGTTAGGCTACAAGTATTTTTCACCAATTCTTAAAAGTGTATAAGGCTGTATATTATGCATTTGGATTTTTATGTTTGTGTGTATTTTCCGTCTGCACCCATATATCCATCACAAAGATGATGATTGAGATTGTATGTTGGTTCAGTTGTAGCAGGCTATCAGTAGTAATGAAGATATGTACTTATAACATAATACTCATTACCGTCTCCGGTTACAGTAATCAGCTCGGTTGGCGGTTGGTTCGAGATGAATGAGCATTTTAATCAAACTCTACAAACGAAGCTTTGGGGCTATTTAGTTACAAGTTGCAAAAAGAGAATCTCTTGATTAAAATGAAGAAGGTCAATACACCCGCTTCACTAGCAGGACAGCAGACACATATACCCGCTATTCCTCATCTGATGATGGATGATCCTAATATGTTTGTGGTACATACATATATATATATTGTGCATATACCTTGTTTGTACATTAAAATGATGCACCATAAATGTATTTGCCATTTTGCCATCTCACTAGAGAAATGGAAGCAGTCCACTTTGTGTATGCCAAAGCTTGCAAGCGCAAAAAGGCGAAACAGTGAATTACAAAAAGCATTTAACAAGCATATCTAGCTCATCTTTTGTACATACATATCTACATCTCATCTACACGCATGGTCACTTGCAGCGACTTTACATCTCATTCATATTATATCTTGTTATATAGCCTGGCGGTCTGTCCATCAAGCAAGGAAAGGAGCAGTAATATGCAGAGACAACAACATACAAAAACAAAGTTAATTACAACTAAAAAGCCTTCAGCTAACGCGCATGCTTTATATAGATATCTGCTTGTATAAGTGAGGACAAGATGGAATTTTAATAATACTACTCATCTTTTCTTTCTGTTTTTATTTCAAATTCACCATACCCTGAGACACTCAACATATGACTGACATGCGCTATCCAAAAATTAAAGCCGATTTCCCCGAAACAGTTAGTATTTTTTAAGAGAGAGACACCACCAAAATGTTATGAACAATACACTACATTTCCTATGCAAAACAACTCAGAAAATTTTGTCCCTTCATCATTATTTCCTTACATAAAAAATGTCTTGTAAGAAATGACAAGACGCAAAGAAGCTTAATCTGTTTTTTTTTTTTGTTTTTACGATTTTCTTTTTGTCGTTTCTTGTTCCGTTAAAGAGAAACGAGACAAATTAGTTAGAAAACAAATGAGAGAAGACTTAATATGACTGAGTTTTATAAGGAAGATAAAAATATGTGTATACGAGGTAGACCGACTCATGAACCTTTTTTTTATCTACTCATGACTCAAGAGGACACGGAAATATTTTTACGGGGCTTCAGCTTGCTGCTGATGCTGCTGTGCAGAGAAAATTGCGAAAAAGGTAATATAATTCATGCATGATCATTAAATGTTGCCCATGAAAGAAGACAGATAGAAGAGATTCACGTAATCTGCATGCCTCCCTATTATTCTGTCGTCCTCCCCACCTAATGCTATTATCTATACATAGTTATGTTGTTTGTGGTGGTGTTTTACCATATCTTTACATTTTGTTGTACTGCTAGAAACCATGAATCATTATCTTGATCAGCATGAGGATTTGTTAGTTTGGTGAGTCGGTGAATGGAACCACCGTTCTATTGTCGCTTATGATTATGTATGTTTCTTCTACTACATAAAATACAACTTACTGCTCAACACAGCCAATTTAATTTCGATTGAAACAAAAATATAAGAAACTCACTCAGGACATTGCACATTGGAATATATAATAATAATGTACTTGTAGAATGTTAGTTTTTTTAAACGTACAAATGAAATTCAAATATTCTTTTGTAAGTTCAGTTGTATGCAACTATAACTTACTTAAACTTAACGATATGTGCATTTTGAAACAAGCTGATAAGGCAGGAATCGAGAGCATTCTTGATGTGTTGATGGGAATCATCATGAAGTAATCGACATTCCACATCCCACACACAAGCATTTATGACTACAAAATGACATTTACACAAAGTTGTGCTGTTGTTGTGGGCTGCTGTCAGCTAATTTCTCATTGAGAGCACACCATTAGAAAATATGGTGTTTTATATCAAACATAAATTAAATGTTGAAATAGTTATCTGCTGAAACAACATGTAAAAACTTTCTTAGGTCAAGCTGTCATTTTAAAAATACTAAAGTAGATAATATTATATAGTGCTCATTTTCATTGCACAGTTCAATTAAATGTTCCTCTCTTTTACTTAATTAATTTCGAAATGAAGACGCATTAATCCAATCACGTCCTTTTTAATTAAGTTAATGTGACACCTGTACTGCACAATTAAAATATATGACACTTTGATTCACACGATGGAATTAAGGGACTTTTGTTAAAAAATAAATAATTAACTGAAAACTGTAGTCTAAATTATAAATTAAAAGAACATTGCATGCGTTAATAAAATCCAAAGTCTTAAGAGCCCAAATGCACTTACTATAACTTTGTATCGAGATATGACTATAATTACTTTTTCTGTTTTTTTTTCATTAGCATGATTTAGTGAACTAAATTCTTTACCAATGTTTGAGTGTCGAGTCGACTCAATATATATGTGGTGGCATCAAATCGCATTTGCAACTAAGTAAGCGACCAAAAGTAAGCCTTTATGAGCAAATGAGTTATTTTCGTATTTCGTGATTATTACCTTCAATTGTTCCAAGACAGTTTGACATTCATGTTGATGATGGTGGTGTTGGGTGGCTCCTTGGGCTCCCGTTGGAGATGATGAGCCTGTCACAGATGCCGAAGCAGGTGCTGCTGGTGATTGGGATAACAAAGCCAGACTCTCATCGATTGACACAACCAATCTCTCAAAACCGTTACCAATCTTGGTCACAAATGAAGTGCTCTGCTGAGCATAATCATGATCATGTTCAATCTCTTCGTGATTATCTGAAAGAGATGTGGATGAAGCTGATGGTGTTGATGAAGAAGATGATGTTGAAGTGCCAGCTTCCGTCATGGATGCACCCAACACAACATTGTTGAGAACGACACCAACGAGGAAAAATGCAAAGAAAGATGCACAACGGAGAGATGAAGATGAGCTGAAGCTCGACATTGTTCCGTTTTCTTGTCTCCTTGTTCTTTTCATTCTCGTGCCAAAATGTGAAAATGAAAATGATGATGAGGCTGATGAAGATGAACACATATTTTTGGCGACAACCTTCAAACAAATAACGGAATTGTTACGATACGCTGCATGAGCATTACTTGTCTCAAAAAACACGTTACCTACACTGCATTAATGTACTCACAACTCAAGAATGAAATATTATATCACTTGATTTTTTAACATGCTTCTTCACATCTCACAAGTATTGCTTACAAATTACAGGTGTATTGTACTATTGTTGTACACAAAAAAATGTGTTACATTATTTCAAGTTCTTGCATGAATGTAAAGTTTTTCATGCGGAGTGGGAGAGAAAAAATGTGTCGGAAAATTGTCACAGATTGATAGCCACACACTCTGACGGGTTCACTTCAATTTCTAACAACATTTTTACCTGTTCTACTTGCAATAAGACCAAAAATACTTTGTACCAAGTATTAGTTTTAATATATTTAGAAACCTTCCACCTAAAAGCTTTCAACAAGGTACGCTAGTGATGGTGTTTCGTCTTGTCTCAGAGATCAACTGAAGGAACGAAATTACCATCAGGGGAAAAGTGTGTTTTTCCTAATCCCGGATATTGCTCTTTTGTCTACAACAAATGTTCTGCATGTAGTTTTCTTGCAAGCGGTATATTTTTAAGACACGTCCAGATGGAAGGGTAACTTAAGCTTGGGAGGAAGAATGCCACTTGTCCCACCTGAAATCTGAGAAGCTCAAGTCAAGTTAAGAAGGAAGGTTCACTCAGAAGGGAGTCCTGCAAACAACTGCTGCCTTTCTGTTTCTTCCTAAAACTGCCTTAACACATGTCACCACCAACCGATATTGCTCTAGTTTTTACATCACTTGTAGTAGTCGTGCACTTAGGGTCTTACTCAAGGAGGGTCCTAATAATGATTTCCTCAATTGGCATAAGTAAATACCCAGATGTGCGCACTGGGTATACGAAACAATTCTCTTTAATTTTAATTGATTACTTGGTTGTAAAACAACTTGTAGTGTATGTATTTTGGCTATAGGAAGGCAACATGATTTTACTCTTTAGTTAGATCTTGATCATTCAGTAAAGTTCACTATTTATTGTTTATTTACCTTTTACGATTGAGTATATCCAATATGAGTTGATTAATTATACTTTTACACCAAACTGGTGATAATGATATGATTACATGGGTGTGAAAGGATTTTTGAGATTCTCGTATTCTGAATAATAAAAACACTTGGTTACTCTGCGTAAACGTGTACGTTCGCACAAGACTGAAGCTGGCACGCAACTGAGCTGGGAAGCCGTTTCTCAAACGAGTATAAGATTAAAGATGTAGAAAAGAATGGACTGGGAGAAATTGAAAAAAGAACCTTTTGGTATTAAAGCGATGGTATATTGTATAAATTCCATACAAGCTAAAGTTACCGGCTTGGTTGTCTTCTCTTGTATTGGTGATGTTCACCATCATCATAATATCATTGTTCAACTTCGTTTGCTTTGCTATATAATATGCTAGCGTATGTAGGCAACATCCATCTTGGCTAGTACCTAAAAATCCCTTATATTTTTCACTTACAAGACACAAAATAAACAACACAATCATTGCTAGCCAGTTCTCCAAGCCCACCACACAAATCTAAAAGGTATTAAAGCAACTTCCTCGCATCTTTCCATGTCATCTATCTATGTTGCAGGATTATATGTTGCGTATTCGTATATATGCACAAGGTATCATTCACAATAAGTTTTGATTCTCAGGTGCTTACTAAAACTACACCCAGCATCTTCCGAGTTTAAAGAATAATGGGAGATGGGATGAGTAAACATTTTATTTTTATACTACCACTGTCCTTGTGGCTTGAACTTGGCAAGAATTACTTTTAATGAGTTTCTCAGGATAGATTCCTGCTCACTATATCTGGTTGGCCAAACCAGCACGTCTCATTTAGCCCCTAATTTGACACTTGACATCCTTGTCGCATGACGCTCCAACACCCACACACAACATATCGCTCCATATTCATCGGACTACCACTCGCCCCAAGCGAAAAATTTAATTATGGGAAAAGTTTATTGAGCGATGGAGAAATTGCTTTTGTAAGCATTTCAGTTTCATTATGACATTGATGACTTTAATGAGTGTGCGTTGCTCCTACTATCACAGTAGAAAATTAATGATTATAGTCATAAAAATGAGTTCAGTCTTTGTAACCTACCTCATGGAAACAGTAGCAGTATTTAGGAAAGATATCGGTGAGAAAGAAAAGTCCGAAGAAAACGAACAAGCAAACAAGTAAACGAGGAACAGTATATATACCTCTCTTATTTTAATATAAAATGTGTTATTTGTTAGCAGCCTCCTTTGTTGCCTTGTTTTGATAAGCCTTTATTACGCAAGATTACGCTTAATAATAAGCAGGCAATAAGTTAAAAAGAACCCCGTCTCTTATTCTTACATCATCTCTTTATATCTCAAGTTTTGAGTCACACCATTTCTATATCAGTTTTCCTTAGCTTATCCGATCTAATAAAGTTACAAATGCCCCGCTAGCGATTGTTACACCAACTAACTTACCATTTTTATTATCTTTCTTATGCTTTGAAACTGTAACCACTCATTTTTATTTCTCAGAAAAAAAGAGCAATAAATAAACATTTCATTTTTCGTCGATAATGATAAAAACAAGACTAGAAAAGAAACAAATCAAAAGAACATTGTGATAGCAGAAAAACAGGATGATTCACATGAAACGAAATGGTTCGCAATGACTGACTCTTATGCAAATGGAGAGTAGAAAAGGCGAATAATGATAATCCACTTTTGATTCTTCCGATCATTAGTCTAAAACTAATTCAAAGCAGACTTGAGAGATTATACAAACAATAATAATATTATTTTACGTATTTGATTTGATCTTTTTCTTTATTCAAGAAATATGCATTCTTAAATTCATGTATATTCTTCATGTACGTATGAAATACTATCAACTATCAAGCAATCACAGAAAATAACTGGATTTGCCCACCTCCAAGTTTAAAAATTGAAGGTGTTGTTATTCAGAAGAATCGGGTGCTCTAGATAAGGCAAATAAAATGCAATGCAAATGGTAGGTAGGAAATTTTAAAGTTTTATCCAACAATATATTTACGACAATGATGTTCTTTAGCTGAATATTATTGATGCAGTGCATGCCGCTAGCTGGCTGCATGATGTATGCGGACTAATGGACGGTCAAGCACTCTAACCTGGAATCTTGACTTTTTCACTCTTTATTCAAATTTTCAAATATCATTTTCACTGCCTTTAACTACCGACGCAATATTTTCTACATTATTCATATTGAATGATCGTACAATACTCAAATCATCATGCTACTCTTCTGGATTATTGCGTGATCAACCTGGTTCCCATATTCGATTTCAAAATTGCTATACAATATCTTCTTACTGCTCTTACAGAATGCGTACAAGAGGTATTGGATTTTATGTGGCTCTCTAAAGTATGATGGTGGTGCAATTTGACTGCAATGCAGGTGCTCCAAGGGATTATTTTATTATCCCGAGATGTTAGCATGATTACAAGTTATGAAGAAGGATGGACGCCAAAACGAAGAACGAAAACACGTCAGGTCAACTCTCGTCCAAATGTGAAATGAGGCTTTTGACTTTACAACAAAGTGGACGGACACAGATACACATTGATGAAGAGTGGTGAAGAACATAAAATTGTTTTGATTGGATTTCACCTAAATAAAAATCACCTGGAGCACTTTACGTTTCATTGTCTTCATACAACATTAAATGAAGGAATATGGTAAACCTGAGTTGTTGCATGGTTGTTTGTACCTTTTAGCAAGGGGCAAGAAAGCAAGAGGTACGGAATTATGTATGTCATGTCGGATTACGCATACAAGCCCTGCGTATAAAAACTAATCTACCCCTACCCTTCCGACTAATAAATGCCTATTTCTTAATTTATGCAAACAGTACAGGTTGATAGCACGTAACCATAAAGGTTCTTACTCAATGATGATCACAATCCGTGTTTCTTTTGGGTTATTAGCAGTGCCATTAGCACTTTGTGTAATCGTAACAGCTAAAAAATTATTATACTATCAGGCACTATATGCAGATAAAGTTCTTATGTGCACGTTAGGTAGCTTCCTCTTTATGCAACGTGAGATGGAGTTTGTGAAAGGATTTACAAATGCCTCGTCTTCTTAATCGTCTTAATTGAATTTACACGAAGATGCAATCAGGCACCAGCCCCACTAAAAAAAATGCCTCACCTCTTCTTCACTGCTCCTTCTTCCTCAATCAAAATCTAATGCAATTAACGGCTCAGTCAACGCTCAGCCAACCGTCCGTTTCTTTAAATCCCGAATTCTCTATACATACAACATATATTATGTATCGTGCTTCTTCCCATTCAGCTTGTGCAATCAAATATATTATACATATACGTGTTGTGTACATTTCCAAAGAGGCAAAACGACGAAAGAGGCAAAGGAAAAGCAGGAGCTAATACCCTGAGTAAACAACAACAAAGGAATAATACGAAATGAAAGGCTGAATTATCATGTGTACACAAGAAATCCCTTTATAGCAGATGCTGAAGACAGGAGTAGGCCACACATTCCTCATTTATGAATGAACTGAAGATGAGGAGGCTTGCTGCATGTTTACTTGGCTCGTTGCCTCTCAAAGAAGATGAAGAATTAAAATTGAAGGCGAGTCAGTAGGCTAAGTAAGCATTATCATTAAAACGGAATTTGTGTTTGTAAAAACCAAATGAGCAAATGTGTTTGGTGATGTGAGATGTGATAATGATATTTTAAGTAGGAGCTCTGGTATCGCACAAACAAGGACCCATATATGCCCCTCATCGAATCATCACCACAGAAAACAGAAACTGCAGTTTTTCCTTTATAGAGAGAGGATATTTTCATGATTTTTCGTAGTTCGTTTTCCTACCAATATCAATTATTGTTGAGGTGTGTAATGGGCATTCGTTGCAATGAAATGCAATCTATTCATTCTATTAAACACAAGAAAAGCTGTTGCTGTTAATGTAATGAAATTGTAATGGATCCCTTATCACGTCGCAAACAAACATGCATTCATTTTCATTGTTGAAGGTAATGCAGCTTACCTCTTAACAAAAGAACACGACTTTTATCTCACATTTCCTGATGGACAATCCAGACATAATGTGAAACGAACGATGGATAGTCGAGCTTGCGTATATATGGGATTCTACGGGAAAAGCAAACATTGAATTTTACTTAAAATCGATGAAACATGCAGCAGAGACCATGTTCCTAAGAATGAAAGAATTTCTAAAAGTTTCTGAGCCGTGCCCACTTCCTCAACCCAAGACGGAAATTGCATTTTACGTGATGTTGTTGCTTTCTGAGGTGCACCAAAGTTGTGAGAGTAAACGAAACACCAATTTATAATCCGACACAGTGAAAGAGCAAGCACGGCTGACTATAGAATAAATAGACACAACAGTCTAACATACGAAATAAGAAACATTAACAAGTCACACAAACAGGGTGGGAAGCGTTGAACGTGATTCTAAACAATGATCGCCATTTTCAATATGTAGCAATAAGCATAAACTAAAAATCGACAGCGACCATCATCGTCCTTCCGTTTTAGAAATGCTTGTAATATTCTTCTCCCTTGAAACGATGAAATAATCTGATAGAAATAGAAGCTCCAGATGCCAGAGGTTATATTTATCACTTTACTATTTCAGGAATACGAAAACTTAAATATGTTCTACAAACCAAAAATATCCTTACAAGAGGGGAAAACGAAAAATGTTAGCTTTTACTCATACTTGAAAAGGAAATCAATGTGCTATATCTCTTATAGCCGTCAGTTAATTCAATTTATGCATTTAACTTTCTTGTATGCCGTTTGTTCCAGCGGAACAAAGTCAACGTCTTTGAGTTAAGTTGCGTTTTAAATAAGGTGATAATTAATTTCAATCCACTGTGTGAATATTTTTTTACCCTTCCGATGAGGAACGTTAAAATTTTGCTTATTATAATTATTCTTTTGTTATCTGACTTTCGCTATACATGAAAGCCAAAACTCGTCGCGTGACAAACGCTTTTCCCTGTTCCTTTTCCTCCGTAAAAAGAGTGAGAGCTTATATGATTTTGTGTACTGGTTGAGTTACGTAACAACTACTCTGTTGCGAATTTTACTGCTGTTGACGCATTTGCATGAGTTGCATTTAGTAGTCGCAACGGGATGAGAAATCTCGTTTCTGTCCCGGGAAAAATCTCATTTAGTAACATTCGGGTAACCCGTTTATTCCCGGGATCCCGATAAGATATTGTGTGTATGCTGGTACATGTTTCATAATTAACTAAACTACTTGTTAGTTACCAAATTTTGGGTTGGTTACGATCTACACATATGTATTTAGTACAGAGACCGGGACCCGGTCGAGATCTCGGGAAATCTCAAAGGGGTACGAAATATCATCGGGTTGCCCATCGAGATCTCATCTGCGACTACTAGTTGCATTGCTAAACGATACTTTACATCCGTTTTGTTTAACATAAGCAATGCATGGTTATGTACAGATGATTTAAAGTGAATCCTTTACTTATCAGTAAAAAATGAGCGGCTCTGCTTTGAAATTGCTACTTATTATTTCGTTACACTTTGAGACGAACTCAAATAATATCGCTATTGTTTGGTTAAGCAATGGCAGTAAGTAAAGGAAAATGAACAGATCATGAAAATCAAATAAACTTCTTCGCAATCCTCACCACACCACCACCCCTTTTGCGATTGTAATCCGAGGCCCCTACTATAATTCCAAAACCAGAAGCTGAAAATCAGGTGGCTACATAATCATTGCTCTGTTTAAAAAAAATATATATAGCAAGATATGACAAGCATAAGATTGCATTTAGACCGTCGGTCTCAGAACTGTGTGTTTAGTATCTCCATAATAAAAGCTGCAGATGACATCTAGCTAAACTAATCGGGTTCGGAGCAAAGTGCAAACCCGTCAAATTTACATGTTATACTTATACAAACAGTCTTGAGACGGAAAAATAAAAATAATTAAGCTCAACGAGAACTCCAGTAGTCAGAAAATGTCAGGAGTGTTTTAATTCTGGTGAAGAAGAGTAATAGTAATAACTAATGAAGTAGATTTTAACACTCTGACCCCACTGAATAATAATGATGAGATAGAAAATGCAAAAAGGTTTGTCTGCTACCATTGAACTGAAGTTCGAGCCAGCTTGTTGTGTGATGAGCAAAACTTGCTTGGAAACATTTGCTAGCATTTGTTCATTGTGATGTGAACCACTTCTTGCAGTTGCTTTCATTTCAATTTTGTCTGTTCTTCACTGCATAATACCATAGATTAGGATTTTATACCTGTCGATGTATATAAAATCCTACGTATATTATCTATGGTATATACTCGCACCTTAATGTAATGTAACCAAACATTTGGATTGCAGTATTAGATTTTTTATACTTTAATTCTGACAAGTTGGAAGCAAGGTGTAGTGCACCACACTGCACTGATCCTCAGTTCTACAATAATTAATAGTGAAAATTCCTTTCGATGATTCGATTAAAAATCAAGTGAGACTAAATAAAAAAGCTGGGGAAACAAGCCTGTTTCAAGTTATGTATTACATTTTATGTGTTTATTCTTTACTAGTATTGCATACAGTAACAACGAGTTGGAGATGTAATGTAGGAGTAGACAAGAGATCAACTCTCCCCATCAACTTTTATTGATGACGATGACGCGAAAAACGATGTAATCTTGACCATCTATGCAATTCTTTCTTGTTGTCTTGATATCAAAACACAACACACTTTATTACGTGAATGTTACATGATATTATGGTGATTGAGATTATCACGGAATATAAGAAAAAGAACCAAAGGTCTACGCCAACATCATCAGACAGAGTTGCTAGTTGTAACAACCCAACACTCAACTTCACATGCAATTCATTTTCTCCTCATCTTACCGTGTTTTTCACCATTATTCATGCATCCTCTGATCTAACATGTCTTTCCATTAATTATAAATTATGTGATTTTTTTCTTTTTCATGATAAAATCACATAATCCCACGTAACAAACAATTAAGAAGTGTAAGCGTGTAAGAAGCAAATAGCCCCAGCGTTTGGTTTCAGCAAGTAAAATGCAGAATATGCGGGTCGGTGGCCAAATGAATATGTGTAAATTGACCACTGGTAAAAATAGTATGAAATACTTCCAATGTTTTCAACCAATGTTACTGATTTTGCCATGTTTCATATATTTTGCCGTCGAGTTTTCATGACTGAAACTGAACGCTTTATGTATTAGTTTCAATACTTTCTGTATTGATTATTATGACATAAACAGTGAAGAAGAAGAAGCGACGTAATGAAAAGAAGATAATCGTGATCTTGATATTGACCTCGTATTTATAGTACTTACTCAAATATGCAATGAATAATAGGCGGCTTTTATTAAATGGAAAGTACATCAATGTTAGCCGTAGACTACCATCCCTATTTGATTG
This sequence comes from Orchesella flavescens, assembly GCA_964034955.1. Lineage (NCBI taxonomy): Eukaryota > Metazoa > Arthropoda > Collembola > Entomobryomorpha > Orchesellidae > Orchesella > Orchesella flavescens. The sequence goes on along the minus strand of OZ035956.1, from coordinate 25,449,063 downwards.
TGAAATCAAGAATTTGTCTCAAATCAAAATGATAAGGGTAGTAATAAATATGTTGCTGGTTGTTGATATGTGTGCTGCTTGTTGGAGCAGTTGATTCATAAAATACAGCAACACAACTTCTTATTCTTACAACATGCCCATCTTCAATTTTATAGTGGTGGGGGTGATCGTATTCTTTATATTTTTGTTTGATGATAATGATTTACTACAAGCAAGCAATGTTCCTCTCAAGACCACCATATATGGATGCATAAACGGATTCGGGGTGTATTTGTGATGCCGTACTTGATATTTCTTTTTGCAAAGTAGTATAGTATAGTGGCAGGCAAATCTTGGAAAATCAAAAGACATGTTTGATGAAGAATTTGCTGTTTGTGATTCTTGATCATGTGTGGTGGTTAGGGTTATGTGATTATCCTGATGAGGGTTGATATGATGATAGTTATGTTACTTCATTATGCAACTATTGTTGTTGCTACTGTTCATTCGTCTGACAGTGTTATGCTGGGATTATGCATGGCATTATGACGTGACGTTTGGTGTGATTAACCCACACGAGCCTGTTCTTCATTGGATGATGGCAGTTGGTGTTTGTAGTAAATTGCAGAAATGTTAACGGTCAAAATGGGGTCTCTGTAACAATGCTGAAATACATTAACAATAATAAGAAAAACAACTTGTTGCCTGTATTTTGTATTGTTGATGTTAGAAAAGCAAGAAGCAAATGAACAAATGAAAAGAGATTGGCTAGTGAAAATTTTTAAAATACGCTGCCAGAAATAAGGTTGATATGGATCAGATTGTCAATTTTTTGGAATATTACGATAAGATATATTTGTTTTTGGCAATAAAAATTAATTAAAATTTAAAAAACTCTGTGACAAAATTTATATATTTATTACACGTATTATTTTCACTCACACGTTAACGTTAAACAACAATTGTTACAGATATATTATTAGCGAATCCGAATAAAATAAATCAAAGGAAGGTGCTTTACTCAGTTTTATAATATACAGTTCATTGATTGAATCCATTGTTTCGAGCAACACAAAGTTATGCACCACTCACGCAGTCTCCATCTCTAATTGGTAAGCATATAAAGCAAGTGGTTGACACATGAATGCAGCAATGTAGCCATTGATTTAAAATATCTTTGAGTTCTTATATTTAGCGCATTTAACCAACGTCCAAGGCATTTAATATCTGCTGCACATACAAGCATAAATACATATGAAACAATGAAAGATGGGATTTCATAAAAAGTAATTTCTTAAACCTTATAATGAATGAGATGTCCTTTTCTGAGAAAGCATCCAAAGAACAATCTTAATAGTAAAATTGCATAATTACATCATCCTTCCATTTCGGCCTCTGCATGATGTTATTCCTACGAAGAATTTGAATCGAACAGTGAATATGAAATGAAATGGTTTTACCCTGGATGCTGAGGAGACACAATGGAATACCTAAACCTAAGAAGAGTGCTAAACGAGATAGCAGCTATTTTATTTAGAAAGGGTAATTATGTCCAGTTCAGTAGCAAAAAGCGAGCAAGTAATCATCTCATCATTTTCAAAATTCATAATATGAAACTGTGTACTTTTTTATTCTGTCTATATGGGGTAGCCACAGGTACACACACACATTCATACGTATATACGTAAACACATGTGTGCCTCCAAAACAGAAAGGGAAAACAATGAGGAAATAATCCCAGCATGAAAGCACTAAACACGAAGAAAGGGATTATTATTATGTGAGCAACCGCTACTACCAAAACTCGGTTGATAAAGAAATGAAGAACATAACGAAACGACATAAAAAAACCAGAACTATACACACGCACATCAACCCTTACGAAAATGGTAAGAAACAGTGATAATTATTATCATTTTTTTGTGTCCACCCTTTCTACAATCTTGCTGCTACTGCAAAGTGCATAGATGCTTTGATGAACAAGGCTCAAATTACATTTTGGTGGAAGAAATGGTTTGGGTCCTGCATGTTTAAGAAACACACACAGTTTGTTCGTATCAAATGATCCAAGTTGAGTTCAAGTACTAATCATGCATCTCAACCACCAACCATCATCTCATCAAATATTCACTACTTATCATCATCATCATCATCATCAACCTACGTAACAATAATCAAACGGAGTCAGGCAGCAAGGACAGATTTGCATGCATGGCAGGTTCTCTTTGAACAAATTTTGAAGGTAGGATTACTTAAATGCAAAGCATATGCGCAAGAAACTTTCATATAATCTCTTTCCTCCGCATCATATACAAAAATTGTGGGTCCGTCTGTCAGTTTGGTGTTTTGTTACACATTTCAAGATCGAAGAAAATTCCAATGAACACTGGGGACTGGACGTTTCTCTGCATCTCTGACGGTGAAGAATTTGATGTTTAGCTAAACTCTAAACTCCTCAGAACCCAAGCCCAGGTTGGACTTACTCCGATCGAAAAGGCGATGGCGTTGAGATAGTGTAGTTGTACCTTATACTACCCGGAGGCTGGCAAAAATGGTTAGCACCTGAGAAGGAGATACAGCAGATATCAAACCACACATTCATGGACGTATGTATGCGAGCTTGCATATTAAAGAAGGTGTACAGGTTGATACAAAACATGATGCTCTGGATTTTTAATCCAATTTTGTAATCGTTCTCCTTCACACTCATTGTGAGCTTGCTCGCCCCATTTCAAAGAATTATTTTTGTTCTGATAAGAAAACGCACACAATTATTCCTTCTGTTGCTCTGTTCACATGAAATGATTTCTTTGCTGGAGGCAGAGGAGAGGAATGAATAAATTTTCTTGAAAATTATGTAGTAGCTGTGACTAGAGGATGGTTAATTTAAAATGGGAAATTATGGAACAAGGGAAATTAAGAACTGGACTTGGCTTGAGTTGTCTCTCAAATGGTTACAGAAACCTCAATTTAATATTCCATTATGGTATATTGCCACATGTTAATCAATTCTCACTCGAGTCGTTACCACCAAAAATGGGTAAAATGTTGTGATTTTTATGGGCTCCTAAGACTCATTATTTACCAAAACAGATACTTGTGACCTAAACTTCCGAACAGGTCAAAGAAGTTAAATTTGATGGGGTAAATGGTGCTACTGTTTTCTCCTGCTATCTGGATTGATTTATAGTGTTCCTTTAAAAGATATGGATGTGGAATGGGTTGAGACGCTCCTTTTTCTCATGTAATTATCCAGGTTCAGCACAATGATTTCCTTCCGATAAGTAACCTAATGACTTTGTCCAACTCAAGCTCACCAAGATAAATTGCCACATATGTATGAAACTTTATAAAATGGAACCGCTTGGATTTACTTTTTTCTAGGTATTATAGCAATTACATTATATAGCATAGAGGACAAAGATTTCGCATTCACCTCATCTCTCAATCCCAATCAACAACCTGCGCATAGAATCAGATTAGTTTTCTAACTACTGTTTTAATTTCATTGAAAATCCAGCATCAAATCAAAGTTAATGATAAGCCTTTGGAGGAAAGAAGAAAAACAATAAATAAATTAGCCTTCAAAGTGTCTTATTTAACAAATGTAATAATGATATTATTGTACACACTCACAAAATAAAATGCAAATGGTACAATTTTCTTGCTTATTGGTATAGCCAGCCTTTCTATCTACAATGTTTAATGACTTGAATTGAGTTTGGTCAGGTGTAAAAACAGGTTTTTGTAAATGAATCTTCAAACAGTGAGAATCATTTTATTAGTGCACTATCTACATTTCATTTGGAATATGATAATATGTACAAGCTTCGCATAGCTATAGAAGTTTCACGTATTAACTTTCGTATTTCCAATTGATTTATAATAATTTTTCAATCTAAATAAGAGGTATATTGATTTACCTGTGAAATATGTTATGTTATGCAGGGTTATATTTTGTATTCTTGTTTCGCCCCAATTTGAATTAGCATGAAGTCCCATGCTAGCGTATGACTGAAAAATGTTTGGTTCCGTTTTGTTTAAATGCATTCCTTCAATATTTCCTTTCATTTCCATACAAGTGAATAAGAAGAGTTTAAAAATCTGATCTGACATAATTTCTGATACGCGTTTAACAACCTTCCCTGCAGGAATAACATTTTACGGAATTTCATGATCTTGTACTGCTGCTTGACCTGACAGAGGAACTTACTCCACACTGCATTTCAATACTTTGCATTTTCATAGAATACTTCCTTAAAATTTTACAAGTCACAACAGCCGTCGGTGACGTTAGTCATTGTGTACAACTACTTTTATCAGCAAAGGTTGTGTTACTTTGTACATTTTGCCACCAGCAAGAGACACGAAGCTTGCTTGTTTCTCTCGTATTTTAGACTTTTTGAATGAAGAGAGTCCATGATTATTAGTGCAATTGCGTGACTTAGAAAGCCAGCAGGTTCAGGCAGGTTGACTCGTACTGCCAACTGACATCATTTGATCCATTGCACACAGCTTGCCACTGGCTGCTCTTGTACCTGTCTTTTTAGTTCTTAAAAATGTATGCATATTTTATCAATAAGAATTTTTGATTACCAAAAGGCAGAAATGAAATGAACTGAATCATGTTATCATGTAAAGTAGAGCCCCATCTGACGCTGAATGACTTTTGTAAAAATGTAATAATTTTACATAAATAAGAGTTTTATACAACTCTTCATTGTCGGTTGAGCTATTTCTTAGCTGTACTATACTATGTTGGCAATATTATGCAATATATACGCGCAACGATGATATTCTTCCCGAAGCATAATTCACTCTGATGGACAATAAATGCATTGAGATGATGATGGTGACTCGCATGTACTGACTACAGACATTTTAAAATCTGCAGGCAAAGCAGTTAAACAAATTGGCTTATTATGCAAAAATGAAAGTATGTGTTTATGATTTTTGTGGCTGTGACCACTTAATGGTCTTTAAGCAGTTATCAGTATAAAACGTATATAGGAACAGTCTTGCTATGTTTTAGACCACACAGTGCTGTTTCTAATGAGAATAAGACACTCGTAAGACATAATATGAATATTTTATGTAATCAATCCTCATTTAAGAAAGACCGGAGGTGGATCAAGGGTGGATGCGAACCTAGATGAAATGTTGGTGTTACTTCTGGAACCAAAAAAACCAGTCGTCTTTATTGTGACGAGTCAAGAATCATTTTACTAGAGCTGTAAGACTAGCAAGAGTTAAAGAACGAATTTGTTCGGGTTAAGATGTGTGGGGTCCGCTTCTACTAATTTGTAAAGAAAAACGAAATAAAAATTACAATAAAAAATAGTCGAGAAAAGCTGCTACCATTCAGATGCTATTTGATGGAGTGCTTGAGTGCTACTGTTGTATTGTGTACAATTAATGCGTGTAACTTCAAAAGCCCTTGACATTCAAATCGCTTAACGTGATTAGAAGCATAAATTATGTAATTTTCTACAAAAATAATCAATTCTTTCCCACGAAAAGTATTTGTTATAGCGTATATATGTGTGTGTGTGTGAGGTAGAATTTGCTGATGTAATACTTATTTGCAGACTGTCTTAATAAAGTACACAACCCTTAATTGTGTATCGAATTTTCAAATTGTAAGTACAAACACTGTTATTTCAAAGAAACTTGATAGCATATCCATGTCAAAATGAGTTGATTCGTCATTAGTTGATTTGCATGCATAATGGTATATGTATATAGTTAGTAAAAATTGATCGACATGTTTCGATATGAAATTCCACAGTTTCTTATCAAAATAACAGGAACGAATGTCAAGAAATCTATTTTAATAGTGGCAGGCCTATTGATGTAAAAAATAATATGCATTCTAGACAAAAAATTGAAATAATACATGACCAATGCAAAGCAGTATCACTCTATATCCATTGTCATTACTAACTTCTTTTGTATTCAATATGAGCTTTTGTCTTCAAATCAAGATGCATTTCACTATATAATATAGCTGACTTATCAACTTTTGTAAGCCAAAGAAAATAACGTAGTAGTTTTACATGTCTTCACGATGACTTAATCATCTCATGAGATACATACATACATACATCCAGCCCTTCAAACCGAGGAAGCTGTGAAATGCGTGAATATAAAAAATTTCGTTGTTCAAGTACCTTTTTAGTATAGTTCCACATCAGAAACACCACTTCATCATTGTGGAAACAGCAGCAAGTCATGCAAGTGCATTCTCACTCGAGTAACAAAGACAAATTATACTCATCACCCGTTTTCAAGTCAGCTTTTAAAAAAAACCTTCACCAAAATCTCCTATACTTTCGTCTTGATTGAAATAAAGTACATGTACTTGGCTTAACATATTGTAATGCAATGCATGCATGCACACAGTAGGATGAGCGTCACACAGTCACCACCAAGATGAAGAGCTTGATGTACCATTGCCACACTTTGCCATTGAAATGTCAAGAAAGTTGGAACAAGACAAATGTCTTCTTTATTCTCTAGCCAGGCATTAAGTACATCAAGATGAATAACTGCTAAAACAGCCTAAATATAGAAGAAGATGAATAATACCAAAAGGAATTCTTTCACATTCTTCAAGTCCGCCGTACCATATGATTATCCTGCTCTCAATAAAAAAAGAATTCAAAATGAGATAGAAAAAGTGTAATAGTACATACCCAATTTTTAGAAATAAAGTGAAAGAAAAGACAAAAGTATGCTGCACATTTGTATTCCTGCTTATCCTTAGCGTTAGTAATATGTATATATGACACATATTGTGCAATGCATGCATTTACGAACAGCAACATGAAAATGAGATAAGACGGAATGGGTGAGAAACTATATAGGGTGAAAAGGATCAAGCATCAGGCAGGCCAACATGAAAGTTGAGATTTCCTTCCTAGTGCTAACAAAACTTAAAAATGGAGTGGTGCAAAGCAGTCTTAAGATTGAAAGCGTACTTTAAGAAAATGATTACCACATAAAGATATTTAAAATATATGTATTTCTGTTTCAGGCAACTGTTTATTTTTCTTTGAGCTTGAAAATAGAGAGAAAGCTATAAAAACATAAACCGGAAATCCATTTATGATTTTTTTAGCACGTGGATAAAAATCTTGCTCAGTAAAATACGGCTTTAAAAGACCAACAAATGAACAACGTTCTGGAAATTGACAATATATATACTGCTTTGCTTGGTATTATGAATATATGGGTGTTGTATAATATGAACGTAGTAATCATTTCATCCCGTGCCCCACGTCGACCAATTCGAAACCTGAGAACTAATATCCGGTCTTTTTCCTTCGCCTTATAGAGATATTTGAAGTTTTGTATGTATTATTTCTCAGATCACATTGCTCTTTTGTTCATTCCAACCAGCATCCCCCACTAAAAAAGGTAATAGAGTTTCTAATTTTTTATGCATTCAACATTATTTTTGTCTTTGGGTAACGCAACGCGTGCTTTTGCTCTCTTGATTTGAATTCACTCTGAACCAGAAGAACATAGTTTTTTAATAGAATCAGAATACTGTTTCGTCCATTATTTAAGCTGGAGTAGACATTTAAGACTTATTTACGTTTTGATCTATAATTTCCAACATTCGAATCTTGTTTTCTTAGCATCAAGCAAATCAAAATATATCTGATACGAGAATGCATTTTTTTGTTGCTACTTGAAAAAGTCTCACATCACCCACAACTGCCACCACAACAAGACAAGAGTAAATGAGTTCGGTCTCAAGCTTTTGTTTAAAAAAGCCTTTTCAAGGTTGCAGAGCTCGACAGATGGAAAGTAGTATCTATCACAATTTCAAAATCAGTCATGGAGAATCACGCCATTCTTGTGATGGGAAAGAGATGAGAATTGAAGAAGGATAATGTACTACATACAATACCTATTTCCCTGCTGTTGTCGTCTTTTCCGCTGTGGTGAAAACAGATTATACTAACAGGATTTTCCAGGATGATTTCGTAAAATCCTCCCCCAGCCTCAACAGTTTAGTTTCTATCTAAAGCTATTACGAATGGATCCGTTTCCTCCATACACCATACCAACTTGACATGGCAAATAGATAATTATTATTATTTTCATAGAAGATATTTTTTATGCTTGACAAATCGGGGATTAGTTGAGGACACATATCAGCCTGTACTATCTTTTCAGTCATCGTGAAGGCAAACATTAAAAATATGTCATAAAGGAAGATGCATTAAAAATGATCAGAATCTTTCAGAAAAAATATTATTGTTGTGATCCTAGAAAGATACTGTGGAAAAAGATAAAGACGGATGTACATATATATAAGCTTTTTCTCATACAATACTATCTGTTTATTAAAATAATCCTTTTCTGGTTGATGATTTTCTCCAATGTGTGTATGTATTCATTCTAAATCTACATCTGCTTTCCTTAAAGGAACCGTCAACAGAATTGGGGCTGCTGTCCCTTCATTCTCCTAGAATAATAATCCTTAGTTAGAATGAATCGAATGGACATCATCAAGATCACAACCATTTGCATGATTTACCATGAAATAAATACGGAGAATGGATATAGGGACGACAGATTCTAGCAAGAGTAATTCCTACAAACGGTGTTCGTAATCACAATACATATATTTCAATTTATCTGTTGGGTACATGCTTAGATTTGAGTATCATATCTCGATAATTCGTGGTTTGAAATTTTGTTCCCAGCATTCAATTCTGTTGTTAGTTTGATGAGATGTTATATTATACGATGCATCACTTCTTTGCAAATGACGACCATACACATTCATGCCAATTTGTGTGGGATATGATAGAGTAACGACATAATGATGCTTTTTAAGGGTTGTAAAAATTCAAGATGAGGATGCAGAAGGAGAGTGTAATGATATGAATTAGGAGGAGAAATAAGAAGAGGCCACCTTACCAATTTGGGCTCACTTCATCTCTGTGAGAACTCACAGGGTTGGTTGCATGTAGCCTGTAATCATAATCAGACTCGTAATGGTAATGTAATGTGGTACATGGATGAGAATACGACGCACACGTTTTCCTTGATTTAATTTAATAGTACTTTACTTCAAAATCTTGACGAAAAAAATGAAGTACAAGCACATACAAGACGAAGAGTGGATGTATTTGTGTTTGCATTGTGCAATAAAATGACATTTTACGAAGTTCAACCTGGATAAGTTGCATGATATATCGCAATATACCAACAGATTAGACAGATGAGTCAGTTATTATTGTATGTATGAGATTGGGCTTTCAGAGATTGTGTGTGACGTACAACGTAAAATTGGAAGATGACATGACTTCCCCTCGGTTTCTACTAATTGGACAGCAAAACGAATATTTCCTGTTCAAGTTTCTTTTGCATGAAACATGTGTGTGATCTGCTCATGTGTGTAATGTACGCGATGTCTTTGTTTGTCCGCGACCCCCTCAACCCTATTTTACTATAGTAAGGAAAGTATGACCAAACGATGAGTAATGAAATAGTGTGCTTGCAGACAGGATGATAGTAAGAGTCCTACAGGAAATTCAATGAGCGGCCGAATATAAAGAAGGGAAAAATCGGAATCTGAAAACTTATGTTAATGTTAAGTTTGGGTATAGAGATTGCAGTTATTTTGGTTTATCCTAAGAAACTACAGACATATGTGGAGATTCAGATTCCACATGTGGCATGCGTCTCAGACTCTCAGGTCTCTCGGTTGTGACAACTGCTCATAGGAACATGAAACAAAAAATGCAGCATACTGAGCATGGGAATCGTATCATGAATGAATTTCTCAAAGGTCTCAAATTGTCATTAAGTCAAGTACGTCCTTTCTTTCTTTCTTTCCTTCAACCATACAAGAGAAGGATGTAATTGGAGATCGCAAGCAGGTGTTTTCGTATAATATGTACTTTAATCGTAATTTTTAGCAATTAAAACAAGTCTAAAATGTGTAGTTGTACCAAGCTGACACATGAAGTGGTAGTGCTGCCTCATTATATTTACATAAGTAGTTGAAATTTCAATAAAAACGTATGAATAATCAATGAAACAATGTTCTGGTTTTTTTTAAATTTAGCTTAATATATATCATGATATTTATTCATTATAAACCTGTGCTTTGAAACATCATACATACAATTAACAAATCTTGAATCTCTTGCTGAGTCTAAATCTAATAACATCTCGACAGCGCTTATATTGTCCGTTAATAAATCTATTTCTATATTTAATTCTATAAAATCACTATTCTATAACAGGGAAAAGACGTATCAAACAACTTGTTACTTATTTTCTCGAATTAACAAAATATGCTTCAAACATTTAAAATACTTTTACTTTGAAACAACCGAGATCAACTGTTGAAGGTCCCGAACAGTTAAGGACCCTTCCTCGTCGGAGGAAACGTCCAGTCCTTTCAAGATTTGGAATAATTTTTCTTCAATCGTTCTTCTCACCTGAAAATCCAAACAAAGAGTGCTAAATTAGTTCAAACGTCAATAGATTGATACGAAAATGAGGAGATATGACATGACATCTTACATAAAATCTGTGTACATAGGTGGGTTTAGTTTGCCCAATACGATGAACTCGTCCGATTGCTTGCAATTCACTAGCAAGATTCAATATTGGTTCTACTAACAATACATGGGTGGCTTCAATAATGTTTAGGCCTTTAGCGCCCGACGATAAAGGCATTAAAAGCACCTGGAGATCTTCTCGGTCCTTAAATTTCTGCAAATTCATGTGGAATGGTCGTCCAGCTTGATTTATATAGCTGTATTTTATGTCATTTTGATGAAGAGCAGCTGCTATGATTTCCAAAACTTCATTCCACTAAAATTTAAAATCATATTATAAACATCTACATATTTCTGCTAATTTGTCATCCAACTGTATTTGATTTTTAACACTCACTGTAGAGAAAATGATGCATTTTTCACTAGTGTGAGTTTCTTGAAGTTGCAACAAAGTCTCGATAATGGCTTCAACTTTGGTGGAATGACTACCCTTTACTTCTCGGGTTTTTTGCCGCTGATCTGGTGGATTGCTTCCTTGTCTACAAAAAATGAAACAATGATAATTTGAAATAGATAGTTTTTTATTGAATCAATTTTTAAAAAAGTCAGCCATGAACGCTTACGCTAGTGCTTCCTGTTCATTCTCAGTCGTATCAACAAAGCTAACATCCGCAAATTTCATAGAATGGCGACAGAGAGGGCACAAGAAAGAGTGTAGAGTATTTGGACACATTTTCTTGACGCATTCCGAGCAATAAGAATGTCCACATCGAAGCACACTCCATTCTGTTTCAAATAAATTTTTCAACTGTAATTATTATAGCCTACCTATTAATTAGTCTTAAGCTGTAAAAATCACTTAAATTTGAGCTACCTTTTCCAAGTTGTATACTGCAAATTGGACAATCTTCAGTATTGAGAGTTCCTTTCTTGCCATATCCATTCCTTTTTAACGTTTTTAAGTACAGCAACTGTCCCATGTGCAAGGCTAAACTATCTTGTCCAGTAGCGTAGTCACTAAGCATTTGCTCCATCCTTGGTTCGACTTCATGATAACCAATCAAGTGAATGTTCTGAATTTTTAATGTTTTCTCCAAAATGCCCGATCGTAACTGCTTAACATTTCTGGAAGTGGTAGGCTGCTCGTGCTGTTGAACATCACCTCTAACCGCCATTAATCTGGTCGTTGCCTGACTTAGTTCATCAAGTGCAGAAACTTGATCATAAATTTGACGCCATAAAATCCTTATAAACTTGAATTCTTTCTTGACTGCCTCCAATAATTTAATGTGAACACTGCCATTCTCGTATATTTCCTCCGAAAGTTTGTAAACTCTAGAAAAGCGGTGAATCCCTTTTAAAATAACTTCTGTTTCAGAATCACCCCAAGTACCACGCCGAAGTTCTTCGTTTATTAGTTGTACATGTTCCGTTGTTGCTTTCAAGTCTTCAGCTTCCTGTTGAAGCAACTCTTGACGAGTTTTCTCTTCTAACTCGTCGGCTAAATCCCCCATCAACTTCCTCTGTTGATAATTTCTTCCTGTACGGTTAATTTTATCCTTGTTGTCTGCTTTGAAAATTACAGATTCATAAATCAGAAAGTTGTAGTGGTAGGAGCACAATTCGCACTTTGTATCATCTTCTCCAGAGTCGTTATAGTAGTTACTTGACTTTTGACGCAAGTGACAACGAATGGCAGATTCAACAAATTCTGAAGGATCCTTATTTTGGAGTAATTCCAAACCACCCAATACGGTTGCTCGGCTCTCCTCCATTTCCAATATGTTTTTTACTAAAAGGTTCTCCAGGCCGTATACATCATGAAACTTATTTGCTATACTTCCAGATGTCTTTACATTTTTCTTTGTTACGTCCATTAAATCCTGTTTTAGGGAATTGATTAAATGTTCATTTTTCTGAATACGAGTTGCCTTCTTGAGAACAGCGGCCCACCATGACTGTGAATGCATTGTAAACTGATCTTGCAATTGTTCAACTGCGGTGGAAAGAGGTGTCACGGTATCTTGTGTTGATTTTACTGCGTCAGCATACTTTTTCATGTACTTCATTCTGACTTCTGCGCCATCAGCACGAAGTGACTCGTCCCTTAAAGTAAAAGGAATTCCATCATGATTGCCATCCAAAATTTCGGCTAAATTTTCGATTGTGTGTAGGAGCTGAAGGGAGTCTGTTTGAAAGTGTTCTTTGTGCTTCTCAGCAGACTGCAAAACTTGGCGATATTTATCTGCGGCTTCCTTAAAATTAACTTGAATGATGTAAAGACCAGCCGTTCCTATAAAAAAAATTAGTTGAAATTAAACTAACATACATGACACTCGTAATTTATTTCATAGGAGGAAAACAAAGTATGTTAGCTTATACCATTGAGAGCAGCTACGATCAATCGATGGTCTTCATGACATTGCATTTGAGTCTTTTTGACTAGTCGGTCCAACAATTCTTCCATGGTTAAGGTGCCCTTTTGCAAGGATATCAGTTGACCTTTCACTATTTGAGGATGACAACAAGCCTGACGAAGTTCAAGGAATGGAGTCAATAGCTAAAAAGAAATTATATTACAAAAAAACAATTACATCATACTTTCCATTTCACAAGATTTTACATACAAAAAAAATATTACTCTAGTCATTATTAATGCTTCCTGATGATACTATTCCTACTTTAGATAGAACAATAAATTACTTACCCCATGTAAACTAGAGCGGTCTAGTGAGCTCAATCTAGCATTTAAAATATCCAGATCAGGGTTCAACCTTTTCAATCGACTAATCCTGTCATTTATGCGACTCGAACAGATTTCAAACTGTTGTTTGTAGAAGTGTGTTTCTACGGGCGAGAAATTAAGCCAATGAGTGACATCATTTTGTGGTGGTATTCCCAACTGATCCAGCACATCCTGTTTCCCATTTCTCCAAATTATCTGGCCGAACAATTCGTATAAAAGATTCGTTTCTTTCCGATAAAATGCGTCCCTGACTAAGACACAACAAATAACATTATTTCATTTAAACTGTATACATACTCATACGTTTACAAAGATAGATAACTAACCCAAATTATTAAACCAGATGTCGTAACTTATTGGATACAACTTGAGAAACACAAATAGTCCAAACAAATCTAGAAAACAATAAAGACTTGTTAAAAACTTTTAACATTTTGTTCTTCATGCAGTTAGTTAAACACTTTTTTATTTGCAAAATCATTGGTAGTGTTACAATGAGTGTGCTTTTACCTTGCAATCCTTTGTTCATTGGCGTCCCAGACACGCACCACCTGTAAAATTTGATAAATTAGTCTTAAAAAAAGTAAATAAAATGAGTAAATTGGTATCAGTTGCATTTTACACCACAACTTACCGATGAATTGCCTTGAATTTCATCGCCATGATGGACATTTTGGTTCCAATTCCTTCTACCATTTGGGCTTCGTCCAGACAAACACGCCACCACAAAACGCTTGGGAGAGGTGAAGGTATTGTCAAAAAACGTTTTGGATTTCTGAATCTCCTTCCGTCAAAACTACTACAATGTGGGAGGCCCACGTAATCCAGTTCAGATGACAGAACAGTATATGTTGTGATAACAATATCATAACGAGCTAGCTTGGCTGGTGGAATATAACCATGAACGGATACACCCCTGTAAAAAAAACAATAAAATAAAATTTAATAAGTTTCAGTTTTTACAATTACGAATGCTTTCTTGAACCAAATTTCAAGTTTTTACTCACTTGTAGAAAAGCAAAGTCAGGCGATGGTTTTGTACATGTCTTTGAATTTCTTTGATCCACTGATGGCTAATCGATTGTGGAGTAATTATCAAAGTTGACTTTGTTTCAAACGGAGGCTCTAGAGATTCGCAATGGGGGCAAAGATAAGATCTGCCAAGCTTTTGAAAAAGTACCTTCAAAGTTCGGTCAAATCCAACACATTCAGCATGTTGGGAACTTGAGCAAACACTACATTTGACAATATCTTTAGCACTACAATCTTCCTGCAACCCTCCACAAATACATTCAAAGCATTCACGCAAATCAAGCTCCGCTTCGTAGAATCTTCCATGAAATTTTGGAGTGCATTTGGCCAAATCAGTGTACTTGTACTCATTGAGAGCAGCGTCGTAAAGTACTTTCATGGCGTCAAATAACTTTGGTGGCTTGGGCTTGCCTTGGTTAGTAGATTTTTTTCTTTTCCCACCTGGTTTTGAGATTTCTTTTAGTTTGTGTTCAAAAGCGTCAAGGACAGTTACTGTGGTGGAAGTTGAAGCAACGGGTTTTCTCGGAGACACAGACATTTGAGACTGACTTCTTCCTGCTACAGGCTCTTCTTCACCCGCCGCAACCGTGAATTCACATGGTGATGCAGCTCGCCGCCGCAAGTTTCTCCGCACGATTGGTTGTTCACTTTTGATTTTTGTAGCCTGTTTTTTCTTTTTAACTTGGTTCTTTTTTGATCCTCCACCACGTTTCTTCCTTTTTCTGAGTTTAGTATTGCCATCATCAGACGAACTGGAAGTATCACTGGAATCTGATGGAAGTTCCTCCCAGGAGGATGAATCATGCTCATCATCGTCATTTCCTTCCTCCATCGTTCCGCTTAAATAGTCTTCAAGCTCCGCTGGAACCTGCTTTTGGTTTAACAAAATCAGAGCTAGAGTTTCCACAGTTTTACCAAGACCCATTTCGTCACAGAGTATTCCTCCACTAGGTACTACTGGCACTTTTGGCCTTTCCCAGCATACATATGCAGTGAAAGGATTATAAAACGCTTGACATGTCTGTGTAGTTTTGCTAGAGTCTTCGGGGCTGAAAACGTGTTTTGTTAGCTCAATAGGAATAAACATTTTGTCTAGAAAAGCTTCACTTAAATTCACTCCATTATTGGGATGCGCAGTAGGGGAGTGATCCACCGAGATGTCAAAATAGCGTTCTCTATACAGCATCCAGTGCACAGCATCTCGTTGATATTTTCGTAACGTTGGTTTGAGTGAAGAAGGTTGAAGGGATATTTGTGGAGATGGCAAGTTCTCTTTTGCATGGTACTTTCGAATTAGACCGTAAAACCAAGCAATGTCTTCCTTTTGGCGAGTCTCATGTTCCAAAGGAGCTACAAAACAAAACAAAACATTATCATTTCATGAGTAAGCGTGCACAGATGCAACTAACCACTAACATAGTTTTATTTCCAACGCTAACGCTGTATAATTTTATTATTAGTAAACTTGCTTACCTGATGGAGGAGATACGCCAAGAAAGTTGGTGAAGACGTCTTGAATTTGCTGAAACTTCAAAAGTGGTATCTCATGAACATCATGGCTTCCAACAATGGCAGAGTCCAAAAGTACAATGTCGAAAATGAAGCTTTGTTTCTCCATATCGAAATGATTAAAGTCCACACCAAATGTTTTTCTGTGCCCTAAAGCTAAACAAGAACAATACATCACACTTTAGTAACATCATATCACATTTAACGTTTAAAATGTTCAGATACATGAAAAATGCATTTATTTACCTTTAATACTAAACAAATCAGCAGGAACTGCAACAGGATCCAAATGGAAAAAGTAATGTTGTGTCACGACGTAAATCAGTTCCCTCTCTGAATCCCTTTTAGTAAGTTTTGGACGTGGGTGGGCTAAACTCTCCTCCTTACTCAAAGTTTTTTTGGTTTTAAGATGAAGAACTGAAGAGCTGGGTGTATGACTCACATGCAATACTAGTTCCGAAATGTTTGGGTAGGTCATTAATAATTCCAATTTATTTTGGCATATCCAAGGCTGTCGTATTCCACACCGGTCAAACTGAACATGACCAAGCTTATACCCTGATAATATCGCACTGCTAGCTGTCTCTGCCTCTGTTTGTTGTCCTTTACGTCCCCTGCCTTTTGGAGTTGTTGAGGATAATTGAGCTTCTGCATTCTCAACTTCTTTGTTATGATTAGCTTCTTCACTTTGTTCCTTCACCAAAGACATGGTCTCTGTGGAACAATGTTGTACTTGATGGGTGGTGGTCGTGCCATCTCTAAAATTAATGCAAATTTTATGTTGAGTAGTTTTGGAAATTCTTTTCAGCCACACTTTGTAATCATCATCATTCCCATTCTCGTCCTCAAATATAGTAAGAGGCGCTAGCGGTTTTGGAGGAGCTTTAGGCTTCTTTGGTAAAGCTTGTTTCTTGACTTTCTTTTTCGCACCTCTCCTTTTTCGAGCCTTTCGACGCACTACTGGTGTAGCATTTGACGGTTGCGTCGTTGTTGAAGATGAAGGTCCTGGCAGAGAAAGATTCTGTACTACATTCTCGGGTACTTGGACTCGCTGATCGCTGCTTACCCATACCCTGCGTTGTCTACTTCTCTCTACCGCCCGTTGAGCAACAGACGCTAAAATATTCATGGGCAATTCAAATTCTACTGCCGCTTCAACTCCAAGTAATTCATTGACTGGTGCAAAATCTTCGTCACTCGACTCACTTTGAAATTCTTCGGATTCAGAAGCAAATTCTACATGTTCTTCGCCATCTGAATCAACTCGGACACGGAAGCCAGCTACTGGACCACTACTAACTTGAGCTTGCTCGACTTCTCCTTCACCTTGCATACTTTCGGAATCTGAGTTTCTGTTAGCACGATCATGATGATCATTAGTTGTAGGTTGTAGTTGTTCTCCATGAACCCCTTCTCCAGTACCTCTGCCAGCAGACAAACTTTCAGAACTCATGTCTTCTGAAGCAGCAGTAGGGCCATCCTCATCGTCGTCACTCACAGCTAAAGGTACTGGTCGGCGTCGTCGAATCACTGCTACATTATTGTGATCTTCATTATTACTGTCATCTTCATCAAGTTCCATATCGCCCGGTGTGTAATCTTCGTCTTCCGACGAGTCACTTGATGCTAATAAACCAGCGTCGTTTTGCTCCATGCTGAACGACCAAAACTAGAATACACAATACATAAATACTATCTCAATGTTGTTCATTCAAAATGTTGTAAATATATATATATTATTTAATGTATAATATTCACTAACCACAAAGTCAATAGAATGATGAAGAGTTGTGTGTGAGGCGTGAAACTTCTAACAACACTGACAATTCATTTAAATATAAATTTCAAAGCATTTTTTAACCACTGACACACAATCTCTCTTTAAGAAAATCTCTTCCTTCTTCTTTCTTCTGCTGAACGAACCAAACATCAAGCACCCAAAAAGTCGACTAAAGAACGTAAAAGCACCATAACAAGCCGATCGCCTCTCAATCTCTTTCCGCACTTTTATACATAAGTTTTCGTAAGTACACCTCGGTTCGTCCTGCTGCTGGAAAGGATAATTCTTATAAATATGAGGATGAGCTATAACTACTACTATACTCATACTGGCATTGCGGCAGCTAAAAGGATAGTATATGTATGTACATATCAAGAAATCAACATCAACGAATACGAACACTTTTCATTATTTATGCGTATACGTATATTTGGTATATTGTGTATGCATAAATGCAAGTAGTAGTTTTTTTTTACTAAAGCTAGCCGCTAGCCCATGTATATTTATGCATGCTTGCCATAAGGTATGGAATGAGAATTTGACAAAAGTGCAACAACGACTGAATGTTGGCTATAAGAGGCTTTATGACACAAATGATAAATATGATGATGATTGATGATTGATGAGGATGATAATAAAATAAAATAATGCTGTTGGATGTGTAATCCTCATAAAAAGAAGTGTTTTTTTAATTTTTTGCTTATTGATTTAGGTGTGACATTTAATCGATACTCCTCATGCAATTTGTCTCCTCAAAACTGTGTGCGTGAGAGAAATTGAAACATGCCATCTATTTACTTAAGTATTCAAATAAGTATTAACTAATGAAGCATAACAGATCTTTAAAGGTTTAACAATAGGAATGTTTCAAACTTTTGAATATTTTTTGCAAAGCTTATCAAGTTTTTCAACAGTTTCACTAATAACATGTCTTAGATCTTTATCCCCATTCACAACGATTGCACGGTTTCCTTCGGTGGACTCTTGGGGCAATTCCAAAGCAGCCAATTGACTTGATAACATGTTAGCTTTCATGAAATGGCCTTGGCGTGAATTCAACCTCGTTTGTAGAACTGCTTCTGAACAATTTAGGAAGACAAAGATTATTGACAGACCGCTGTTCTCCTCCGCGTTGTTGGATTCACCAATGAGTTGTTCCTTGTTCACTCCGGCGAGTATATCTCTGTAGTTTTTTTTGAGGGCTGAGCAAGCTCCAATAATGGCTACAGAAGGCTCCAATAACGGCTTCTCATCTTTGTTGCGCTTCTCAATAAGTTCTTTGCGAACCTGCATGAGCCAGGGGAAACGATCTTCGTCAGTGAGCGGTATGCCCACACTCATTTTCTTTATGTTGGATTCAGAATGAAGGGAATCAGCGTCGACAAAGGGTACTTTAAAGTGTGCTGCAAGCGCTGAGGCAACCTCAGACTTTCCACAAGCACAAGGGCCGCATATGATGAGACCTAAAGTCTGTTTCTGAACGAAATTTTCAGATTTACTGTTATGTGGATTCATTGCGCGTGTCTTCACTTTGAAATCCATACGATCTCTGATCAGGAGTACAGAAGTAGAAAACATGCATTTTATTTGTGAATGGCAATAATAGCAATGTGCACAATCAAGCACCATCAATGTCGTACGATATCGCTTACTCCACACATACTATAATATCTATTTTACCAGATGGTCTGCTCTAGGTCCATATCAATGGCTGTGAGTCGAAGACCGCATGCATGCAAGGTGTTGAATGCATGTAACCGAAAAAGAAGATATACATAATAGCATACTATAACATTGCAAAAGATTCATGTTATTAGTATATGGGAGCATGTTGATACACTTCAAGAGACTTATTGATTGACACTCACAAGTGGTTGGCAATGTTTTAATTTAAACGCTAATAATATCATAAGTACATCATACTGTGAGGGTCTCGTGAAATGAAAAAAAACATTTTCAATCATAGATTATCTATAAAACATAAACTAAAATGAAAGATTTTTTTATTTCAACTGATGCTAAAACACGCTAAACATAAGTAATAATTTTATGATTAATAAACTCAAGAGTGGTCCACATCCGTCAGGTCAAACTGTTTAAGAACATCCCCTTGACCTTCTTCGTTTTTAGGTGTGATGGAAGATGGAAGTGTTGATTGGTACATAACATTATTTTGTGTCACAGATCCATGATTTGGGGTTAATGATGAATGGTTATGATTCAAGGGAGGTGAAGAGTCAGTGTTTGCCTGTTGGTAATACTCATCTTGTTTTTCTAATGACTGCGCAGCATCTGTCAGAAACTCAATCAGCATGTGCCCTTCCCTGATTTTACTGTAAAATAACATAATTGAAATGGGTATCAAATACTAAAACCAAATATGCACAATAAATCAATAAATAAATGTTTTACTAGAGTTTAGCTGGAGTAATATGTTTCAATCCTTGTCCTCCAGCAAGCATATCTGAGATTTGGGATTGAATATTCTTGAAGTTGGCCAATCTGTGCTGCTCGTGGTGCTTTAATGATATTCCCATTTTCTTTTCCAAATAGGCCTGAATATTCTAGAGTGCATAGAAAGTTTTGAAGAAGAAGTGCATAAAGAAGTTAACTATACTTTTAAGCCCTATTGTTAGTTACCCTGTAATGAAATTGTAAATCCATTTGGTTCAGATATCCTTTGTTGTCAATATCTAGTACTCGGAAGAAGTAGCATATTGATGAAAAGCTTGATGCCAAATTTTCACATGCAAAAGTAATGTCCAAATATGTTTCAAAACTGATTTTCCCTTGGTCCACTGCAGAATCGCCATATAGTTGCACGAGGCGATCTAGAAAGGAGTCCAAAAACCATCTTTCTCCATCCTTACCCCAAATGTCTTGAGAAAGATCAGGAAACTTTCTGATAAAACAATAAGAAAACATTATTTGATCCTTTCGTGAACGGCTTATAAAGAAAATACATACTATTATAATAAAATCTATTGGTGTAAATTATTCGTACTCGCAAAAGGTCGCAACTGGAATGCACTCATCGCCACAATCATCCATCGTAATAAATGTTGACATTTTACGCATAAATTTGGCAAACATGGGGCGTTCTGAATAATTCTAATTTTAAAAAATACACCAATTAATATTCAATATTTTCTGTGGCCTTACCTGCTTATAATTTAGCTAGCTTTACCTGCTTAATATTAGTCAAAAGCCTAGAATCAATTAACTCCACAGCTCTAATTTTTTTTGTTCTTTGAGGATCCAAAAGAAAGAATATTTCTGAAACTAGAGACTCAATGTAATATTTATTTAATGGATACTGCTTTCCGTTAGGGGCTTTCCAGAACTGGTTCTCCAAATCCAATTTTTGCTCCAAGTACAACATCAGATTCTGTTTAAATAACCATAGGCTTATATGAAAGAAATTATGTTTTCCATATTGGCATTTTCTAATAGTAACCTCTTTAGTGATATATCCTTTCCCATTGTCATCAAATATAAATAGTTCCAGCCTCAAAAGATGATTGTCCAATTTCTTGCCAACGTAATCTATTAGTTTATAAATGGATACATGGGCTTGGGTTTCTTTCTCAGCAAGTCTCATAAATAGCTTTGGTGTCAACCATAGGTGTACGAGAGAAAAGTGGCCGAGCTCTTGGATAACTTTCTGGAAACCTTCATAGGAAATAATGTGATCACTGCCATAAACGCCTTGAGGTAGGTTTGGGGACAACCAAGGTGTAGAATTTCGGTACAAACGGTCGAACAGCACATCCGGCTTAAAAGTATACAAATAATTTACAAATCGGATAGCATATATATATAATATCTTTTGTGTTATACAAAATGTGATTATATAAGTCACTGTTAATTGTCGAAGAGTATGGTATTCCAGATCTCTACTGAAGAAAAGATACTTTCTTGCTATTTCATGGACTTTCCACTGTGCTATATTGGTCAAGTCATTCATCCTCTAAACATAAAATGCAGATCAGTTAAATTATATTTGAATTGTGATAAATTTTCATTCATGGGCTTTCTTGCTTCTAGTCCTTCCTATTACCGTTAAACGTTTTGAAGTTTGCAAAAATGGCCACGTTTCTCCTTTCCCTAATGTTTCATGGAGTGTTTTCTTTATTAACTCTGCATGTATTAATTGATTTTGAGCTGCGTCCGCGGACAAGTCGTATCCATTACAAGGCATAGTTTCGAAAACATTTTCCAAATGAGAAGTCTTTTGCAGTTTTGCCAGAAGATTTGATTTCAAGCTCTCCGTCGATTTAGAATTATTATTAGAATCCATGCTTGAACCTCTCCTAACAAGTACAATAATAGAAATAAGATTCAAATCAAAAGCTTATCAGTGGATGAGTTTAGTTGGTTGTTTGACTGTTTCACTTTCAAATGTTATTCAACCAATGTCATATCTTATCTCATTTCGTTCATCATTTTACCCAGTAGTCTTTCTTTTTCTTTAGTTTCTCTTGCCAACATATCTAGTTGACTTGACGGATGTGGAAAGAGGATAATTCAGGATGTTTCAACTGCGTCTCGGGTCTGCTTACGACAAGTTTATGATTGACTCCAAAAATGTTTTTCGCGATTTTGTTTAAGGTCCTTCATTCATTTACATTTACAAGCGATCGTTTCCACCAAGAACTTATCTTTCCATTTTTATCAAACAAATGCATTATAATGAACACAATGGCCCATATATCCATCCAAATACAAATACCTTATCTTGTTGAAACTGATAAAGCAGTATATTTACAATGAATTTTGGTTTTGCAATATAGGTTTGGCTTTGGCATATGGCTACATCCTTCGCACCTTTCTTGTATAAACTCTATTAAATCAATTTGCGTTACTTCATAATGGCATCCACTCCACCCCTATTTCCGTTGATTTTGTCTCCAATTCCTAATTTTAGCATGGTGACTTTGGAACACAGTTACAATAATTCTATAGATGAGCTCCGACTACATGTATTGCGTAAGTACAGAAGAGAAATAGTGGACAAGGTGCGATTCAGTGATGTCTCTCAACAGCTAATTCACTGTTGTTTGGTGAGCAAAGAGGAATGTTTTGAAATTTGTAAATTGTCAGTGGCTCAACAAATGTCCCAGTGTTACCAAAAAGTTCACGACATCATGGATATCCTAATTTGTCAAAAGAAAGGCATTACTCCTATTGAGAACACACCTGAAAATGAACGCGAACAAATGCAGTCAGTGAGCTATAATGAAAGGCAAAATGAGATGGCAAAAGATATATGGAATAACTTTCTTATCGCTTTGAAGTGCCAACATGGATCAATAGCTTTTAAAATGGAAAACGAACTGGACAAGTCTAACAATATAGAAAGTAAACTCAAACGACAGAACAGTAGTGGAACTGGAATCGGAAGCAGGTTGAAAAAAGAAGACATTGGAAGCCCAACAAAGTTTCAGCATGTTCAACATTTTGGTTTACTTTCTAGAACAAGATCAGTTGATTTCGTAGACTTAAATAAAGAAAGCAGCGGAACAGAAGAAAATGGAGCAAAGAGAAAGCAAGAACTTGAACTGAATGAGAAAGATTGTGATTTGCAAGAGTTCTTCAAAAGAGCTGGAGTTTTACCGAGACATTTGGAGAATCCGAAGACAAGACAAATTATTTCCAAGTACAGTTATTATCCTAATACACTTGTTTTAAATGATCACTTAATTACAAGTAAAATATATTTCATTGACAAAATTATTTCTAGGTTTATTGAAGATCATGGGGGTATGGAAATTATCAAAAAAGAAGTTAGATCCTCACCGAGAGCATCTTCCAGTGAAAATAATTTGACATTAGCAGGTACAACTGAGTTTTATCAAACTTATCATCATCATCACAACATCAACAGCACCTTCATATTATCACGTAGTGAGAATTCTACTTTCTCGCATCCACCCCCGCCATATGCACCCCGTTCAGTTCCATTTGAACCAACGCCAAAACCAACCATGGATTTATACCATTTCTAATCTTGTCTTGTAAATTAAATGGGATGGGTACGAGATATTTATTTGAGCGTTTATTTGTATTAATTGATGCATATAGCACAGTATTTGGTCTCCTTATCATAATAACACGAATGCAGCCAATACAAATATGGAAAGATTAAAGGGAAATTTTGTGATCCATTTATTCAAATAAAAGAGAATTAAAAGCACATGCATGGACTTTCACGTTTGTTTACTGCTTAAAGAGTGAAAGTTAATTATTTACTTGTTCGCCTTTCGTTCCTGCATTTTCTCCTATTTCACCTTGGAGGTTAACTGCGGATCTTTGAGCCGGTGTAGGGGCACTTTCTGCTGCTGGCATATCATCTTTCTGCGTCTCCGCATTCGGCTCCTCATCGAAGCAAACCATAGGATAGAAAGCGGCTACAAAATAGAGAACAGAATTGATAATACTCACTACGACGGCTAAAATGGTTGAAATCTGCCATTTTTCCGTCGGAGCAGGAGGTAAGGTCACAGAATAATATGGAGTCTTATTGAAAAGATATGGAATATTGCATCCAGTCATAGTTCCATACAGGACAATTATTGTCATGAGCATGTAGTAGAAGAAGTTCTAAAACAATCATTACGTTTTAAAAATACACTTTAAAAATATTTTACATATTACACACATTTCATAGCTCTATAGATGCTTACGATGTTAGGACATTTTTGTGAAATTTTTGAGTGAAGAGCTGGGCGAGTGGTTGATGCAACCAAGATTGATACAGCTGCCAATGAAACTAACGTATACAGGATTTCGAGTACTATCCAAAATGTCCCTCTTCGTTTCCCAACAATAACGAGTGGTGTTGTGGAGTTGGGCATCGTTAAGACACCAATTACGATCAACAAGACGGTTATAACATGAAGAACCTATAGTTAAAATAAACGGCAATAATCAGACCAAAGTTGGGTTATAGTTAAGGTGATTATATTCAAGGTTATTACGGAATGAACGCATCTCAAGACGAATGGGAATTTCGAAGAAGCCATTCTTAAATGTCCAGCGGAAGTCAACAGAAAAATTGTTTTGTTTTGTATTTCATATTGGCCGATAATATATCCTATTTCTTACTAAAGAAATCTATTACGTAAAAGATTGCTCATTGGTGACTAGAATGGATTGAAAATTGAGTAGGTTTGACTTGAATCCTTGTTGTCACGGGAAGTGCCGAAAGTCTCGAGCCTTCCGGTTAATACAGAATCACATAGAATGCGTATATACATTTTGTGTGCTTTTACACTGTATGAAACCTAGTTAGAAGGATGTAAAATGAACAACTTGACACAATTCCGGTTTAGACCAATGAAAAAATCAGTTAGTTCCTCAAAGTCTGAGGTGTTCTAATATGCTCTGTGGTAGTTAATTTATTTGCAGAATGCATGATTTTATTCTTATTATGGAAGCTGTGAGTGCGCGTGGTACAAAGACAAAAGTACAATACAGTGAAATAAGCGTATTACATATCATACATTCATATGCAATACATTGCGTGCATGAAACATGAGATTTCTCTAATATGGTGTGTGACTGTTGGATTATAGTACACATTACATGTTAGCCCGTCCCATCCGCACGCATATGAATCCGGTCCAGGTCCACGTGCATATGTATGATCTTTCATTTGTACTCAGTTTAACTCACGTAATACTTACATACAATAACAACACATAAGTACAATGCAGGCATATAGTGTGGAAGGTCAAGTAAAATGGTTTAGGCTTCTGACTCTCACTTATTGAGTCATCTTTGGCATGTTCAACGAGATTTCTAATCTATTTTATCGGTCAAATCAGCCTTAGTTGTCAGTCATTTAACCATCGCAAGTCAATTAGTCTGATGGATTAGTGACTAAGTTTATGCATCACAACATTTACGCCCACTCTGAAACAATAAAATGTTTTGTATGTAAATATATAAGGCGCTAGCGCTGTCTCACAAGTTGTCAGTATGCCAAAGAGTTAGTGCTTGTTAATAGACTTTATTTTTTTCTGGCTGTGTATCATATCCCAACAATGGCTGCTAACGCCAAGTCCAAGGAACCATTATCAAAGGCAGAAAAAGATGACGTTGTTTCGACCTGGATTGATATATTAAAAATTCCAACCCTACTATCTCAAGCTTACATCCGAGAGGATGATAATTTTCTCAATGTAGCTTCTAAATGGTCTGTTAATGACGCTGCCAAGAAAGAGAACATAACGTTTGGGCGAACAATTTCTGTCTTGAAAAGTTCACTTGGTTCTGGAAATCCAATTGTATCAACCCCTGGCTCCGTCATTGTTGAAGAGTAAGAAACATCTCGCATGGTAAAGAATCCTAGTACTCTGCACTCTGACTAATATTTTATTCACTGATCAAAAATATGTCTGTATTTTCTTACAATTAAGAAAGCTATCAGTAGCCTCTAAAACAGGACAGAAAAGAGCAGTCCTTGTAGATAAAGCAAGTGATGGGGGTACCAATTCCAAAATCGAATTTCTTCAGATTTGGAGTGACACTTCACTACTAAAAACTTACAACCTTGAGGAATTAGACATACACAAGTCGGTGTATACTTCTGGTATGTTATTATAAAAGCATAATTATTAGAATGCATCCAGAAGGACAGGACCGGTGCATAAAAGATAGTTTGTTACTGATTCACAGATGGATGGGGATGTACAATGGCATGGAGTCAAAGCGAAAATAAACTTGCTTATATTGCTGAAAAAAAGATTCCACAAGAAAAACCTTTTCACACGTCTTCCATTAAAATAAAATCAAAGGTAGTGACAGACAAAAAGAAGAATGACGATAAGGTGGAAGCAATTGTAAGTTAATTGTTTGTCACTTGACTCATGCAAATTTTGCCAAAAGCCAAATAAAATAATTGCCAAATAATATGACGAAAAGGGCGACGAATATGAATACAAGCAAACATGGGGAGAACAACTTACAGGCAAATACCTTTCCGCGATCGTTGTTGTGGACTTGGATCTTGACGAATTTAATGTGCTCCCCCTTCCAGAAAACCAATTCCCCACGGATATTCAATGGGTTGGTGACCATCACATCATTGGAACATCATATCCTCTCCCAATTTGGAGACTCGGTTAGGTTATATTCAAAAGATGAAAGTACAAATCAAATACTATCATGAATGCCAACATGTAAAAAAACAACTTTATTCATTTAGGCTTAATTTATTGCTCCAACCGTGAAAGTGTCATATTTACGGTGCAAGCAGATGGGGAAAATTTTCGTAAGTCCTATTAATATTAAGAACAGGGGTGTCGGCGGCAGTGCAAGAACGGATTGTATCGTTTTAAGTGGAATTATTAGTATTAATTTTTTTTGCACTTTTCAGAAGCCATAACGGAAGCTGGGAAAGCATGCAGAAGTCCCAGAGTTCGACCAGATGGAGGTTATTTGGTATGGCAAGAAAGAAGTGTTGATGGTGCTCATGATCGTGCCAGGTCGATTAACGGCATAGCTTTAAATCAAGGACGGCCTTCCGGACAGCCTCGGATTATTTATGAGTCTGCTCCGCAGAACGGAATGCCAATTTTTCAAGACTTTTCTCGTAACTGTTGGAGCACCAATGGAAATACATTGTATGCTGTGACCCCAAACGAAGGAACTATGATTTGCTTGGCAATAACCATTGGTCCTCCAGTTCAAGTTGTGAAAATCGACCAAATTGACTCCCTACTCTGGGTCACTAGTGATTTCTTACTCGTCAGCGTCAGCACAACCATAACCAGCCCACAACTGCGGTTGCTCCGTATTTCACAGAACTACCAGCCAATTGAAATTTCCCAATCCGTGAATCCAATTGACTTTCAAGTTACCAAAGAGTTGGTATACGGAGAAACATCCCCTCCATCCATCTTTCATGGACCAGCCACCACTTCAGTTCCATCTAAGAGTGTCCCATTAATATGTTACCCACACGGCGGTCCCCACTCTTGCTTCGTGGATACTTTCTCCAACGAAACAGTATTGTTCCTCAAACTTGGATTTGCTGTTCTGAGATTAAATTATGTTGGAAGCATAGGAGGCACGCGGGACACAGCAGACGAGTTGATGGGCAGAATTGGGGACAGAGATGTGAAGGATTGTCAAACAATGGTCGATAAAGTACTGAGCTCCAACTCAAGCTTAAATCCAGAACAAGTCGTAGTGTTTGGGGGTTCACATGGCGGATTTCTTAGTTGTCATTTATCATCAGCATATCCAGACGTTTACAAGGCAGCTGTTGCACGGAACCCCGTAACAGATTTAACAACCCTCGTGGGCACTTCAGATATTACAGACTGGACTTATGCAGAATCAGGCGTAAATTTCCCCGATCCTTCAGTAATTCTAACCTTAATACCTACTGCAAGGAACCTTGTGGATGCCGAAAAGTACATTCAAGCGTCACCCATTCATAATGCTGAAAAAGTAAAAGGTGCAACTTTACTTTTGCTTGGTTCTGAAGACCTTCGTGTCCCTTCCCAACAGGGACTTGGTTATTATCGAGCATTAAAAGCGTACGGTAAAGTTGCAGAGTAAGTTCCAATTTCCAATATTCGTAACTTCCACAACTTTGTTAAAGAACGTGGTTTTGAGGGTCATACTCATTTATTGATTGAATTGATTTACGTTTTGAATTGGCAGGGTGAGAATGTACCCAGATAACCATCCTCTTACCAAAGCAGCAGTGAGGTTGGATACTATCATCCATGCTGCATTATGGTTTAAACAGTACATCCGATAAAAATTTTCTTTATACAAAAATTTTCTCCGAAAATACCTTTCATACTGATGTTAAAATTAATTAATTTTATTATAATTCACAATAAACATGAGTTTTGAACATTGCTTTTTTTCCCATATTTGTTGTGTAGCATATAGCACAGAGGCCTTACAGGTAGGTAGTAGATGCGAATGCAAAAAATAAGTAAAAGTGAAAGCGTCATTTTTACATACGCAAGCTAAAGGGCCAAAAAAAGTGATTCCCCATCATCGCATAGGTATTATCATTATAGCGGGGCAGGATGAGGCATGGCGCACTCGGTTTGGGCCGATAACCAATAACAGGTAGACAAATGTCTGGTCATGTTCTTGATAGAAAGACACGCATGAATACAATACATTTAGGTAGAAGAAGAAGGCCGACTGTGCGAACTGCGAGTAGTGAACATCTCTTCTTTATAGCAAAGCAAGGAAAATTAACACTTGCCAAGTTTCAATATTGTACATTTTGTACACATCACGCTTAGCAAGAATCGAGAAAAGAAGAAAAAATTGCTCTAGAAAAAATTTGACAAGGTAGACTCAACACTTTACACACCAGCAAACTGGTGCTCAACATTCAAGAAAAGGACATGAAGAATAGGGACGACAAGATAGTCTTTTATTGATTTTACTCTTCAGTATGGATTAATGATACAGCTCTGTTATCCAATATTTAATTAATTAGTTACATTTCATCACAGCTACACCAAAGCACCAGTCATGATACTTTACCTCTGATTTCCGACTATTTTAATAATTGTAAAGTGATTTCCACTCATCATCAGCTCCCCAGTATTGGATTGGTGGAGGCTACTTAAAGCAACAGACAGTATTTTCAACGTAGTAGAGTTTAAGACGTTTTTTTTAAGAAAAAAATATTATCAACAATGAAGTTGGACACAACTAAATGTGGTGGTGGAGGCAGTCGAAGCTGTTGGAGTTTAGGGTCTATAATTTTAACAACGTTTTTAATAACTCTGTCGCAAGTTAGTCAAAATGTTGATGCGGCTGCGGTGATGAGCGTGGACTTAGGGTCAGAGTGGATTAAAATTGGAATCGTTTCGGTAAGTTGACGTAATAAAATTAATGAACTAGTCTACTTGCAAATCTCTTAAAAGGTTTAGGAATTAGTATAGGGTCGTCGTTCTTCCAGTTTGTTGTACTTATAATTTTTTGTCTTATTTTCTGGGCAGCCTGGTGTTCCAATGGAAATTGTTTTAAACAAAGAATCAAAGAGAAAAACTCCTGTAGCAGTTTCATTTCGAGATGGAGAGCGACTGATTGGCGAAGATGCCTTAAGCGTAGCGGTTCGATTCCCATCCAATGCCTACATTTACTTTTTGGATTTGTTGGGGAAAAAGATGGACAATCCGATGGTGCAATTGTATCAAAAGAGGTTTCCTCAGTACAAGCTTATTGCTGATGATGACAGAGAAACTGTTTTATTTCAACATGATGAGTAAGTATACTACACAATTACAGATTAATATTGTTTCCACCTTTCCTTGTATTCATATAAATAAATATAAATGTTTTTTTTATAATGTAGGGAAACAGTGTACTCACCAGAGGAGCTTTTAGCCATGATTTTAAACAAATGCCGTGAATACGCCCAAGATTTCGCTCGCCAGCCCGTCAAAGAAACAGTCATTACTGTACCCCCATTTTTCAATCAAGCAGAGCGTCGCAGTGTTCTCAATGCCGCTGAACTAGCCGGCCTCAAAGTCTTACAACTGATGAACACCAACACTGCTACTGCTCTAAACTATGGAATTTTCCGACGTAAGGATTTCAATGAAACGCCACAAAACATCCTTTTATATGACATGGGAGCATCCAGTACTGTTGCGACCGTCATAAGTTACCAGATCGTGAAAACTAAGGAGAAGGGAATTACCGAAACAAACCCACAAGTCAGTGTACTTGGAGTTGGATACGACCGGACACTTGGTGGACTTGAGATGCAGCTCAGACTTCGCGACTTTTTGGCTAAAGCATTTAACGACATGAAGAAAACTAAGACTGACGTTTTTACTAATCCACGATCTATGGCAAAACTGTTCAAAGAAGCTGGAAGATTGAAGAACGTCTTGAGTGCCAACGCTGATCACTATGCTCAAGTTGAAGGCCTACTGGATGAACAAGATTTTAAGGTTAAGGTATCCAGAGATGACTTTGAAAATTTGTGTGAAGACTTATTTGCACGAGTGAAAGGACCTGTTGAGCAAGCTCTCAATTCAGCAGCCATCACAATGGACGTAATTGACCAAGTCATTTTGGTTGGAGCTGGAACTAGAGTTCCCAAAGTACAGGAGAAGCTGAACTCTTACGTAAAGAGAGAATTAGGCAAGAGTTTGAATACCGATGAAGCTGCAGCCATGGGCGCTGTCTACAGGGGTGCCGATCTGAGTACTGGTTTCAAAGTGAAAAAATTCCTGACGAAGGATGCCGTGTTGCTGCCCATTCTGGTAGACTTTGAACGCGAGATTGACAATGAAGATGCTACGAAAACTATTAAAATTGTGAGGCGAACCCTGTTCTCCAGCATGAATCCTTACCCTCAGAAGAAGATTTTGACCTTCAATAAGCACACCACAGACTTTAATTTTTACGTCAGCTACGGAGATTTGGCGTTCTCTAAGGAAGAAGTTGGGTGAGTTCCTCTAACAGTCCTAATCATAACCAAACTTGTCAGAGTAATTATAAGTATTATATATCCGTACTATATCTATATCTATATTGTTTGCGCACACAGGGCAATTGGGTCTACAAATATTACAAAGATAGATCTAAGTGGTGTTGCTGCTGCTTTGGAGAAAAACGCTGGTCAGACCGAATCAAAAGGTGTCAAGGCCCACTTCAGTATGGATGATAGTGGTATCCTTTCAATTAACCTGATTGAATCCGTTTTTGAGAAAAATACCACTGACACGGAGAGTGGTGACGGTGGTGTTCAAGACACGTTGTCAAAGTTGGGCTCTGCCTTTACCAAATTGTTCTCTGGAACACCTGAAGAAGGAGAACAAGGTGCAGAAAAAGCTGCCGAAGGTGGGGATGCTGAAACTGCAAACGATACCAGTAGTGAATCCTCTCAACAGCAAGAACAACAACAACAACCACCACTAAATGCCACGGATCAAGAACAATCTAGTAGTGGTAATAATGGAACAGATACGCAGTCCAGTAACGCAACAAATACCACCACCGCCGGTGGAGCCAAAAAAACCAAAACAGTATTAGTGAAGGAGACTTTAGACATGACAGTAAATATTTTAGACATTCAACCTTTGGATGGAGAAAAGTTCAAGTCTACTGTCGCAAAGTAAGCAAATTTTGATTAGTAGTACTTTAAACACGTGCTCAAATTTTATAGTTATTGGTATTGTGGTATAAATAATTAAGTAACAATATTTTTTTATATTTTCATTATCAGATTGAAAGTGCTAGATGATCAGGACAGAAAGAGGACGTTGACTGCAAAAGCACGGAACACATTGGAAACTTTTGTAATTGACATGCAAAACAAAATGTATGCTGAGGAATATGAAAAGGCAACAACAGAAGAAGAGCGAGCAAAGATCACAGAAGTTTGCTCAGAAATCTCAGATTGGCTTTACGAAGACGGATCACATGCAGAGAAAGAAAATTATGAAGATAAATTTAAAAGTTTAAAGTTGCTCACTAAAGATTTGGAAGATCGAGTTAGAGAACACAAGGATAGACCAGATGCGTTAGATGCTCTTGAAAAAATGCTTAATATTAGCATGGGATTCCTTGAATCATCAAAGAGTATGTCTGAAGATGAACAAATGTTTACTGAGGTGGAAATTACAACTCTGGAAAAATTAGTGCAGGAGACATTCGCTTGGCGGTTGAAAAAGTTGGAGGAGCAAGGAAAAACTCCTCTAAATGTTGCCCCTGTGCTTACGGTCAGGCAAATAGCTGAGAAAATCGATGCCTTGGATAGAGAGGTAATAATAATTAATTAACAATTTATTCAAAATTGAAGGCTGTTGTACGCATTCTTGCCTAATATTTCTGAGTTCAGTACTATATTACTGATGCTTACTATTTGAGGATGCAAGATTAAACCAAATCCCCCCACCAAATACTGCAAGCTAGTCGATTGTCCTTTAATATATGGAGTCGACAGTGAAAGTTATTTGGACAATTAAAATTACCTTATATTATTAATACATGAATACCATACACTATGGTTTGATTTTGATAAAAAGTGCGTTAACTACACATATTGATTTTGATTTTTTTAAATTCACAGGTAAAGTATATGGTTAACAAAGCAAGAGTAAACAAATTAAACAAACAACGGAATGAAGAGAAAGAAAGAGCGAAAGCTGAATCAGAGGCAAACAAAACGGCAGATGAAACACCTTCAGAAGAGCAGTCTCAAGAGAATCTGGAGGAGAACAAGGTAGACCCAGATGATGATAGCACAAGACAAGAGTCAACACAGCAGGAAAAGGCTGAAGAGGGTGCTAGCGCAGAAAAACAAGAAAAACCCGTGACCCCAACCCCATCAGACGCACCATCCTCACAAGACTCTCACACAGAACTGTAATGATATTAAGATTTAGGAGTATAACGAAGGAGAATGTAAAAATATATTTTACAAATGTGATCAGGAACATAACGATTTTTGTTTTTCCGTTGTAAGTTTAAGCACTACGTTGAGTGGATGGAGTTAAAATGATTTAGGACCTTTTATTGTAATCAGTGGATTTATTCATATCATGAAGATTCATTTTGATCATTGTCGTCTGTTATAATTATTATTATTTAATATCAATCAAGCGGCATTTAAAACAAATACGACAAGACAAGCATTAGGTCATTAAAAAATCTTACGTTAAAATTTTACAACTTGTAGAGAGAATTCGAATTACGTCTAATGTACGAATAAAAAAAGTTTCCTTTTTAAATTTAACTTAAATTTTGCATGTATTATAATTGTGATTTACTAGTGAATGATGAGGTTGGTATTCGTACATCTCAGAAGTACTTTTTGAGATTTTTTTTGTTAGTCCATTCCATATAAAGTTTACATCGCCCCGTAAAGATTTAAGATTCTGTAAGCTTATTATACGGATAACGATATTTTCGCATAGGGTGCATAAAATAAAGATATGATTGGAAATGTCGTGAATGTAAATGTGTACTGTGTACGTACGGTATTGAATGTCATGTTCTCTTTAATTTCTTTGTGTTATTGTGTGGTGCAGTGCACTTCTAATTTCGGGTGTTAATTGATAGACATTTTATGATTTGTGTAATATTTATTCATTCGTGTATGTAATCTAAATGTACATATGTACGTCGTTTAGGGCAGTATATACAATAAGAGTTATTACTATCTCCATCATTTGATGTTTTGTGGTGCGAATAAACTTTGGTAAAGATGTACGTGAAACGCCTCCTTCTATTTAACATTTCATAAGCATTTTTTCGTATGTAAATTTCGTTGCACAAAATGCCTGCTGTGTGCAGCCATTTTTCAACACTTTGCATTTCTAATTTCCATAATTAATGAATACTGCTGATTAGGGGCTAGGTTTTCAAATCAAATCTAAATAGATTCAAGATTAGAACTCAAGATAGGATTCAAATTCAAGTAAGTCTAAAGTTTGCTTTAGAAGAGGATATTAGCATAAGTTGTAAGGTATAATACATACACAAGTCTGTCGTTGGAATGATGGAGCTTCGGGTTCGGGTTCTTCAAACAACGTAAATACACAAGACGGTGCGGTGGTGAAGGGCAAGCTAGAGGAACCAAATAATAGGTTACCAGTTATTTTGTCCAGTTAGTGCAGTACAGTTTCCTTGTTCTTATCTGTTTTCGAAAGTTTTTTTTTGTAAATCCAATCAATCTTACTGAATTAAGTGATAATGGATGCAAAACCTAGAAGTAGCAGAATTCCAGTTTTAATCCAGAAAAAAGGGGTATGATATTCGGCAATGCAGGTCGCAGGGCTAACTGTGTTCTTGACCATTAATAATCAAGTTATTAAATTTTGGCTGAATTTTATGTGTTTTTAAGAAGGAGATTAGAACATCCAACTCCAGTGGGAAACGTTCTTTGGCAGGATCGTCAGAGGAGCAACGTCGTCCAATTGAAGAAGAAAATATCACTGGTGAACCAACTGTGAAATCAAAATTAAAAAGTAATAGTTGTATTTTTATGTGGTATGCACCTTGCTCTGTTGGATTGGAAAATTTTAATTAGTGTGCACGCTGGGTTTAATTTATTGTGATTTTTTTTGCATGATTAATAATTGTGGAAAGAACTGGAAATCCGACTAAACGCTTTGAAGTATGATCATTTACAAAGGGAAATTGCATTGGACAAACTCTCTGAAGACGTGGAGAGGAGGATTGTCGCATTAGAAGAGAGAATAGATACCTTCACAAATCCAATGAAGATATGGAGTTCACAAAGGGGGATTCCTGAAAGTGCATGAAAATGCAGATTCGTCGAAGCTCTGTAATACACGTGTATGTATATTTTTGGGTCGGTTAAATGTTCCGAAATTATTTTGAAAGCCGCGAGACACAAGATCAAGCTGTAACAATTTGTAAAGCGAAATCTTAAATAATTTTATGAGTGATAATATCCATTTCTTAATCACAGTTTCTTGCAAATCAGCAAGAGAACTTTGATTCCATCTTTCGATAATATGTATGAATAAAAACAGTAATTTTTACTAAGACCGACTTTAGTTATCTCAGTTATCTGGAATGAATTCCAACAATACCCATCAATCAAGATGGCTTGTAACGTTGACGAATTCTGCCCATCAATCATTATGAGTCCAAATTGACTTATTATGTACCTTTAGGTATATATTGAAAAGACCTGGTATGTCGTCCGTCGTCCGTCTGCGGACACGATAACTCAAAAACGGTTTCACTTTTTTTAATTCTGTTTTCACTAATCGATATCTTAGGTCAAAAGTACGAACGAGTTCGGAGATGGGTCAAATCCGTTCAGGGGAACTACTGGGTCAAAGGTCAGGTCAATGTTTTTGAATAGTAAGGTATGGGTTGTGATACATCAAAATGAAGGTACTGGTGAGACTAATCAGTGATACTATTTTTGAAAGTTTTTGATAACCCCAGTGTGACCTATGATCATGATAAGGTCAAATATATTTTACATAGCAAGGTATGGGTTGTGATGCATCAAAATGAAGCTACTGGAAAGAACAGTTCATTAATGGGGCTCCGAAATTCTTAGGTGACCCCAGTGTGACCTTTGACCGCATAAAAGTAACAATAAAATTCTAGATCACGGATCGCTCAGGAGGTTTGTTGGAGAGAATCACTCGGAGGTTTTGAAAGCAATCTTGGGGGTAAGGAGGGATCACTCAGGAGGTGTATCAAAGTGTTTAAATGCGTGTCAATGTATTTTAAAGGTACATCATTACATCTCGAACTGTCGGGTTTATTACTACTGGAATCGACAACGTCAATGCAGACTATACATGTATTATATTTTAGGAAACTCAATATTCATATGATTTTAATTATGAGGAAGCTCACGTCTTTTTGTTTTCATATGAACGTACTATACTTGGTGGTTAAGGCTGGTTGTTCCATGAAAATTACGATATGCATAAAATGAATTGAAAACCACAATACAAAAGAGAGCTTCCTTAAATATTATGCAAAATGCAAGTATCTGATATTATATCCTTTACTGTGACTGTGAACTTTTCCTTGTGGAATCCCCAAGTCCAAGTTCTTGTTAACCATTTAACATTTGTGGTTGTATGTATATATATATCGTATTACTTGACGCACGTTGAACTTTTTGGCAATAGTTTGTTATAACATCAGTATCATAATAGTGGCATGTAGTTCTTAATTGATTTTAAACCTGCAATAATTTCATTTATCAACAGCAACACAGACAACATGATATTCATAACAATAGTTGGTATTTTAATGTTCTCTTCATTGGGTCGCTCATTGGGTCGGGTAGAGCCAACAAAGTCAAAAAATTTCGAAGGGGACATTTCAATGAGTCGCCGAGAAATGAAATCCATGCAAACGGAAATCCTCTTCACTGGAAAAATCCATCCCGTGCATATTTGGCGTGAAGGACTCATACCATATCAGCTTTCTCCACAATTCAGTAAAGTTCATACATATCTACTATCCATACATTTGTCTTCACCCATTTAAGAACTAAAAAGACATAACTTTCAGAATTCAAATTTATAATGATCGTTTAGCCCAGATAGAAAAGGAGACTATTTTGGAAGCAATGAGAGATATCAGGGGGGACACGTGTATCCAGTTCATCCCCCGATCACAAGAGAAGGACTACATTGACTTTGTAAGGGGTGAGAACAAGTGCAGTTCAAAAGTTGGGAGGATGGGTAATCGACAAGAAATTCTGATGAGTCCTCAATGTATGAGACATGGAACAGTCGTACACGAATTACTTCACGCCCTAGGCCTCTTCCACGAGCAGTCTCGGCCGGATCGAGATAATTACATAACTATTGTATGGGGCAATCTGAAAAATCCAAGTGAGATAATCCAAGCTGAAAGTTTTTGCAATTAATACGCAATAAATCAATAATCAGAATGTTAATAGATTTATTATTGATATCAGACAGCAAGATAAATTTCGAAAAGTATGGGACAAAGTTTTGGAATCAACATAAGCTGCCCTATGATTACTCCAGCATTATGCACTACTCATCGGAGGCATTCAGCAAGAAATGGGGAGACAAAACGATCGTGCCAAAAGTAAAAGTTCAAACACTTTATTTGAGAAACAAGCTTCTAAGGACGAGTATTTTTCAGTAATCTATGAATTTTTTTGTGTTCAACTTTAGACTGCAAATGCACCGATGGGACAACGCGCCTCAATGAGCCCGTTTGACAAACTTAAAGTCAACATGATGTACAGCTGTCGACTGGATAACTGAAATTAAGTAATATGGGTTGCCATTTGCCAAACTGTTTTAGCAAGAGATTTATACGTACATATACAGGTTTGTCAGTTATGCAATAAATAATAGTTTGCTTTCACTGTTTTTTTTATTACGTTATTATAAATTCTTACAATTTTGGAATGCATTCACATATAATTTTTCAACGTATGACCTTTATTACTCTTTCCTGTTTTCATTCTAAAGCATTCATTCTCAATTTTTTGTTTTAAAGAAGAAAGAATCAAGAAGGTTTAGATAGGAAATAATACAACATGATGTGCACACGGTTTATTCTGACCTTTGAAAGTGTATAATTAATGCAGAAACCAAATCTTACTTTATCTCTGGAATGCATAATATCATAATGTATCTGCAACTCTAACGCGTCAATTCTGTAAAAACCGTATTTAATTTTACAGATTGGCGATTTTCATGGTTTTCTGTCGATTGCTACTGCTTCTTATAACTATTAATTTAATGTGTATACAAGTATATACAAGGTACTGCTGATTTAAAACTTGTTTACTCACACAAATCCATGTGTGCTATTAATATTAATCATTGAATTTATTTTCTAATGAAATTTGCTCTGTATAAAAGCAAAAAATATTCGCAAGGGTCACAGGTTACTTTCTAACGTTTTCGAAAGCCAGTTGAGCTGATGATGATAGTGGTGGCTCCCTTGATCTCTCGTAAATCTCTTCCAGCACGTGAGCATTCACAAGAATGGGCACGTAGTCGGATTTCATATATCTTGGGAATGTCTTAAAAATGAAACCTTCAACAATCAGAGCTTTGTTTTTTGTAAGATGTGAACTGCACACACAGCACACTATTATGAATAATTTATTACTTTGTTTTATTCCATCATTAACTTACCCTTTTTGGGAAAACTGCTTTGGCAGCTCTCTGAAATTCCGGACTTTCTCCACCATTTTCAGAATCCCCAGGATACTTTCCTCTTACCCACTGTCTGCTAAACGTAATCTGATTGATTGAGTTGAGGGGAACAAATTTTCAATTTTAAATACTGGGGCAATGTGGGAAAACAGTTTTTTTATGTTTTTATTTTCTTAATTTACCTGAGCTGATGTGATTGCTACAAGTACGAGTACTAAAAGAACCCCATAGACCATAGACCCTCTTGAAAGTTCCATCTTGACGGACCCGTTGCTTTAGATGGAAATGGTAATTATTTGCTTTAAAGACTTTTTACTTGATGTCACCAATCGTTCTCCTTAAACTCAACTGAGGTGAAAGTTATGAGATATCCTCTGTATTTATATCAAAGAAAGAATGGGTTGCAAAAACAAAGTAAAAACGGCTCTACCTAACTTTCACCTACACTTCCCCCCACACAACATAACAAGGTCCATTTTGGTGTGTTGAGCAGTTGAGCTAAGTATATATAAATACATAAACATATTAAACATTGTTCTACAATCATTCTAAATTTTTTCAAAGAAATATATAGCCATTGCTTGTAGCGTATTACTAAAACTATATAATCACCAAAAAGCATTGCATGTATATTGTAAGTGTAGATGTTTATCCGCCCACGAAAATTTAATTTACTAAAGTATGTGTTTAACCTCACCCATTCACTATACTGCTCGGTGCTGAAAATTTCTCTGAAAATCTTATATTGCTCTTTCTAACTTCTAAATC
Organism: Orchesella flavescens; assembly: GCA_964034955.1. NCBI lineage: Eukaryota > Metazoa > Arthropoda > Collembola > Entomobryomorpha > Orchesellidae > Orchesella > Orchesella flavescens. The sequence continues at coordinate 25,410,057 of OZ035956.1, read as the reverse complement.
GTTTCCAGCAACATATTATTTATCTTATATTATGGAAGTACAATACTACTTACCTTGTGAGTGAAATTTTTGAGAGCATACGAGATGGTATATTTATTATGCAATCTGTACTACAATCTACACAATTTTAGAAATAAGAAACTACATTTCTAGGGGATGTAGGGGATTAGGGGCATCGTGAGAACCAACTTGATGATGGGTGTACAATTATAAAGATTATGTAATACTCATATGCACAAACATCATATTTAATTATCCGTCAAGTAGTAGAGAAACTCGCAACTACATACTTCAAACACCAATTACTTATTGAAATACAAATGAAAACGCGTCATAACCTCACTTTACAACAGTTGTTGATAATCATCATTAAGGAATTTCAACGCAACAACGAATGCGCTTCAATGTTTTGGTGAAAGCTTCAACAAGAAGGTTAAGGATATACGAGATTGGTTTAGTTATGTTATCAAAAAAGACAGAAAAGACGGATTTGTTGCATTCACTCTCCCAGTCTTCTAGCAACAGGTCACGCACGACCTCCTTTAATTTATCTAGATGACATGGATTCCCACAATCTGGGATAACCATTTCTCGGGGTGTAACTGCTGTAGAGTTCCGGTAAAAAACCTGTAGATAAGAAACAAAGTAATAATACCCTTTATGTTGTGTTAGCTGATCATTTTGATCAATAAAACAAAGTGGAAAGAAAAAGTCGAACTTTAACAAGATGCTTTTTACTCCGGCTACCCTTCTCCACCATTTGGTGAAGTTCGACCAAGATTGCAGAAGCGTAAGGTGGCTGATGGGTATCAAACACGGACAATGTGGCTAAAAAGGCTGAAAGAGTCGTATCATGCCCTGCATACAGGTACAACTTCTTGGTCTCCTTTCCTTCCTTCTGCTGTAGTACATAAATTGCAAGCTTAAAACAAAAGTTTTGCACACTTCCCTTTTTAATGCATCTGCACATATTGCCTTTACCTTTTTGGGGCATTTTGAGACTTTAATGGTTTTTTCCATATTCTCGATAACCTCTTTAAGCAAGGGACCTCCATTAAACTTCATCATTTCTCGGTTTGCACTCAAAATTTGAAAGCCCGTATCACTAATGGTTTTCATCGGTTCGGGATAGACTTCTTCTGTCCACAAGGGTAGCGGAATCTTGTACAATGACTGAAATAAAAGTAGAAAATAAAAGCAAAGTTGGGGTTTGAAAATTGTCACGTTATTTTAATGGAATAAATGCCAACGATGAAATTCAACTTTTTTATTTTGTTTCGGGTACTTGAATAAATAGCGAATCATACACTTGTCCTATATTTTCAATGTTTACATCATCCATTCCTGTATGTTCTTTTGTATGTTGAAAGGTTCTCTCGTGTGACGTTTTAAACTTTTCAATTAAAGGGCACTCCAAAACCTTATTGTATTCACGAAGGTACGCCGGACAAGTCTCTCGACGAAATAAAATTTTCTGTTTAAAAAAATTTAATACAAACGTAGGCGTAAGTGCTTTTTGGTACACTTGGGCTGAAGCCTTGAAAGTAAAGTAATCACCGATTGGTGTCGGAATGGAAATATGCAGTTATACATACATTATCTAATTTTCGTGGAATTTGGTAGACAGGCACAGGCTGCCATTTAATGTTTGCATTCCACCTCCCTTCACATCCAGGTAGATGGGCTTCGCATGGGGGAAATAATCCAGCTAGGCACATTTGTGCTGTCATTATAGCCCTTGAAATTTCTGAGCTCTGTGCATGTACTTGCTCAGGTATCACTGTGCCATTCAAAAAATTCTGATAGCGAGAATGGAGGTATTGCCCTAGCTCATATCCCTGAACTTTCCCTTGCTTCGTACAGGATGTTTATAGAATAAAAAAAGAAAAGGTATTATTTCATGTGTTTAAATCTTAACATCACACAGAGTCCACAGCTCGTTAAAATATTTATAATAGAACTCAATAAAATATTGAGGTACTTTTGTGAGGATCCCCTTCCGTTTGAGATGCAATATGCCACTTAAATTCTGGTTGGGGTCTTTTGGATAATGGAAAATTTGCGTGCGATCGCCATGCCTAAACACCTTGAAGACAGAGGGAAGTTGAGATAAACAGGAATCAGATTCATGGTCTCGTATTTCTGTTCTCTTTCTGAAATTCTCATTTTTTAATTTTAAATATTAGTTTACCACTTGGACCAACAAAAGCTTTGTTTGTATGCAATATCCGTCAGTATTATTGCCACTCGAGTCATTTCTGCAGTACCCCGTTGAGTCACCATCATCCGCTCCTTCACCCTTTCTTTCTCTAGGTTTTCCTGAATTACAAGAGGCAATTGGACTAACGGTGAAACTCAATAGAAGAAATGAAAAGTAAAATGAGACTCTTGTTAGAAAGAGGTAAGTTTTTTTGGAAATTGAGAGCTTCATGTTCCCTTTCCTGTCCTACTACTCTTATGCAAGACACACATTGCATAACATATTACAAGAATAGATTAAGAAATCCAAAAATATGGGGTCCATATAAATTTTATCGTACAACATGCTGGTAAATTCCAATTTATTTTTTAATACTTAGGATATGTTGAAGAATAGATGTCGACACCACACTATTGAGCAATATTTTATTACATGCACACAGGTTGGAAATTGCTCTTAGTTACATTTACTATGTCGAAAACTAAGCTTAATAGGTTGGAATGGTTAGTCGCGTTTGCAAAATGCCAAATGGCTTGTGTCCAATGTGTCCATATGCCCATATACGTATCATAATATGTGTGATAGGTAGTACTATAGTATTGATTGACACGCTTTATGACGCCAAATTTACCACTTCTTTACTCTTTACCTAAAGACTTGATAACCATCAAAACAAATTACATTTGGAATGTTTTTAAAAAATAAAGTTAGGAGCTACGCATTTTAATTTTTTTGTGAAAGTTCAGGTCACATGTGACTTGTGACTCAGTGTGGAAATTAACAAAGAGAGCTGACCTCTTTCTTTATTAGTAAAATTCTTTGTTAAAAAGTGTACGTAATTCTTCGTTTGTGTACAAGTGTTACGTTGTACATTTTACAGAATGGAAACTTAATCATGGTAGTTAACCCAATGTCCTACTTTTTTACGGACGCTATGCCCGGTCATATGACCCTCCGACATATGGACGTGCATGCATCAACCTCGATTCGTTAATGACACCTCATGAAAGCAAGTGAAAAAAGAGGAGTTACAAACAGCATATAAATAGAATCATGGTCACGGTTAAAGATACAGGCAGCGGTCAAGACCAAGACAGTTCAAACCTCAACTCATTTAGCTCAGTTGAAAGTTCATTAAAAACTAAATCAATAAAATATTTTCAAAACCCCGATACACCAAAATCCAAAAAACGCAGCAATGGTAAGCTTTTTCATAATATTATTATTACCGTAAAAACTGTTTTGAAATATTTTAAATTATATTATGTACTGTATATTTTCGCAGGAACAAATTCGAGCAATCTACTCCATGCTTTTCGTCTGCTTTATTGCTTTCGTGTTTTTGATTCTACTTGACATGGGAGATGCTTCCAAGATCGCGGGTTATGCCAAGTATGTAGTAAATGGCAATATATTTACATTCAATCAATGCCACCATAGTAAATGAAAATATTTAATATTGCTTTTTATAGTTGGGCACCCTATGAATATGCCAGTCCATCCAACCGTGGTCGTTTCAATGTCCCCATTTAATAATTATTGTTGCCATCAATCCCCGATTCCCCGGACACAATAATATAGCATTCAGTTAAAAAATTACCCCAGTGTTTTTATCTCATTTGTTAATTAGTATCAATAAATCTGTATTGTCAACTATTTGTTAACGGTTTTATTCGGAATAAAAGCAAACTCTGATAAAATAGCATTTTCTCGCATATTCGCAGATTGTCTCATTTCATTTGTACATTACAATAATAAAAATTATTATGCATTCAAATTTTAGCCATAAAAAACATTTTCCATTGCACTTCAAGTATAGCCTTTAAAACTTTAAAATGCTTGTGGATTAAAAGCACGTGATAATAATAATAGAATCGTTTTCCTCATTTTATAAAAATAATTAGTCAAAATGATATGAAATACAAAATACGCGTAATCAGTTTGATGCAACAACTCACGATACCAGCTCAAGCCCTAACTTTTCCTCCACTCTGAGTTTCGAACAACTTTCTCACGAAATACACTTGAACTGAAGACGTACACATGATGACCAGACACTGCATCACGGACCAAAAAGTGACGTATGATAAGCTATCCTCTAACAGAGCCGAGTCTCTCGATTCATGAGCTCTGGACTTATGAAGGAGCTGTAGTACTGAACCGATTCGTTGATCAACACCTGAAAGAATAAATAATTTTTGTTAATGATAATATTAGCATATAATAAAAATATATAGGTGAACAAAGAACTAATTAAAAGCATAATGTCTTTGACTTGTGTCTTTGTTGCTACTTCTCTTGCCTGAAATAATGCCAGTAAAATTCTGAACATGAATATCCAGCGACTCCAACTCTTTAGTGTATTTTTCCCACTCATCGTATCTAAATGTTGTGATGTAGATGTTTACAAGCTTGGATGCAAATCTGGAGAATTGATTGTCCACACACACAGAGTAATAGCCACCTGCGGATGACGTTTCTTGATAGTCAGATTGTGCTTTCCATACATATGGGTGTACAATATTCCCATTTGGATGTCTCACAGCAAAGCCAGCTTGTCCATCTCCACCACGGAGCACCTGAAGTGCGACGTATAGGGTCGAGCCTGGATGAACATATTGATAATAGCAGTCTTCTTTCCCAGCATCAACATGAACCTACGTGACATGGTATCAGTTTACAATAAATTATTATTAAAAAAATAAGTACTTTCTGCATCAACATCAAGAAATAATTCAAATATTAACAAAAATCTACCTTGTAGTCCATTGCTACTCCAGGCGCATCTTCATATAATGCCTGTGAGATCTGAAGCAAGAGAAGAACTAAAACTATTGGAAAAATCATTTTCCAGTGCAAATTGTTAGGATATTTCCTATCAGTCAAAATGTGTTTTTAGCAATTAAAAATATATCTTTGTAAACCGGCGCGAGAGAGAAAGGGCAAGATCTCTCTCATCTCATTTGGTGTAGGTACTCTAGTAAAAACTTAAAAATACCTTATACCTGTAAATACAGGTTGCAGTTGTGCATACACTTTTCAAAGGAAATCTTCTGACAGTCTTCATGTAAACTGCATACCATCTTACATGGCAAGCCTATGCACACGTTTTCTATCCAATCTTTTTCACAATTCTCGTCCATCTGTTGAATCTCCTTACCACGAACGAATGCAATGTTGTACGTAGTTGTATAATGAAAATGCTATAAAGTGGCTAACAGGGGAGCCTTAATATATGAAAGCTTGTTGAATTTTCAGCCTTCTGTTATATCTGCCTTTTCTATTATCCTGCACATAATGAAAGCATATAAAATAAATACATTTCACAGCTTCATATAAAATCACACAAAAATATATTGTATGCATGATGTATTTAGGTAAAATTGAAACATTTTCCATTTCTTGTATTATTATCAAATGTGTTTGGCTATGTATGTATATTGAATATTATAGTGGAAACTACAGTACAACGTTTATTGCAACTATTGTAAAATGTAAATCCCAATCGCAGACATTGAGAATTACATTCACAATTAAAGGTTGATTTTGCATCAACACATCACACGCTGGCAGAAGCCACAAAGCCTCTCAATCAAGTCAGCCTTTTCATTCACGAACAGGAAATTTATAAAAACTCTACTTTCTTAGACAGTCATAGTCATACAAGAACAGAATGATGGTAACGAACCACAAGTTTCATTTCATAGGCAAAGCTAATCCACTGTCTTTATTCAGCAAATTACCAATTTATCAATACATTTTCACACTTGAATACAATGATGTTACTAGAAACTTACAAAAAAGCTACATTAGAAAATACACAACTACATTTTAGACCCCTTTTTCTTCAACTACGACTAATAATCCTCTGCAATTACATGTAATACTTATACTTTGGATCTATTATCATATGAAAAACACAAAGCATATATATTCATCTTACTACATTGATAAACATGCGTGTGCCAACTACAAAATTTAAAGTGAATAATAATAATAATTTCTATTGCTTAAATGGGCTAATTTTTAACATTATATATGTATGAAGATCAGTTGAATAACTTCGCACTCCCAAAACTTACACTATCAAAAAATTACCAGTGCCTTTATACATTTGGGGAATTAATTTAGTTTACACTAACAAGTGCATGGTAGTGGTACTTGGTAAATACCAAACCAAGCTCTGATTATGTTTTTTATAGAAGCGTTATTTGAGATCTTGATATTCCTCCAGTACAACTGCAAATTATGTTACTTTGTAAATGAGCATGCAATAAAAATTATTTTTGAGCATTTCTAAGCGCATTAAGGCTGTATGGATGGTGTATAGTTGTTTTTGTGAAACGATTGATGAAAGATACTATTAATTATACAACTTAAGCAAAAGCATAAAATTACTACTTGTCCAAAACAAGATGACAACTCAGATATAATAAATGGAAACATCTTTGATTTAGTTAGACAATAATAATAATAATAATACACACCAGTCATTGACAATTTCACAAAGATTCGATTAGCTTGGAAAGATAAAATAATCATAATAGAAAGAAATAATTTACCTTATTTTTGTACATATTTTTTATAGCTCGATGGCGTGTAATGGTAGTGGAGAACTAGACCTCTCACCATCCCTTTAGCAGTTTTTGCTACTATTACAATATGCTACCTATGTGAGGATAAAAATAATTAATTTATCCAACTAAACGGAAACGACGACGGAATCACATTGTATGCAGTGAAAGCGCACAGGCACAGGCTATAACAGGTCATTCAAGTGTTACTTATCATGATGCTCAGAGCAAATTAAACTGAATCTGCACAGTTATGATGACTGTGAATCCTTTCCATTCTCTTCGGTTCCATTGCTCTCGCCGCCAACCACACTGGAACTACGCTTGAGAGTTCGAACTTGCTCCACTTTTTCCTCCTTTAAAACAAGTATTACATTAAGTCAAAAAATGATGTTATATGCAACTACTAATAAAACGGCGAGCTTATTGTTACATTTGTTACTGAACTTACATGCTTCTTTAGAGATTCCAATCTTTCTTGTATAACCTTTTCACGATTTTGCTCTGCAATCTCAAGCTTCTTCAGGAGTTCCTCTTTAGCTTTCTCCTCAAACTCTGAAACGCTTGATTCCAAATTTTGTCGAACTTCCTGCAAGTGGCTATTGTGCTGTGAATTAGAAAAGATTATGACAATAATATTATGAGTAACTACTGATGCATGCATTACCAAACCAGCCGAGCTTCAATTGACATTTAAAAATTTAATTTAATTCTATATTCTAACTTACATGCTGATTCAATTTAACTTTTAGGTCAGTGATGATGCTGTCACGGTTATCAATATGAACCTTCATCTTTTGCTCCAGATTTTCCTTAGTAGAGTTAATAAAGTTGCTCTCTTCTTCTGCTCTAATTTTAGCAGCCTCATCGATTTTCTTGAACTTTTCTTGCAAACTGGCCAGTTTCTCGCTTTCCAATGACTAAATCAATAGCAAAAAATAGTAGTACGAAATTGGCATCACACACGCGCAAACCTACCTACGACCTACGTCATTTTTAATAATCTTCCACCCACCTGGCGACGTTCAGCTGCCTGTTTCAGCTTTTGCTGAATCATCTCTGCAGACACAATTGGTTTGGCTCCTCCACTGGTAGGGGAAACGTTCCTTGGTGGAGTATCCACCACAGGAGATGACAACACAAGTTCGTACTTGACTCCACCCCCTAAAAAATAAGTTGATTGATTTATTATAATAAACTGGTCTTTCACTTAATTCTCATTCATCATTGTAATGTGAATTTAGACGATTGCCATTTTAAATCCTTTTCGTTAACTTACCAGATGCAGAAATGTTTAAATCAACATCAGCGCCGTTGGCAGCCATTTTTTACTAGATGTTACCCACACGTTTTACACTGTAAGTTAACTCTGAAAAAATAAATCACCCCATTCAATTCAACTACAAGAGACAGGCTGATTAAATGTAATATGCTATTTAAAATGAAAAGATTGAGAAGAGGAGCACAGTAAAGCACTATGAAGCAGGGTTAAAGAAAATCTGAATTAGGCACACCTTATCTAATCTGAAAACGCCTACGCTCATTAAACAAACTGCAATCACGCAATGCGATAGTGATGCAAAACAATTTGACTTTTGAGACTGCAAATCATAATCATAAATCATCATTTGAGACTATTAAGAAATTAAGACCGTGGGCCACTTGAAGTTTTTCCCAATCGTAATTTTATAATTATTTCTGGACTAACGGTGTATGGCAGTATGGTTAAAGGTAATATTACTAAGATTAGAGTAGAGTAGTACAAACAATTTCAAAGATGGGATTCCTGATTGATGGGAAAAGCTGTGTTAACCCCGTATATTACGTATGTATTGTAAATGTAAAAAGCATTTAGCCACATAACCAAATCATGCATAGTCATATATATAAACAATATTCTTTGTTGATATCTTTCTTACCAGATAGTATTAGTATTGGAACACAATTTTCAACTAAATTGCAATTCGCTTTCAATTTATATTTTACAACAATTAGTATTTATAGGTGAAGGTAGGAAATAACCCACAACACAAAGTTGGTGTGTCCGTTGATGAGTAAGAAGGAGATGATGACTAAATGGAATATCTTTTGTTTGTTCAAGAAAAATGCTTTCTATACTTTTGGTTTAGAAATAGGGGACTGCAGACTATAATATGCTGTGCTCACTCTGTACGCTCGTAAACGGATCTGTCAGAGAATTTTGTGTATTCGTTGTTGTTGTTCTCTCGTTTCTTTGTTTGGCACTCAATGTTTCCCACAGCAACTTCCAGTTTTTCCAGACTGAGGAAGGGTCGTTCAATGTCTTTGAAACTCAGTAGTCCACATTGGAATAAAGGCGTGTAAAAGTTTAAGCAGGAGCTAAAACTAACTATAAGACTAAGAATACTTTACATACGTTAGTGGTCATGCTTTGATTTGTAAGCTTAAATGACATGATTAGCGAGAGGTCCTTGTTATGGATTATAAGAAGTAGGCGCTTTGTTGAAGGAACGTTTTTATCGGATAAGCCCAGCATATATCTCCTTATTATAAGTATACAAGAAAAGCCTGTTAACTCCCTTGGAGTTAAAACACCCTCCCAACTCCACTAACTAATATGGTTTACAGTTTCTCTTCCGCTAGCATGCTAATCGCTTTCCAAAGTGGGTAAAATTCCTGTTCCTACCACCATTCACTCAGCATTGATCAACTTGATTAAATCCCTCTTATACCACCTTCAAAATCTGTTGATTTTTTGTCATAAACTAACAGTTACATAACCTGACGAATATCAGGCACACTTGAGCTGGCACAGGTGTGCCTCTTAGAATATAGAATTAATTGCGAATAGGATTTTCTTATGATACCCAATTACTTTCCTCCAACAATCAATCAAAAGTTGAGTATCCTCACAACAACCAACCTTTAAGTATATAAAGTATGCCACAACAATCAACATAATTACCCTTCCAATATTGACACTTTATTTTCATTAAAAACATTAATTGATTGCCTGTGCACTCCTTTCCAACTCCACTAATCGATACGTAGCATAATACCCCGTTTTGAAATTGGGTTTTTCAAATCCTCCTCCTACCACTAATGATTAACGTGACTAAACTCCTCTTGCTCAGACTTCAAAGGCTTTTAAATTTGTGTCATTTACTAACAGTTACCTAACCTGGCGACTATCAACGTTCTCTCAAACATTTTAATTCATCGCCAATCTATCTAATGCGTAGTTAAATCATCGCTTCTCCAATAATCGATTGAGTTGTAACACTATACTACGCCCGACTGATCAATGCAGTTGAAAATTTCATTTTTATGAAACCACTAACTCAGGCAGTTAAAAAAGTAGAATTAAACATTTCACTATCCTTCTCCACAATCAACATTTCATTATCCTCTGCTAACGACAGTAAAAATGCGTAAAGACCAAATATAACTGAGCATCAAAATATCCATAAAGATCAAATGGTCATGACAACAGAAAAATGTGCATAAGAAAAAATGACAATAGAAAAATATGCGTAAGAAAATGTAAGGTGAAACAAAGGTACTGCCCGCAAAACCATCCTGCATCTAAATCGCATAGAAAGCATCTATCGAAAAAGAAGAAATGGGGAACGTGGGTGAGATAGGGAAAACTCAAGCAGACTCTTTTCACTATAGAAATCAGATGGGGAGTACTGGCCCCATGTTAACTCATGCGTCAATGCCACAAACAAACTTCCACCTAGCCTTTTATAATACTGATGTACAAGTTCGACACTAACTATATAAGTACAGAAGTACTTTTACACCACCATGCATTCATTATACCCTTATCCCTTGTTATCATTCATCCATAGTAGTAAGCGTTGTCCGCTTTTGTGCAGTATGTACTTACTTACTGGCGTAACATAATACGCAGCCCAACGATACAGAGATACAGTCAACAGTACAGTATTAGTGGTCTAATTTACATAGAGATATACAGTAATACTATGTCTAATGGTTCGGTTCTAGTTCTAGTCATACTTGTATTTACTTTCCATGCTTAAAACTTTGAGTCAAAATTTCACGTTTCGCTGTCAATGAGCTCAATGAGCTGTCATTAAAAAGCTTTTCATGCACAGCACATGCAAGCAAGGAAAGTAAATAACCTACTTTTATGAAACCCTCACCCGACTATTATTTGAATTGTTACTTTAAATACCTACCTACCACAAATGTTAGGAAGCCATCACCAGCCCCAGCCATCATGCAAATGTCAATCTCTGTTGAACGCTAAACGTTACCATTTACTGACATAAGATTTTCCCAAATGATATCTGTATTCCACATTTCATTTAGAATTGTAGATTAACTGCGAAATATACATTATTGTGACCATTACTGTAAACTGTCCAGCGTGTCACATTAATGATTTTTCCTGCTTTCTTAATAAACCGGATCACTTAATCACACCTAAAAAACGCTTTCTTTCGTACTAATAAACTAACGGATATTTCTCATGGGAAAACAGAAGAGAAGAAGAAGTGTAGCTTGAGTCGCCATGCATAGCCCGGTTGTACATACGAACGTGAATTACTAATGATTTAGTATTAAAATTGCATTTTTGATTTTGCAACTAATACTGCTTTTTGGTATACTACTTTAGGCATATTTCATTATTATGTATAATATGTAATTACAGCATGCAAGAAGTGAGTCATTCGATTCGAAACCGCTGTCTGCAGACTTGCAGAGGGACACAAAATCGATATGAATCATGGAGTACGTAAAGATTTTCGGAACTAGGTAAAAATAGTACAATGGCCTGTGTTTGGCGAAGACGAAAGTCATAAAATAGTTATTTATACCATACAGCTCTGGAGACACTTTTCACGTCACGTCAGCATATTTCCAGGTCGGCAAACTCGATACCAATGCAAATAAATGCAATATATGCATGCTTGCCTAAAAAAAGGAATAAATGAATCAATAAAATTAGGTACTAAGGAGTAAGTAAAGATGAAATGAAGGAGGGTCATTTGGCAAACTAAGAACACAACAACGATTACAGCAATATAGATTTGCTTCGCTACTTTCACTTACTTCCACAACTGTACTATACGTAATATCCTTGCGTTATGCATATATAAGTATTAGATGAGAATGAGGCAACGCCTAAAGTTGACTTAATAATGATATGCGTAAAAGTAGTTAAAAGTAGCTAGAAATGAGCAAGATATTGAAGTGCATAATATTTTGCAGATAAATGAAAAGTTTCTTATTTTTGCTAACAATCTGTTAAGTTGAAACGTGTTGGAGTTGGAATGGAAAACTTATTTCTTCAGAAATTAATAGTATAATCAATAATGGTAGGGGATCAGAACAGGGGCATGACAAGCAAATGCTTATAGATGTATAAATTGTCTTGAATTGATTATCTGTATAAGAATTGAGCAGTCTTTTTAATAGCTTTCTTAAGCATTTTATGACTTGACTCGAGAAACCCTTTCAAGCATGGCACTAGCAGCAAGAATTAAAAATGGTGTGATCCAGAATTTGTGACAGATTTATGTCAGTAAATGTCAGGGTTAAACTTAATGCTATTGAAGTTCTATTGCTTTGTTCTGGAAATTGATCAAGGCAAAAGGTATAAAAGATGCAACGATGCAAGAAAGTAAATCTAATGGTCTGGTCTAGAACCAGGATGGAAAATTACAAGGTCAGGTCGAGTAGCTGAACCGGTCCCTCGCATTCATTCAGGCTTTCAACAAAGTGCAAGGTGAAGGTCACATCACGTAATAAGCCTTTTCGGTCAGTAAAGGGTACATAATATAGTGCACGGAAATAATATCTTTCTTTGTTACAAATAATACTTAATTCCTAAAAGCACATATTGCATTTTTGGTCTATATTTTTTTTGTATAATACTGTGCTAAGCATTGCATTACGGACAGATACCAATAAGCACGTTGCTTTATTGTCAAAATATCCATCAAGCAGCTATGAGCAGCATTTTATGTTTCTGTTCAGATTCTCCTCATAATGCCCCATCACGATATACCTCAACCTCAGGAGAATAACATATAGCTTAGCACTTACAATACAATACCTTGCTCACATCAGGATAAACTACCTACACATATTCTTATATTGACTACTTACATATAAACAGGAATATTCATAAAAATATTAGTCTAGCTCTTTTACTTCCGAAAAGGTATCACTGCACTACTGGTTGGTACTACCAACTTCTATGCAGTTACTAAAGTACCTTTCCCTTGCCACATGTGGATAATATTCATTGCAAGTACACCTATACTCATACAGCAAGTAACATACATGCTCCCAACCAACCAAAGTGTATACATATATATAAAGAAGCATATACTTGGTAAAGAAAGATTTCATTACGTAATCTTCAACTAACGTGAAGTGAAGCACTCGTCATTCTTGTACGATTATGAGGGCAATGTGAACACCTTGTTTTTATTGTCATTCTCCTCCGTATGCGTATGTGATGCACCATATGTTCACTTTTTTAAAGGGAATAAGTAGAGATAGAGATGTTGCAAAAAATACATTTTTTGTGTAAAGTGTGTACATTGTATATTTGTGCATTGTAGTAGTTGATTTTGCAAATAATAATGCACGTAAACAGAGTGGAAATTGTTAATAGTATAGTGAGATTGTGCCTACCTACACGTATGATATGATTGTAATGCATTTTCACACATTACATTGAATTTGTTGTGCACTGTAAGTAAGTATAGTACTACAACTGCCTGTACGTGCTTTGATGATGATATAAACAAGTTGATCTAAATTGAACTTTTTAATCACACTAATAACATTGAAGAATCAATAATACTCTCTGCTATTTAATGCTATAACCAAGTAAGTAAGTGATATATCAATAAGAGTACAGTTCAGAAAGGAGCTAATACAATCATTGCAATTTTACATTGACTCTACTATGTTGTCGATAAAGGTGACAGGCACTGATACTGATTATTATTACTAGCTCTTGTCACTTGTGTAGTGTATAAAGGAATAGAATATTATGCTTCTAGCTATATTAATAGCTTATGTTATATATTTACTTTAGTGACTGACACCAAGAACTTTAGTGAAGGACACTCGGCAATACGATTGATTTTTAAGTGAGCACCACTGATTGATGTGAATCTTTTGCGTTTGTTGTTCGTGTTCCAGATATCATTGAGAGCGACGGAAACTGATGTACTTTAGAACTTGTGATGTCGGAAGTGATCAGTAGAAGTAGACAATAGTAACAAAAGGTTCTGTGTTGAGCAGTAGTTTCAAGGTAAGTTTTATCCGATTAGTAAAAGTTTATAAATAAATAAATTATGACGTACGGCAATTATGACTATCTCCTGAGCTGGTTTCAGTACCAACTTGTTTTCTAACATCTAATATGAATGTTTAATGTTTTAAATATATTCAATCATGTCATTCATCTGATTCATCTTCTCATTGTCAATTTTAAAAGGTGTTGATTGATAACCTGACCAGGTAAAACAGCATTGGAGAAAGCAAGAACAAGAAGGAACACACCACTCGTACGGACTAGTACCCCGGAAATGTATTATTGAAAAGAAATCCTCAGCAAACAATAGTTTTGCTCGTTTCAAAAGAATCTCAGCTCTTCATCTTCCAGTTTCACAATGGCAAATTCTTTGGCTACTCTCAGCTCCCATGTTTTCACTTCCAAATATGGGATTTCCTATAATTCCGCTTTATTACTAGTATTAATCAACCTTTCCCTTATCTGTGATTGCACTCTGAGAGAAGGAGTGGAACCGGATCATTCACTGGATATATCCATGCCAGACGTTCGCCCAACTCAAGTAAGTTTTTTAAAAATTGTTATAAATCATTAGAATTCTTGCTCTCCATGTCATGATTCATTATCTAGTGATTTGGTAACTTTAAATCATTTTCTGTTTTCATTTAAACTTTTGTAGGATGATCACTATTTATGTACAGCATTAAATATTGAAGCGTATGGGACACAGTATGTTCATTCCTTTGAGCCCAACTCCAATGCAGATAGAGCTCATCACATGCTTCTCTTCACTTGTGATGATGTTCCAGAGATGCTAAGAAAAGATGGATGGTGGTATGTAACAACTTGCTAATAACATTTAATGTAAAGTGAAAGAAACTCATGTATGCTGTTGTGTATAAATATATTTTGGATCATTTTCTTAAAAGGGATTGTGGACATCATTACCAGGCATGCAAATCGATGAGAATAATTTACGCTTGGGCCAAAAATGCCCCTCCTACGGTTCTTCCAAAAGATGTAGGATTTAGGATAGGATCTGAATCAAATATTAAGTACCTCGTGTTACAAGTTCACTACGCTCATCCATTACCTGTGGGAACAACTGACCGTAGTGGCTTTCGCTTACACATAGATTCAGAAGAGTAAGTTTATTGTTAACTTTAACTCTACGAATTTTTAAATACGTTGTAAGTATTCTACAGTTTTAATGTATTATAGGCCCAAATACCTAGCTGGAATTATGCTGATGTATCGGTCCATGTTAGATATTCCCCCATTTCAAGAAAGTAAGTGTTCCAACGGAATATTCTTTTCTCATTTTTAATTTGATATGCATTATCAATTAAATATTGGGATACATTTCAGAAATACATGGTGATATGAACTGTGCACTTCAGACAAATTCCCCTATTCACCCATTTGCTTATCGTGTGCACACGCACAAACTGGGGGTTGTTGTATCTGGTTATCGGCTGGACCCAAGCGACGGCAAGTTTCAACCAATTGGAAAAGGCAATCCACAATGGCCGCAAGCCTTCTACCCCACGAAAACAAATGTTACCATCAATCCTAACGACTATATCGTCGCTCAATGCACATTTTCGACGAAGGACTTTGATAAGCCCACTCAAATCGGAATGACAGCTGGCGATGAAATGTGTAATTTGTATTTGATGTATTACACAAAGTCACGAGATCCTGAAGAGCACAATCTAAACTGTGGAGACGAAGAAAATACTGAGATTACCGCACACATTCCTAACGATTCAGATGTGCCTTTGCCCAGAAACAAAACTTTGGAAGAGCATGCCAAAGGACATCATTCATCAGCATCATCTTCTTCAACAGATAAAACAAGTCATTCCAAAAAACGACCTGGAATAGAGTTTAATTCTACTCCAAGGTTAGGTTCTAGTGATGAGGAGGAAGCTGGAGACTCATCATCATCAACAGCTCATCGCTTCGTAGTTTATGGGGGTGGCAGATCTTTGAAGCCGTCTACATACAAAGCAATCAATACATGGCCGGATTCATCGATTGCAATCGGTCAAGCTTCTGGTGTTGATTTTGACACGGCTGGAAATGTTGTAGTGTTCCATCGAGGGGATCGTGTTTGGGATTATCACACATTTGATGCTAGGAATGTCTTTACTCAGAAGGAGAAGGGTCCCATTAAAACGGACACGGTTTTGATAATTGACCCATCATCTGGAAAGTTGTTGCACCAGTGGGGAAAAGATTTGTAAGTTAAAACAATGTTATGACTAACGTTAAATTAATCGTTGAATTAAAATCATGTTAAATTGTTTAGATTTTACATGCCACATGACATTACCGTTGATAAGAAGGGAAATTTCTGGTTGACTGATGTGGCACTCCATCAAGTGTTTAAGGTGTTAATACAATTATTTTTTTTTCAAACTATGATGTGCTTTCCAATGTGTTGAATTAGGCTACTAAACATATTTCATCTTTTTTTAGTTTTCTCCTGGATCTTTCAAACCAGCAATGGTACTCGGAAAGAAATTTGAACCTGGAAGTGACAACTCTCATTTTTGTAAGCCTGCAGCAGTAGCTGTCATGTCCAATGGAGATTTCTATGTTGCCGACGGTTATTGTAATGCCCGCGTAATCAAGTTTAATTCGAGGGGTGAAAAAATCCTGGAATGGGGCAGAGCATACCAGCCTAATTTGTTAGATGGAATGCAATCCTGGTTCTCTCGTATTTCTCCTCCCCCGTACGCTTTCCAAATCCCACATGCTCTTGCTCTGGCGGAAGAGCATGATTTACTTTGTGTGGCAGACCGAGAAAATGGGCGGATTCAATGTTTCAAAGCTTCATCTGGAGAATTTGAATTTAAAGTAGAATCTTTGGAGTTTGGTGGAAGACTATTTAGTGTTGCATACTCTCCAGCAAATGGTTAGCCAGTACTTTTGAAGAAAAACTGATGCATTAATTTACAAACACTCACCTCGCTGTGTCGTCTGCATGGGTTATAATTATGTTTCAACTAAATTTCAACTATTAATTTCAGGTGGCACACTGGTAGCTGTGAACGGACCCAATGGACGTTTTCAATCAAAAACAGTACAAGGGTTCATAATTTCACTAGCTACTCGTGAAATATCTTCCGTATTCAAGCCAGAGTCTGGCTTTGGAAATCCTCATGATGTGGCAATATCAAAAGACGGGAACGATATATATGTTGTTGAAATCTCCCAGCCATACAAAGTTTGGAAGTTTTCCCAAAATTCTACTAGTTCTTTATTAGGAGGAAAACAGTTGGCAATTGAGGGAGTGCATACAGCACCAATAGCATCTTCCAGCAGTGTGGCTATGGCTCACAGTGCAGATGAAAAAAGCAGTAACGTTGTTAATTCTGAAACCGTATCCACGAATTCGGAAGACTCGTTTGGTGCTTCAGTGATCATAATGGCCTTCCTAACAATACCTCTTCTCTTGTTGATTGGAATAGGATCTCTTATGAGACTGCGCGATAGCGGTGAGATTTATTTTTATTATTGGTTACGCGAAATATCCTACGACTTTGTAGTCTAAACATGGTGACCATTCATTATTCATTTTAGGTTGCTGTAGAAGGAAAGAAACAAAGAGTTTCTCAGAATTCTTTCCTCCTAGTGCAGGTAAATTAAAGTCTTACTGATTCTAATGGGTTTGACAATGTGGTTATTAAAATTTTAATTGGGTTGACTATGGTTTGCCTCTTCCAGGGTTTGAAAAACTTCGGATGGATGAGTCAGACAGCGATAATAGTGACACAGAAGTAGAGGAATTCAGTGCGTCGATGTACAGAAAAGCATCAGCGTAAATTCAAAAATGATACGGACTTGAAATAATGAAGAAAGTGTTGTACTCTTTTTACACGCATTGAATACGCACCAATTATTCATACTATATATATTTTATGATAGTAGTTTTATTTAAGGGTAGTACAGAGTGAAGTTGTATGTATGCGTAAATTAAACTGATACATTAAAGTACATAAACAAGTAGTGTTCGTAATTTCTTAAGTAAAGTGCTTATTTTTAATGCTGTGCAATTCGCCAACCGTCTTGACTTATTAGATGTGATTAAAAACATTTTGCAAAACTAGATAAATATGTAAATGAAATATTAAGTAAGGCGCAAAGTTTACGACTGATAATAATAATTATACATTGTTGTAATTTTAACGGAAGTTTAATAATAGAAACATTATACAAATTTTGTACTAGATCAGTCAGATTTAGGATAGTAGAATCTCTCGCAATCTTTGTATATATTTTTCAGATGTTTGGGTTGTGCTGTGCACACTTTACCAAATTTTATTATTAGGTTAAGTTGAAGAAGCACAACTCTATGCTGCTCTTTATTCCATTTATAGTCATACACTGGAGAAAAGTATTAATTTGCATTATGTTTTGTAGTTTAG
This sequence comes from Orchesella flavescens, assembly GCA_964034955.1. Taxonomy (NCBI): domain Eukaryota; kingdom Metazoa; phylum Arthropoda; class Collembola; order Entomobryomorpha; family Orchesellidae; genus Orchesella; species Orchesella flavescens. The sequence goes on along the minus strand of OZ035956.1, from coordinate 25,391,583 downwards.
TATCATTTTGACATTAATTTAAGGATTAATAAGGTTACAGAAATAGTACTAAATAAGTAGGTGATTGTTAAGTTTTGTGTTAAATTTGTGTAGGAATTCGCATGTTAAAGTGTATAGTTTAATACATTACCTGAAAATCTTGTCATCGAAAGTGTAATTGAAGCCTAATCATTCATTGAACTATCGCAATCACTAACCAACAAATACATGTCTTTGACGGTGTCTCATTTAAAATATGTAAGTGTTAAAAAAATTGTAAATACAATTTCATTAATTATTGCCTAAAGAATTTAACGAAATGGTGTCTATGTTTGGATTTGAGATTATGAGAACATTAAATTTTTGGTCTTCAACAAGTGCAGTCGCATAATGTGATAACTATTGTGCTTGTATAAGTATGTAGAATTTATTATACTGTATATGTATGTATTCAAAATTATGTCGGATAATACGAAATTAAAAAAAACAATGATTATCATTCAAGTATATAGGCTTATTTCTTCTTGAATAATTTATTTACTCTTGCTTATATTTTCTCATTCAATCACATTGCGGCAAAATAATTTAAGCTTACCAGCTATTTACACATATATATTGTCTTATGATAACTATATAGATAATCTAATTTTTTTCATGATGTTCCAACAATGTAATCACAATCTTCGTCATTAATATATAATCATCATAATTACATAGTTTAAAAATGTAAGTTTTGTAAAAGTACTTGATGTTGATGAAAACTTATATATATATATGATTAAAATGAAGACACGGAATGCTGAAATGGGAGTAGTTTAAAACAATCCAGCAGATTTCTTTAACTGTTGTCTTTTCCATTGGGGAAGCCCACTGAAAGCTTTGTAGTCCATTTTAAATATAGCTTCAAAGTCTTCTTCGTTTAAATGGACCTAAAATAAATTTTTGGTTAAATTATATTAGAGTCTACATAATAATTGGAAGAGTGTATGTATAATTGGAAATCAATCACAAACCTCCTTAAGTGCAGGGTTGACATCAGCAGGTAGTTTCTCAGGGTCCTTTTCCTGAAGGACATCCAATGGATACTTTTGGCTTGACTCATAGTCCACTCCATTCGTGTGGACCATGCTAACTGTTGAAGCTGATAGTGGAGGTTGTTCAGCTTTCATCTCCTTTTTCAGTTCTTCGTACGACATATTTCCCTGTAAGTTCAACGTGCAAAAAGATGAGCAATTACATACATGTATTAAGTGAGCAGCATAGCACTGACTTTGTAATATCAACTCACGCTCCATAGAGCCCGATCCCAGGCACCAAAAAATCCGGTAAATGTTGGTGGTTCGTAACCCTGCTTAACAATTAAAATGGCTGTGTCCTTATCCCTTCCGGCTGGATCAGACTTTAGGTAATTATGTCCAAGTGCAATTGCTCCTTCCCGTTCTTGTTTATTGGAATCCTTGCCATACCATAAGAAAATTGTATGACCCACATCAAGTAGCATTACATCATCTTCAACCAAATCCACTTGCGCAAAATTGATGATTTCATCCGCTGAAAAAAAAACAATATTTTTTGCATTGTTGTATTACGAACCTCAGGATTTGTAGTCCATTTTCTGGTTTTAACGAAATTGTTTGGTTAGCTTTATTTACCTTTTATATTTCCTGTTGCATTTGATATCTGGAAGAGACGGATAGGATGATCCCTGTCTTCTTCCACAAGTCTCTTATCACTAGCGTACTCCTCTTGTCCACCAATGGCTTCCCAGAAATCTTGTTTTTCCTGCCCTTCGTACACAGTGTTACAATCAACTCTATCCCTGGCAAGAATCTTTTTACCAATTTCTCGTTCGTCACCAGTAGATCCCTTGCCACACCAGAGATACGCAGTAGTGTCCAAAACAAGGATAAAGACATCATTTGAATTGAGAGATGCAGCGGTCAAAGGCACTTGAATGGCTCTTGCTTCCTCTGGAACATTTCCTCTCACTTGGAGAAGGTATGGTTTGACTGGTTCATATCCACTGTCGTCGGCGTCTCCTAAATACACCGTCATCTCTCCTCCAAAAATGGCAATCAAATGGGGTGGCTCCTTCCCTTGAACAACACGGATTTGCACAGCACATCCATTCAACTCATCATCAAGGTCTCTCGTAAGTAGAGCAGCAGCACCTTGGTCCTCATTAGTTGATTTCAAGCCCTAGAAATTTTTATAAAAAGCTTTGAAGTGTGCTCATATCATTAAATGTTTAAAATAAAAAAGGTCGCTTTTTTGTTACCAGCCAAAAGTAAATGTAAACTTGATCTCCAGGTCCAGTAGAAGTGTATTTGACAACGTAACAGTCATGTTCAAAAAAGCAACCATGATGTTCAATGGGAACTTCCACAAGTTTGAATTCGTGAACTTTAAAAACCTCCTTCGAACCACTGCCATCATCAACCATTCTCAGTTTGGCAGCAAGCTGCGGCTTTTCGTGGAGCGTGGAAGCGTCAAAGCTTTGCTGAACTATTTGTGCAATTCCTTTTCCAGAGGAATGTTGTCGTCCAAAGCCAACCGTCTCGTTTTTTACTTTCCATGCAGAGAATAAAGAGCGAAACTCTTCTGGCTCACCTCCATCAATTACCCTGGTCACCGGTGTGGCATCCGGATAACCCTTCTTACGAATGAACCCTTGTGCATTTCTCATTGCCTCTATGCGCTCTTTGGGACTAGCTCGCTTTCCAATCCATACCCAGACGCCTCGCGGACCGTTGTCAATTATAAAAGAATCCTTTACATTCAAAATGAACACACATGTAATTTTTTTTCATTACTTAAGGGTTTACAAAGATAACAATATAGGGAATTCTCATAATACCCCAGAGTTGAGGTCACTTTGGTGTAGGGGGCCAGCCTTGACTTCAGTGACCCTCAAGGTCCCATCATCATCAGAGCAGCGATAGAGCTTAATTTCGACAGTGACAGCCCTATCAACCACATCGTCATTCGATTCAGGACTCAGTTGTGCCTTATCTTTGAGTGGCAGCAACGTTTCAAAGAGTTGTCGTTCAATATCCGGCAGATTTTCCTCTTGCCCATCATCAACGAAAATGATTGTGGCACGAGCCCCTGTTTCAGCCTTTAATTGTGTGGCAACTTTGGCTGCAGATAGTTTTTCTAGATTATTGGCACTTTTTCCTTCCCAGATAAAAATGGCTTCCTTCAATTGAATCTAAATATGAATTTAATTATTAATTATTACAATAATTTAATTAACACCTTTTGAAATTAACTTGATATTTTGACGCAAAAAAAATCAAAATAAATGTAAAACTTACCAAGAAGGCATCTCCAGAGTTCATAAGACTCCAGGACACCTTGGACAGTTGACGGATGACTGGACGTTTCTTTCCCTTGACTGAGTACAATTTTGGGGTGAATGTGTGACTGACGTGGTTAAATCCACTTTCTACACCACCTTGCAGCAATCTAAAGAATACAATGTAATTTCATATCAAATATGTGTATTCAATAAAAAACAATAATATATAAATGTCCCTTTTCATGATTAAAAATCATTTTTATCATAATATTCGTTCTCTGTCAAGGTCTACACGGACGTAATATATTATTCTACTTTAGATAACGACAAATTACAAAGCAAAAGGATATCAAAGAAACAATGCACAAGAGTTGATAAGCAGTCGCATGTAAACGAGCATAAAAAATTTGCTTGTCTTATCATGTTGGCTCTCAAAGTTTGGAGAGTTAGATAGATAGATGTAAAGCTCGTACTTGCCTTAATAAGCATACATACATTTGTTTGTAAATGCATTCAACATTGGAAAAAGGAACCCACGCACGCAGCTTCTGTTTTCCAACAGAACAAACGTAGGATCGAAAAAATATTCTTGTACATTATTAATGCGTCTGCTTAACCCAAATGGAGCACCACACACCTTTTGTGTAAACAAACAGCAAACGGTGAATGTGTGTTAATGATAGCTGAATGCTCATTTCACATTTGCATGTCATTAACACGGAAATCCCCGCTTTTATGATTCTGTTTCACCTCATCATCATTAGAATCGATCAAGAGGTGATTGGAAAGCTGGAATCTGAGTTTGGGAAGCAAACACTTGTTTACTCCCAGTTGGGTGCAAACTGTAAATGTAAGTCAATAGTTATATATTGAATAGCTTGTAGTGTACGCCTATGTAAAGAGCTGCTCGATTCAGATGCAGTCCACATCAGTATGAAAAAAAATCAACGAATGTGAAAAGGGGAAGCTTGCAATTATGCTTCATGCATCTCATTAATGCATGTGTACATAATCCACGAGATCGTGTGTGGTTAATTACCCAAAAACGAGAATAGAAATATATAGAGATCTATAAAGTGTACCTGATTCCATTGGGGAAGTAAGAGCGGAACCGCTGCGACTCAGCTCCTTCAGTTTCCCTATGTTGTATGGGTGCCCCACCCAAAAAGTCGTCCAACTCTACAGTTTTGTAGGCTGCCACCCCCGCTTCGTCTGTAGCCTAAAAATGATTTTTAATAATTATTAATTATTATAATAATTTAATTAACACCTTTTGAAATTAACTTGATATTTTGACGCAAAAAAATTCAAAATAAATTTAAAACTTACCACAGATGAGCCTAGCCAGAAGTGAATATGTTGCTCCAGAGCTCGAGCTTCACGGATCTAAATTTCAATTGCATTACATTTGGACATGTTATACGTATACGTGTGCCATTTATACTGAACTGTATGCTTGTGAATTAAAAGTAGTTATTCATCATTCATCAGCATGATCAGCATACCTTAAGATTCAAACCACCGGGTTGATTTGGTTCTGTCGCGCTGTATACGATGTATGCATCACCGTTGTACAGGGATCCATACTGATCACGGGGCAAGGGAACGAGTTGCAGTTTCTATTAATTAAAGTTTATTTTAAAAATTATGAATTTAAAAAAAAATCTCATTAAAATGGCCTGCAGCGACATTAAAGCATGAAAGCGAATTTTTAAAAGAATAGTTAAGACTAAATTGTTAGAATAATATGTATATGCCTGACTTTAATTAATATTGATTATTTATAGCTAGTAAATTTATCTATTGTAAACCGTGTCTCCGTTGGGAGAACAGTACTTTGTATTGAAATGGCCAGACACGTAAATAAAGATTCAATTCAATTCAATTCAATTCAAAAAAGCGATATTCTGATGTAGACAATTCCACTATATCGTAATGATTTACGCAGGAATGCATTGAATTCAAGAGTCGATAAGCATTCTACAAACCAAGCGCCAGACTTTATCTGCTGTGTCCATATTCCACTTGAAAAGAGCTTTTAAGAGCTTTTTGCATGATAAGCTAAGCTTGAAACCATTGTTTCAATTTTATTAAGCTCATTATAAATTGCCATTTTTTTTAAATTAACGACTACTAATGACACCGGTCTGTTCGGAATTGCATATTTTTGTTTCAAATAATGCTACAAGTTACTGAGCTTTAGTAAAAAATGGATCTCATAACCAAATGAGCATATTATAATATAATGGTCAACTTGATATTATTATAGTAGCTTACCTCAATTCTCCAGATGAGAAAGCAGCTGGATCCCTTCGGGATCTGCTTGAACACAGGGTCAACTGTCCCACTCATCGTCCTATATTGACAAATAGAAAATTTAAGCAATATCCGAACAACGAAAAAAAATCTATAAAAAACTCGGAACTATATGAAACCTACAATATGTATTTATGGAACGCTTTTGATCCAGAAAAAATCTATATGCACGAAAGAATACAGTTCAGCGACGACCAGAAGCCAAAGATCACACCGCTCTAGTTTTACACAACCGACTGGAAAGAGAAGAATGGAATGGGTATCTGGCGAACCAAAAACCTGGGATTCAAGTACCTATATCTACATGCATATGTCTAACTATGTTGGTTCCATCATCCATACGAATCATGTTGTGAAATACCGAAGACAAATAAAATGATGTTGTGTGAACGAACACTTATTATTACGTGTTTTTCTCATTTCCAGTCAAAATGATAATTACATTCTGTGATATCGTATCAGCAACCGAGTAGTCATTCGCTCGTGCGTTCGTAAATGAAAGCATCCATCACGATGATTTTCTCATTACCTTCAACATCATCCATCCACTATAGATTGGACATAATATTCCTTTATTCTGACATCGAATTTTAGGATTTCATTTTATCTCATCGCCACAATAGCTATCTAATATTGTACTCTGGTGCATGCAATACACAACTCAGGTGTGTGAAGTTGAATTGATTAGATGACATGACACGGGAAATAAAAATTGTATACACTATATTTTATATATAACGCTGGACTTTCATTTGCAGTGTAAGTAAAATTGCAACAAGCACTTTCAGAACTTTTTTTCTGCTTTGCTCCAGTTAAGGTTAGGATGCGGGAAAATTAATACAGTACATTATTGTTCTTACATGGTTTTGTGACATTTTTCAATCTATATCACGAATTTTTATGCGATCAATCATTATTTAAATGTCATCATATATAAAAAAAAAAATCTAATGCTAATGTGTATTTAAGGAAAGTTAATAATTTTAGGCATGTATGTGACACTGACTTCTCAAAAGTAGCAACTGGCAGACTGCCTGCAATGCATTAAATTCTGAAATGAATTCTAATGTACTTGTATGAGTAAATGTTATTGCTATTATTGCTATATATGATAATGTGTGAATTTCTCAACAAGGATTTAGATGAAAACTATGTATCATATATGCTGGATATGTAAACAAAGAACAAACCAGCATAACATTATGGCACGGATCGATCTGTCAAGCATTTCTCATGATCTAATGCAAAAGAGGACATTTTACCATGGACATGAACGTTCTTCTTTTACAACTATTGGCATGAGCCATATATTAACTTACGGAAGGGTGTTGGAGTAGTAGTTCATCCCGTTGATGATCATCTTGAATCTTAATGTTCTTCTGGACTTGTGCACTGACTTCAAAATTCTTACTAAACTTTTTTAGTTGCTACTTTTCATTGCATAATTCATTGCAAGTTCAGGTCATTCACATCATGCATGGCACTGTTCGAACTGCATATTATACTTACGCCACCTTATGACCCTTCTGGTCATCACTTGATGACCAGTCTTATATACAGAAGCTCCCCCAATCGTAGCAGGAGGTTACCACACGTTCACAGCAGAACTAAAACGATTTTCACTTGTGTATATATCCCTTGCATCCATCGTGTCATCTCTTTAGTCTTCTTTTTGTGGTAGGAGGTTAATCACATCTTGCATCCATCGTGTGTTTGGAGAACTTTTCAACGGTTATCGTTAAATTAAACTACACTTTAAAATGGAAGAGGATAATGGGTAAGTTTAGTGATAAGTAGACAATAATTTAAAGTAAAGAAATAGCAGTTAAGATGGTTAAATAACAAATAGAATGGTGATGTATTCATTCGTTGACGTAGTCGATGTATTGTGTAGACACAAAAATTAATTACTAAATGAATTATCTTATTGATAACTATAAGCCGCTCGGTTGAGGACGAAGTCACAACCATTTATTAAATCAGAAAGTTGATAATTATATTGTTGAGCGGAGGAGTTTAAAGGCGTAGTCCCTCCATAATTAATATCATTGGAGTTTAAAGGCGTAGTCCCTCCATAATTAATGTCATTGGAGTGTAAAGGCTAAGTCCCTCCATTAAGATAGCTTTGGAGTGTAAAGGCTCAGTCCCTCCATCAATTGTTAACATTTAAAGTACTCATTTAATGTATGAAAGAAAGTGATTGGCACTTTTGCCGTACAAATTTTATTAATCATATAAACATTATTTATAGTGTTCCCATAACTAACCCACCAAAGAGGGGACCCAAGAGGCCGAGGCGTACTACTGCACCCAAAAGAGCGACGAGTAACCCTGTGAATCAGGAGTCTGAACCCCAGTGTAATGGGCATAAATAATAATTACTGAATATTATATTTTATTGAAATATTATTTACACAAATACGAATACCAATTATGGTTTATTGTATTGCAGTCAGCAATGAAAGTACGATACTTCCAGTATTGAAAGCGCAGAGTGAAACCTTACAGAATTTTGCTTCGGAACAAACATCTGCTTTACTAAAGATATCAGAGTCACTGAAGATATTAACAGGACAAGCGTCTGACACTGCAAGCAACTCAGAAATTACTGATGACATTATTGATGAGATCATGCGCGAGCAGGTTGATGATGGCGTAAATGAGACAATACAGTCTGAAGCCGACGAAATTGAATTATCAGAAGAAGTTAAGCAATTATTGTCCGAACTGGAATTGCCAAACGAGACTGGAGCACCACTCTCTGAAACAACTGCTAAAGCCTTTTCGGCAGCATTCCAAACTATTAACCAAAAAGAAACAACTGACAAGCTGAAGCGAGGTTATAAAACACCAGCCAACTGCCCTCTAATAACTGTTCCGACCGTTAATCCTGAAATTTGGGCAGGGTTGTCCCTCCGGGCCAAAACGTCAGATGCCAAGCATCAAGCTTTACAGCAACACCTAGTTCGAGCTGTTATTGCTCAAGGCTATGCAATGGACAAAATCATGAAAAGTATTCCACAGGCCGTGATGCCAGAGGTCTTGAAGCCAGTACTTGACACAGTCAAAAGTTTAGCGATTGCCATCCAGGAAGTTAACTTAAAAAGGAAGATGAACCTTAAACCACACCTGAAACTAGAGTATGCAAATCTATGCTCGGTTCGTATGCCAATAACGACTTTCCTTTTTGGGGATAACTTGGATCAAAACTTGAAAACTGTTAGAGCAACCTCCAACATTGTTCGGAAGGACGACTTTCGCTTCAGGCCATATGAGAAACCCAGGCATCTAAAGAAACCATTTCATAACACTTTAAACTACCAACGCCCACCGCAATTCCAGATGCACAACCGCGGTGGGCAGCGAAGTCAACCTCGCCAATTCAATCACCAACCACGCCGGTGGCAGAGCCAATCCAGCAACCAGCAGTTTCACAAAAGTCAACAGTAAATGTATGTAAGTATGCTGGTAGACTGTGTAAATTTACTAATGAATGGCAAAAAGTTACTGGTGACAAATTTATCCTTAGTTTAGTTAAGGGATATGACATACCATTCCTAACAACACCTGCTCAAAATGTTGAGCCAGTTAATCCTGCTATAGTTCAGGACGAAGCAATAATTGTTAGTAGTTTAGTGAAAAGGTTAGTTGAAATTGGTGCAATTCGACAGGTGGAGGATGAAATAGGGCAATTTGTATCTGCAGTTTTTCATGTACCTAAAAGTAGTGGTGGTCACCGTTTAGTAATTAATTTAAAAAAGCTTAACTTACATGTTCAAAACGACCACTTCAAAATGGAGGACTGGCGTACAGTTTGTAGTTTATTAGAAAGAAATATGTATTTTGGAAAAATCGACTTGAAAGATGCTTATCATCTTGTAAATATGCATAAAGCATCCAAAAAATATCTCAGGTTTAGATTCAATGGTGTCCTTTATGAGTACCAGTGCCTTCCATTCGGCCTTTCATCGGCCCCAAGAATATTTACAAAGATAATGAAGGTAATTTCGGGAGCACTACGCCAAAAAGGTGTACTGCTTGTAGTTTATTTGGACGATCTCCTGGTATTAGCTAACACAAAAGCAGAGTGCTCAACTCATATCCAATTGGCGGTAGCCACTTTAGAACAATTAGGTTTCATTATATCGGAAAAGTCTGTACTTGAACCCACACAATCAATTGAATATTTAGGTCTTATGTTTAACTCCGTATCGATGACGGTGTCACTTCCTAATCGAAAGAAATCACAGATTGACAAACTGTGCTCAAAATATTTAAATCCTGGCTACTATAGCATTCAGGAGATTGCCGAGTTCATAGGAGTATTATCAGCTGCCACGCCTGGCATTCGTTACTCTTTATTATATTTACGACAGCTAGAATATGAAAAGCAAACGTTTCTAACGATAAATTCCAATAATTTTTCAGCCTCAATGTGTTTGTCAGATGAGTCGCGTAGAGATATTGGGTGGTGGAAGTCAAATTTAAATAATGGTAATGTAATACGAAAAGATAGGTATGATGCAATTATAGAGACAGACGCATCCCTTTCTGGTTGGGGAGCTGTTTATGGGAACATGAACACTAAAGGAAGATGGAATAATGAGGAATCTCATTTTCACATAAATGTTTTGGAGTTACTAGCAATTGAGTACGCACTAAAATGCTTCATGCCTAATGAAAGAGATATGAATATTTTATTGAGAGTTGACAATAAGACAGCACTGTGTTATGTTAATAGATTTGGGGGGTGTAGATCCGAACAGTTGCATATTGTGGCAAAAAGAATTTGGAAGTTTTGTGAAGAGAGAGGTATATTTTTACACGCATCTTACATTGCAAGCGCTGAAAATTTTGAAGCTGATGCATTATCCAGATCAGATGACTATGAGTCGGAGTGGAAATTAGAAACCAAATATTTTATTAAAATCTGTGAGGAGCTAATTGCTCCATCCCTCGACTTGTTTGCAACGTATCAAAATTCACAATGTAAGAAGTATGTGTCTTGGAAGCCAGATCCTGGTTGCATATATGTTGATGCCTTCACAATTACATGGTATAATCGAAACGCATACGCTTTTCCTCCATTTAGTTTAGTAGGCAGAGTAATTCAAAAAATACGTGAGGAAAAATGTGAGGTAATAGTTGTTGCCCCTGTTTGGAATACACAACCTTGGTATCCATTATTTATAAAAATGGCAGTATCTGAAATATTAATATTTGGGCCTGATCCAAGTTTACTTATTTGTCCCATTTCTAGAATGCGACACCCGTTAAAATCGTTACGCCTGATGGCAGCGATCTTATCTGGAGATCCTTTAAGAGACAAGGAATCGATGAGTCTGCGGTTAAAATAATATCTGCTGCATGTTCCAAATCAACTAATAAGCAGTACAAATCCTGTTTAGACAAGTGGGCATGCTTCTGTCAACTTAATAATGTAGATCCGTTTTCTCCTCGTATAGCTGATGTTATAAAATTTTTAAATAGTATGTACCAGTTAGGATTAGGATATAGTTCCTTAAATACATTCAGATCCGCCTTATCATCACTTAATATTAAATTTGACGGCGTTAGTTTGGGTATTCACCCTTTTATTACAAAGTTTTTAAGAGGTGTAAGTAAATTAAGGCCACCTCGGCCAAAATATAACACTATATGGGATGTAGGCGTATTATTAGATTTGTTTAAAAAATGGGATGATAACTCATCTCTTTCACTTAAATTGTTATCGTATAAGCTTGTTAGTTTGCTTGCCATTCTTAGTGGACAGCGAGTACAAACTTTGTCATTAATAGATTGTAAAAATATTAAGTTTATTGGAAATACTGTAAACATACTTATACCAGCATTAGTTAAGACATCTAAACCTGGACGTGTTCAACCAAATATAGTTCTTAATGCTTATGTACATGAGCCCAAGTTATGTCCAGTTACAACATTGAAGGATTATATTAATATGACAAACGCATTACGAAATTGTAATAATCTATTGATTTCCTATGATAAGCCTAATTTAGCTGTTGGAACACAAACTATAAGTAGGTGGTTGAAATGTACGTTAAGTTTAGCTGGAGTAGATGTGTCAATGTTTAAGAGTCACAGCTTTCGGCATGCTTCGACCTCAAAAGCATTTGAGTGTGGAGTAAATGTTGATGTAATATTCGCCAGTGCCGGCTGGACACAAAGTTCATCTGTATTTGCTAAGTTTTATAAATGTAAAATTGATAAGCGATGTACATACTCGGATACTATATTAGAGTCTAATAAATAATAAACTGTAATGTTTGGTTTTGATATTAGTCGCGAAGTTAGTCTTTAAACCGCTTCTGTATATAAGACTGGTCATCAAGTGATGACCAGAAGGGTCATAAGGTGGCGTAAGTATAATTGGAGGTTGGACGAGCCATGCCGAAGGCATGGCGAAGTCCGACCGTAATTATACGAGTCACCGTTGACCCGGAGGGTCATCCCCTCCCAACCCACCGCAATGGTAACTCGTATTAACTTCGCTCCAGGGCTTTGAAGGACTAAAGAGATGACACGATGGATGCAAGGGATATATACACAAGTGAAAATCGTTTTAGTTCTGCTGTGAACGTGTGGTAACCTCCTGCTACGATTGGGGGAGCTTCTGTATATAAGACTGGTCATCAAGTGATGACCCTCCGGGTCAACGGTGACTCGTATAATTACGGTCGGACTTCGCCATGCCTTCGGCATGGCTCGTCCAACCTCCAAATATATGCGGTATAATGTCAACAAGCGCTAGTTTAAAGGAATGAGTCACTAGTTGCTAATTTACAAAGTTATTTTACAAGTATGATTTAAGCACATTACGTAAATTAAGAATCTCCTCATCAGTCATCATCATCACCACCCTCACATTACATATACTGAGCTTCACAACGTATTGTAGATACAAGGAGGTAAAGTTAATGTATATGCAACAGAAAAAAGTTTTTCTTTCTCATTGAAATCCCTTCACAGACCCAGAGCAAACAGACTTTTTTTGTGAGCCACAACGAATATGAAGAGGGTTATTATTATCAGGAAAATAAATCAAAGTTATTTCATGCAATCTGATTTCTTCTTTCTTTCGCTATCTCGCTAAATCCTTTTTTATGTTGGTACATTGACTTAGTTCTAGTAGTAGCACGATGAAAGAAAGCAATTCATCATTTGATAAAAATCGGACAACTGTTGTCACCTCATTTTGCAGTGGTAATGGTAATGGCAGTCGTGGTTGGTTAACGGATCTCTTTTATTATTTTTGTAACAACACACACACTTGCGGGTTTGCTCTTGCTGCTCACAATTCTTCTTCACACAAGCATAATCCACTTTAGAATTCGATGTCACCATTTTGTCCTACAAAAGAAATGAGGGAAGAAAATGCATTGACAAAAAACTGCAACTGGTTCTCTAAATGGAGGCTCGTCGGCTACATTTTTTCTCTCGATTCCTCAAAAAAACAGAGAATCTATGGACTTTGATGAGAAAACTTTGGCTGATGATGTTAAGTAGATTTGAAGGAAAAAATCATACTTCAACCGACGTGAAGTCCTAAGGCGATGGTTTCCAAATGAAGACTGAAACTGAATGAAATCCGATGTGCATATCATGGGGGCGTGCAGTTATAGGTAGATGAAACTTGGGACTCAAAACTGTTTACTACTATTACACGTAAATAACCCATTTACGAATTTTTCACAGAGTGCATCAATAATGGGAGAGTTGACTTTACCACGATGATGATGATGATTAAGATTAGCAAGTTTCCCACGATCTTCCCTGGCCTTTTACTTTGCTCTTTGGATCATGCAGCCAAGTAAGTGGGCCAGCTAACACTGACACATACCATTACTCTTGGTTACTACTAGTCCCATCTAATTCAAACCAAACTATACACACATTTTTTGCACTTGTAGTCATTTCTACTTCAACTTTTTAGCTCAAACTCTGGCTCCAAGGACATTTTAAATTTCCTCTAATTCACATGCTTCTTACGGTTAAATGTACTAAAATCATATTGAGTTGAGTTAATGGAGGTGGTGACGGATCACAAACAGAGATATGCTTCATATAATTTGTATATGTGAGGACGTGAGGGTTTTCCCCTCATCTACTATATCGTTAAATGATAAAACTGAGATTTAGTCAATGACTGGCTGAATGACATGAGGCAGGGGATAGAGTCCTCCAAAAATTATAGTCTTCGTTACAGAATGTGCACAATCACTTTTTAGTTAATTACTCCACTCGTTGACAACAAACTATTTTGTTTGTTCGTTCTTATTAAAGAAAAATACCTAAACAATCATGAGCGGATGTTGGGAATTAGAATGTTTAGTATGCGATGGTATGGTTGGTGAATATGTATGTGTGGGTGTGCTGTAAAATCATTTTCAGTTGCTGACATTAGTTTGCTGGTTCGTATGTTCCATTCAGAGGAAATTCTTCATGCTTTAGTAATTTCCACGATATATCTGTTTGGTGACATGGAAAGAGCATGCAAAACTTGTTGCACAAAATGTTTATACAATAACTATAACAAACAATATGGGATGGATGAAGTGTTGCTCTTCTTCTGCCTCTTTCAAACTTTAATTTTTTACAACACGCTAAAAACCTACAATCCTCTCTAGTGTGACAACAACAATGGACTGACTGGCTGTGAGAGGAAAAAAATTGGAATTAGAAATGCTCTTCTCTTGACGGTCTCTGCTACTGCTGCTGGGGACCATCATCATATATAATATGTATGAGGATGAGAGAGAATTGGGATTGGGACGGGAAATGAGTTGCGATCTCTAAAGTCTGGTGATGATGATGATGATGAAGTTGGTGGATCCTGAACCAAAAGTGCCATGTATTGTTAAATTTATTGTTATTTGTGAGGCGGAAAGAAATGAGAATAGCACTCAGGGGACCATAATATCATCAGCATCATGATGAACAACTAACTCAACATGAATCACAGCTCGCATGTATTTCAATCGGTTTTCTGTATACCGGTCTGGGAGAAATCATCATCATCATATTATCATTACATTACCCATTACTGCGCACATATCATCATGGGAATCTTCAATTTGGCATCCAGGGTTAATACATTTCACAATCGACATGTAACTAGTATGTAAGGATAGGGATGCAATAAAAAATGCGACTCCTATAATCTATTGTTGGGATTTTGGGTTACAGTTTTGGGTACATGTTAGTATGAAGAGAATGTGTGTACCCGTTTCAGTTGCAGCAACAATCATCAAATACACTCAATACAACCAACGATGGAGAAACATGGAGAGATAAACACCTTGTGTCTGCCTGCACAGGTAGTTCAACAGGTAGCCGACAATGCATCTCTTTTTGGCTTCATTCTTCTTGTAAAAACTTATGAAGCCATGTGTACATGCATGCACTAACACTACCGTTGCTTATGTGTATATATATATACATATATATGTACATTACAATTGCACAATTCATATATTATATTCTTATTGGTTTCCTCATGTATTATTCACGTAGTATTTTATGCATGCTATTTCTATATTTCAAAAGAAATTGGGCTTTTTCTGGTTGGTTGTAGTCAGTTCCTTTCCTGTCTGCACCACCAAATAATTTTCCTCTGATGGGTGGTTGTAGCCTGGTAGCAGCATCACAGCATTCATTCATTGTTGTTTGTTTCACATTTGGTAACTGAAAATTTTATTGTATGCTGTATGATATTTAACGTATCATTTCTATTAGTTTCCTTCATATTGTATGTGAAGCGGATCTAATTTTTGTTTGAATCAAAATCTCATTATTGTGGTAATAAAATTAATCCAACTACGGTTTACGGTCGGGTTTGTCAAATAAATGTATGTCTCATAAGAGAAAATCTAGGGATCAAGAAAGAATACGCTTTTTAGTAAAATGAAAGTAAGCAATCAATAAATGAGAATTCAAACTTGTCAAATTTTGCTCTTTATTCATCAATCTCAACACGTTCAGAAAGCGTATAATTAGACATGGGAGTTTTGTTTTGATTAAATATTGCTGTTAGGAACTGATTTGACTAAATACTGATTGCCTAGTAAAACGATTGGTTGCAACAATCACATAACGGGATGCCTCTTATAAGTAAGGATAGAATTTTTCTTCTTCCGTACATGTATAGATTTTTCGTTTACTGCGAACGACTTCACTTGTCATCAGCTCACTGCATTGCCGTTGCTCACAACTTTTTGTTCGTGCAATGAGAAGCACTTCACAAAAAGAGATGAAGACGGTGAAGGAACAACGGTGCTTCATCACATCAAATCGACATACCAGATCACAAAAGATTTCCCCTTTGTTCTCTCTCTATCTCTTTCAAAAAGGCTTATGAAATGAATGAAATACGTGCAATTACTAACACATGTGCGCAAACACGCATAGCTCAGCTTGATGGGGTCTTTCAAAGTTTTTGCTCATATGTTACATGCTTATTGTGATTCGATTACTATTTGCGAATAAATGAGTGTATAAAGTTTGCAAGGCATTATAATCATTTGATTGCAAAAATGCAGTGTGTATTTTTTCGTACGAGTTAGACTGACGTACCGTTACAGTTACAGAGGGCGGAAAGTATTTTGTACATAAACTCAAGAGATCAGCAATATTAGCATTATATACTTATACTGCATGCAGTCGTGAAGAAACATAACTTGGAAAAGAAATATACAAAAGCTGAGCTGCTGGTTTGAATTATTATTCTTAAACATTTTCTTTTGCGCTTCAGCAGTTCCATGGTTGCTTTGAAGCCAGTTCAGCAATAAATGTCACCACTCCTGTAAAACATAATATGCCACATATAGTAATGACAGGTTTCATGAGAGATAGCGGTATTGGGGTTGGAACCCTATCTTCCACAGTACGTCCGTTTCCAAAGCTGTTGTGATCGTTGAGTAAGAAGCCTACCACGTTATATGACACGGGAATAGTTGAGACATCCCCCATTTTCCATAACCTTTTCTGGAGCTTTTTTACACTTTCCAATATTCTATGACGGACTAGACGACTATTCCACCAGTTACGCAATCCACTCTCATTAACAGCCCAAACAATGGACTCAATTTGATTCAATAGAAAAAATCTTTTGATGACCCATACGAGGTGAGGGCTGAAGTTTTCGATCAATCTCCTTTTCAAAACGGTTTTGCCGGCTCCTACCTCAATTATAGGTTGCATAATATCTAACAAAGTGGTGGTCTGATCTATTAATACAAAATTGGCTGGAAAGCTGCTATTTACTTTAGAAAACACACGTTCCAATATTTCATACGGCTCAAACTGTGCACCTTGGTTTACCGGTTTACTATAAAAATTGATTTCTTCATGTAATTTTTTGTAAGTTTTTTGTAAACTACCCTGTGTGGATGAGATGGATGATTCAAGTCGATGTTTGAATATTGACAATTTTTCCACACTACCATTTTGAAAACGTCGACCTCCTGTTGAGAAAGTAATTTTTGGAACCTTGCTGGCAGACAACTCTTTCAAATTATCTGGAGTACTTGGCACTGCTTCTGATGTTAAAAATGAGTACAACTCTCCGTCATACGCATTTATTAAAATTAGAGCTACAAAGCTCCATAGTGTCCATATTACGCGAGCCTTTCGATATCTTACTATTTTTCTTGATGACTCTTCCCAGTTTTGATCAAAAAGTGAAGCTGTGGATGAAAAGATCCACTGACAGTAGGCTTCAGTCAATACCTTTTGCTTATTCGTTAGAGGCGGATACTTATTCATTGTTAACATGAACATTGTCATAGGCATGATGATGACAATGAAGCAGGCAAGGATGAGCCATACCTCTGATTGGAAAGGTTGCGTCATGGCGCTAAGGTCATTTTCAACAGGGTTTGATATTACTATAAATGCAAAAGGCCATGGCTGCAACGTAGGTGCTGAAAATACCACCTGCCAGCTGGAAGACACTCCAAAAAAGGCCTTCCACAGTAGTGAATCAAATGCTTCACTGCTTACCAAAATATTGGAACTGATAACCAAGGGACCGAGCCTGGAATATTTAAGAGTGGCATTGTGGTGATAAGCAACTAGTTGAATTATACAGGAAATAGGATCAGTCAGAGTGTTCTCGTCCAAGTATCCTCCGAACCCACAAGCAGACGATTCATGCTTGTATCCGGCTGCCGCTAACGTGAATTTATGAAGGTTCTTGTGAACATCCCACCATAACTTTTTGATGTTATCAATCGGTCTTTCGTCTCTATTTATTATCATAGGTCTTGCTAATAATGCCGGCAATGCGTAGTAGGAAGAGATTTTGGAGGTAGCACACAAGATAGCTATATAGCTCAAGTTGGGAGACAACAGTAGAGTAGGTCCTGCAAAAGACAGTGAGACAATGTTTTTTATACTTTCGGTTAGCATAGAGTAATAACTGGCTGGATCGTACGGAGCAATTAAAATGTTCACGTCTGGAGTGTAAACTGACAAGTAGCTTGCATCGTATGCTATTCCAAATTTCTTTTGCGTATCACTCCAGTGAGAAAAGTCTTGGAAGAGGATTACACATTCTGAAAATTTACTCGTGGTTCTCCATCTCATGCTGTAATTGAATGCAAGTGTCTGACTTTTCCCCGTATCTTGAAACACTACAAACGAACTATCACAATAAATCCAGCGTGCCAAGTAGTCAAAGGTTTCTGAAAATGGGCCTGAGGTACTCCAAATTATTGCACAACGATTCAGGGCAATAAGCCATGGACTTATAGCCGAATTCAGAAATGGAAGATGGAGCAAAATTACCAACCACATACAAAACATAGTTTATTTCATACGGCAACTAGAACTAGTTAACAAAATATTTTTAAGCTATCTATGTAGTAGCTTATTTGCCAAGTGAAATACTAGTAAAATTTTCTTTCATGTAGTCTTTCTTTATACAAAAAAAGTTACGACATTTTACACAAGTTGCAGATAGACATAAAAATAGTGTAAGAAAGAATTAATTATATATATTTAGTATATCGGATACAATAGCTATTTAATGTAAAAAAAACTTTTATTGTCTGTTGGAGTTTCTTGGAAAAATTCAGCTCCATCTCAGAATCATGCACTGAGCATCGAATAATTCTCTGCCACCAGGTTTTAGTACAGTAAATTGATACAGATAGGACGCACAATGACATTTTTTACCTTGCTTGCCACAATAGTTTTTCTGCTAACGGTTCATCTCTTCCCCAAGGTCACCCCTTGGAAGCTACTATTGTGTCAGAATGGCACAATTGTAGAAACTACAAACACAGAGTGCAAAAATGGTGTTTGGTTTAGTGAGCCTCAAGTTTTGCACAAGGTGTGCTTTGAAAATGGAGTGTAAGCTTTTGAAACTTTAACATAATTGTAGGCTTTATAGGCTCAATTATTCATAATTGAGCATATCAGTTTATGATGTAAACAATTGCATAAATTTTACCCTAGGTGGGCCATTTATCGAGAATTTTGTGAAGGTAGTCCAGTGATATGGACAGTTCGACCAGGAACACAAGGATGCATGACTCATCATCAACTAGGCAAGCGAGTTGCTGGAATTGTACCCATAGGTAGAGATGAATATGGTGCAATAGCTTCCACCACTGACCGAAGACTTTTCTTTAACAATTACAAGTTGAAGCATGGAATGAGGCTTGACTTTCTGAACTCTCCGGCAAACATTGAAATTCTCACGTGGGGCTCACCTTCATACTCTTTCTCGCTACAACAATTTGTGGGAAATGATGTGTTACAACATTGTCTCATCAAAAGCCGTAACTCTTTCTTTGGGCATTATAAAATCCAGCTCAAAGTAGCCAAAAACACTACAATTTTTCTCTCCAAAAATCTTTGTTTAATGAGCAAAGATGCTCTGGGGGATACTTTTCAACGATTTCAACTACTTCCATCTGAAATTGATTTTGATATTTTACAAAGTTCCTCCGAAGAAGTGCAGCTAAACTGTAGAAAATACTCGAAAATTGATGATGAGTTTGAGTCGAATCAATTTGACTTTTCCAGGGAAGTAGATGAGAAAGTGAGCTCATCACGGCTTATTGAGAAACGGGTGGATGAGGAGACACAAAAGATTGCGCTTCGACTACTCAGCTACCATTTCAATAGGGACAACCTTCAGTTGACATTTGAGGAATGGGAATTTTTGGAAATTGCAAAGCAAATATTCTTCAAAGCTTGCCCCGACAGTATGGTATCAACTTTCTTTATCAACCAGATTCATCTCCTGTTCCAAGCCGTGTTACACGAGTCGTTCAATCTATTTCCAAGTCGAGTTATCGAGGATCAGGAGACAAGGGAAAGGATAAAAAGTGCCCTCAACTTGTGTTTAACAAATTCAACAGCGTTTCATTTCAAGGATGGGGCCATGTGCACTGACGAGGTATTTTTTTACTCATTCCTTAGAAAAATCATAACTAAATTGTTTTTATGTCACGAATTATCTATATTTTATTACTCTATCTTTGTTCGAAAGGCCCCTCTCCTTAAAATGGAGTTTTCTAACGGAACCAAAGTTCATGTGCTTGTGGAAATGCCTACCTTCATAAAAATAGACGTGGTAAATTATGACCTAATAATGGAAGCAATGTGGAAGCTGATGAACTTTGCTCACTATTATTGTTCACAATATTACGAGCACCTTGGATCGGATCATAGCTTACTAGAGAGTCGTTGGTACAGTCTCCTTTCTCCTCATGTTGTACGACGATGGTAAGAGGAACCCTTGAACAAAGACAACACTGGCACAAAACAATTGGTTCATTATGATGAAAGCGACCCTTCAAGTTTAGCAATGTGTGATGCGTCATTCGAAAGGAAATTTCATAGTTCACAAGTGACATAAATTTAGTTTTGAGGTCATTTTAGGTTAAGTCTTTGGAGATTTGTACAAGATTTTAGGTTAGGTTAAAACTATGGAAGTGTGTTCAGGGCTATGATGTTAGGTTAGGTAAAATGTTTGGAAATGTGTACAGGGTTTTGATGGTATTTTAGGTTAAACGTTTAGAAGTGTGTACGGGATTTTGAGGTTAGGTTAAATCTTGGGAAGTTTGTACAGGTTTTTAAGGTTAGGTTAAATCTTGGGAAGTTTGTACAGGGTTTTTTAACTCAGAGTATTGAATGTTTGGTTAGGTTAGAAGGGTTTTTGAGGTAATTTTAGGTTAAATCTTTGGAAGTGTGTGCAGGGATTTGAGGGCATTTTAGGTTAAATCGTTGGAAGCGTGTACTGGGTTTTAGGTTATTTTTGGTTAAATCTTTGAAGTGTAAATATTCCTTCATAGAAATAGCCTATGGTAAAGCTTGGAAGTGTGCACAGGTGCCATGTTACTATAAAATTCATGTACTGCAAAGGGGTAAGTGTAGAATTTTTTAAAACCCAATCGGACCATTTCTCGTAAATGAAGTGTTGCCGTAATTAAATTTTTGATGTCACTTGTGCTCCATGAAATTTTGTTGCGAATGACATATCACACATTGCTCAACTCGAACGGTCGCTTTGAACATAATTTTCCCAACAATTTATCAATAATAATTATTTCATTCATCATTATATGGTTTCACCTATTGTTCCCCTCATTTTTTGAAAGGAAATATCCTGGTCGTTCATACAGAGTGATGCAGCAACTTTTCAGTAGTATCAATCTTGAGCGAAGCGTGAAAAACTTGGATTTTTGCGTCAGTGCCGCGCGTCTTCATTCCGCGTACAAAGGCTGGCTCAAAAGACCGTTATCTCATGAAGGGAATAGAGTCAGGTAAAAGAAATCCAATTTGTTTACACGTTGAAAAAAGTTGAATTTATTGAAAACGTTAAAAAAATATTTATCCCATCTAAAAAATTAGAAAATCGAATGCTGTCAAAGGGGCGAAAACAATTTGGGATGGGCAGTCATACTGTATGGATGACTACATGTATCCTGCATTTAAGCTGGGCTATCCTATTGAAAAATGTGGGATACGGCTCCCAGTGCTACCTCCTCGCTCTTTGAATTAACATGAAATGTGTATCATCATCATCAATGAACGAAAGCATTTTCACTTTCTAATTAAATAACAAAAATAAAAGATGGATTTTATAAAGAAAAGCTGGCCTTTGTAGAATTAAGTAATTTATTGTAGATGAAGTAAATACATGAACAAATGGTCTCTTTACATAAGCGTGAATGTTTGGGGCTCAAACAAGTCATTTTCCACCTGTTTCGAAGAATTAAATGCAATGATGATCATGTATATATGATGTTGTAGGAGAAAGTGATAAATGAGACGATTTGTGAGAGTGTATAAATAAACGTGAGGGTTGATGGACAGGATGTCAGTCTGAGGCTTGAATTGAAGGGGCTCATTGACCCACGTCGTGTAGTTCAAACTCTGTGCTTGGGAGTCATTTTCAAGTTTTCATAAAAATGGAAGTTTTAAAAATGGTACGTGGAAAAATTATGGTTGGCGAGCCATTATATTTCGGGTGACTAATAGTACGTTTCCTTTGTGTTTTATTATTAGATGTTGCTGTGCCTTGTTGTGTCTTTGGCACTTTCAAAGGGGGTACTTTCGACTAAAGGTGGGGACAAGGGTGGACGTGTTATTGTGATAACCACAGGATGGGCTGGTGGTGGTAGGCATAATACATTAACAAAATAAAAATTTATTCTATAAAAAATCAGAGCAAACCCTTAAAACTTGCTATTTCTGTCTAGGCCAAGGAGGTCATGGAGGAAGTGGAGGGTAAAATCATATATTCATATAACAATCTGTACCAAATTTCTGATTTGTTTTTGGCAATATCACTAATAATTTTGTTTAGATGGGGAGGAGGTGGTGGTTGGGGAGGTTGGGGTGGAGGTGGAGGCCATGGAGGGTAAAATAATACAAATTCAACATAGCCTTAAATTGCACCAAATTGCACCAAGTACTTGTTTAACCGTTTTTTAATTAATTTAGCTACGGTGGACACGGTGGGTATGGTAAAGGAGGTAATCAAAAAATCCCACATTGATTTATCTTGAATTTTGCTTTGCAATTCATGATTGAATCTAATTTTTTTATTAACAGGACATGGGGGTGGACATGGGGGCGGGGGTTACGGTGGCGGTTACGGGGGTAAGTAAAGATTTTTAAAGCAACTACAATGTCCTCTCAAATTTGTGAAAATATGAATTGATGATAAAACAGGCTATCACCGGCGAAGAAGATAAGAGAATACATTTCACCAATAATATCACACGCACTATGAAACGAAACAAAATAATGTATACACAAAGAGTCTTGCTTTAAAGCGAAAATTGTTTTTGCCATTTACACACATTTAGTATATGTTCATTGTTCACTTTCAATTTGTATAATGTTGAGTTTTGTAAATAAACACTTGTTATCTTTTGAAACACACTTTTTAATTCATTCTGTTTAGTTTGGTGCATTTTTTTGTACACTGTTTTGGGGCTCTCTTACGTTTGCATAGACACAATTTTAAATCATACATGTATCGTTTTCGCATTTCAGGCTGGGGTGGTGGCTATGGAGGTGGACACGGTGGTGGTGGCTATGGAGGTGGTCACGGTGGTGGACACGGAGGTGGATATGACAAAGGATGGGGTCACGGAGGTTATGGTCATGGTTATGGAAGTAAAGGAGGGGCGGGTGGAAAAGGCGGAGCTGGTTCAGCTGGAGGAAAGGGTGGAGCTGGTTCAGCCGGAGGAAAGGGTGGCTGGGGTAAAATTTGGAACATTTTTGCATAAAATAAATTCAACTGTTCTTTCGAGAAATAAAAAAAACTAACCAATTTGTAAATTTGTGTAGGTGGATGGGGATCATCAGGATGGGGGTGGGGAAAATAAATTACAGTTTGAAGTGTACGATTCGCTATGGGACCTTTTTTGAAATGCTTACTGCAAAATACCAAAGACTGCAATTTTGTTCAATGTTTTGTTGGTTTGTTTGTAAAATGTTAGCTTTGTTTTAAAAGAGTTTTCTCACCTTTGATCAACTTCTCATAAAGAGAAAGCATTGTTAAAAATCAACAAAAGAAAAAGAATAAAAACATCTGCTTAACAAAGTAAAAGATCACGGTTGAGTTAAATGTAGGTGTTTATATATATGCATGTTCACACCATCATATATGCAAAAAATGGAGCGCAATTAAGCATGCTGTCGAGATTTTGCATGCATTTCCTAAATCCACCTCATTGATTCCATTATGTTTCTTAAAACAAGAGAACTAAAAATAGGCACCATGCCATGATTAGCAGCGTAATGTATGCCATTCACACACACACACACCCTCTCTCTCATATTATGAAACAAAAAGGGACGAGAGAAAGTTTTTTATTTTGCGTTTGCAAACTTCTCACCACGAGCACATTCAAAGATTCCATTTTCAATTTCCGTTAAAAGACTTGTCGTGACAAAAAGGGGGTAGGCTACCAGTCTTCTCATGCATGAGCTTGAGGTAAGGTCGACGATAATAAAATGTATATTAGTGTTTTTATCCCATTGGTAAGATTTTTTTTTTCAAATTCAAGTTAAATATGCATATTTTTTTCAATTTTTCATTTCCTTAAAAAATGCACTTGATTTCAGCTAGTAATATTTCTCAATGAAGCTAATTCGCAACCACCTCTTCCACCTCACCATCGTCATCCTGGTGACAAGGTAGTTATTGTAGTGCAAAACGAAAATGGGCATCCACAACTCCCACTCTCATCGATGGATATTTCGGAAAGTAAAATTTCAAAAAGGAAAAGCATTCCCAATCCTGCTCCCACTTCCGGTTTAAAACGACGAGGACAAGCTCTTCAAAAACACAATATTGCAGACAATCCACCCACAGCTGGAGGAAAAAAAGATAAATCTCTCCTTTCAAAATTAATTCCCACCTCGTCTCGCCACATTGCCGGGCCTTCAGATATGTTTCGTAAACATTTTCATCATTCACAAAAATCTACTCCTGGCATGAATGAGAAACCACGTCCGCAACCACCACCGCATGATTTTCGTCCTCATCAACCAGATATCACTCCTGACATGCAAGGTGGGAAATTATCCCTGCCAGTGGGCTTCAATAATGATGACCAGTTTCAGACTTTGCAACCAAGACCTACTCCGATGGCAAATAAAATAAATCCTTACACTAATGGGGTTGCTGCTAGTTTTCCTCCTGGAATAGATCCATACGATGGATTTATGAGATATGCTGCAGAAAATTTGGAAACTCCAATGGGCAATTTAATTGATTATCACAGGTGTGTGTGTACAAGTTTCATAGTAAAAGCTGCTGAAATTGTAATAAACCAATCGTGCACCATAAATGCATTTCTCATTATCCCAATCATCTTCGTTACAAAAAATATACGTAAGTATAATGCTTCCATTAAGGTATGGAATCAATAATATGAGCTGTATTCTTTTATTCAAGTTTGGAGCATTATTTCGGAGAACAACACCCTTTAAGTCCACACTATAACCTGAATAACAAAGATGCCAATTTAAACCAGCCATATGCAGACAGTTTCTCATACAATCAGAATCAAATTGATGTTGGGAATGCTCCACCCCCACTTCGACCTCCTCAACAGCAGCCTGGGTTTCGTAGTCATGATCATAACCCCCCAGGTCAAGGTATTTGAACTGATTTGTTTTGTATATTGTACTGCTTTTGTTCATAGTAAATTAATACTACGATATTCAATCATAAATAAATTAAGGTAATCCTGGTGGGGGCTACAATCATCCTAATTCGATAACCCAATACGAGCATGGAATTGACCATTTTAATGCTCCATCACCTGGTTTGAGAGCAGCACCAAAACCTAGACCACCAACGGATTCATTATCATATGAGGACGACATTGAACATCGTACACCTCCATTTGAACCTCATCCTCATCCAGATCATCCTCCATTCACTCAAAATCACCATGCTCCACCATTCAAACATGCCTCATCAAATACTGGCTTGGGACCAAATCAACAATATCACGATGATGGAGAAGATGCTGGTAGTCCTCACGTCCCAGAGCCTCCAGATTTAGATGTGTTTGACGAAGGCCCACCTCAGGCATCCCACCCACCAATTCCCCTTCCGCCTGATGCTCCTCCACATGCAGTGCCTCATGGCCACTCTTCACCACCACCACATCATCAAAATCCAAATGAGCCAAACCCAGAACATTCTGGATTTGGTCATTCTCCAGAACATGGTCATGCTCATTCTGATGGCGGGGAAGATGGAATATGGGGGATATTAGGTAGGATAGCTGGACCTAACTAAAAAGTTTTTCGTCAATGGACCAATTTTTTTTATTACAGATCTAGACGAATCTCATCATGCTGAGTCCAAAAGACACGTTTTTACAAAAGTGTGAAATGAAATAAAGTAAATTCTAAGTCCACGTTTGGACTTAGACTTTTTTTTAACTCAGCATGATGAGAGTCGTCCAGATCTGTAAGAAACCATTGACGAAAAAACTATACGCAATCAAAACGCATTTTAGATTTGGCAGCAATGATTGAAAAAGGGCAAATTCCTGGAAGTCCAGGCAAAGGGACACCATACAACGCAGCACCACCATCATCAAACTCTTCTCCAAGCAGAGGTCGAATAGTTATTCCAATCTTTACACGACCACCTCCGCCACGAAGCAGCAGTAACCCTGGGTTGGCAGATCATCCTGGTCAACACGTGCCTCCACCACCACCACCATCGCTATTACCACAGTCGGACGGGTCAGGGCACCAGGATGACCAACCTCCACCAATACAAATACCTCACCCTGCGATAGGTCAACAACAGGATGGACCACCATCAAATGCCCCAAAGTATCCCTTTAGTGCAGATACATTTGACTACGACGATAATCCCGGAGGTTTAGGTGGAAACTTCCCAGGATCAAATCACAGACCAGCACCTCAGTACGGTACTCTCGACAGCAACGAACAGGAAGCTGGGAATGATTATAATGAGGATTATAAAAGATAAATAATTTGAGTTTGGAAGATTCGTTCATATATATCTGTTATTCGATTCCATCATAATTTTATCCGAGAATAAAAACAAATTAAAATTAAAGACTATAATTTGTCTTCTTCCTTATATTACTTCACTATATACATGATGAGTTTGAACGTGTGAAGTTAGCCGACCAGAAGGCTGCCGACTATACCTCATTTTACTTGAACAAACCTATCATCAAACATAATCGTTCAACCAACTTTAAATAGCCAATTTTAACCTCTAACATCATTTAACCAATCTAAATAACCTATTTTAACCTCTAACCTCATTTAACCAACTCTGTATACCATACTTTAACCCACCCTAATTTAACAAACCCTAAATAACCTAATTTAACCAACTCTAAATAACCTATTTAACCTAACCTAATTTAGTCAAATCTCTAACTTTAACCTCTAACATCATTTAACAAACCCTAAATAACCTACTTTAACCTAACCTAACCTTTAACCAACTCTAAATAATCTAACGTACTCTAACTAACTATAATCCTAACATCATTATCATTATGTACTATTAGTACTAAACAATTATTAGTTTTTGCTGCTGAATATAGTGTGGTTGGCCAACTTTACACAGTCACAAAAATTCTGCTGTATGTACTTTTTTTGCATAAAATTTATGGTTAGAGAAGTTAAATGCTACCCTTGAGCTAATTCATAAAAGCGAGAATTATCATATTCACGTGTTGGGTGATCATGTTTGCATGTCTAAACCCTAAAAAAGCCTTAAACATGCGATTTAGGTTGTGACCAACGTTTTAATTTGTACCCCAATGTGTTTATATCTTCTTACTTCTTACAACAAAAATTAAGTACGTAAAACGCAAGAAGGCAGCTATATGTACTTCATGCGCTTACACCCATGTAAAAGTAACGATGTAACCTCTGTATTTGAGATTCAAGAACCTGAAAACAAGAATACGGGACAGTAAGCAGAGCTTAGAAACAAGTTTTTTTCGATCATGATCATGGTACCTATGTTGCATTGTATGATCTCGCATGTGCTTAAAAACAGTTTTAAAGACATATTTTCCTGTACTACACACCGGCCATATCCACTAAAAGTGTTACTGCTGTTAGGATGTTATTACGAAAACACATTATAATTATACAGTAAAAAACTTGATGCTCGATCGTTAATTGTTTTGTATTGAGTATAGATCTCGAGAATTATGTTGGAAAGTTAAAGTTAAAAAAGCTGTTTAAAAACAAGATCAAGGAAAACGCATGGGAAACTTAAAGTACATTCGAGAATACGATTGGAAATGAGTCTCATATTGAAATCTGATTTCAACTAGACTGTTTGATATACTTTGATGGTTTGCGGTGACAATATTCTTGTGAAAATGGTTAAATGCATAAATACAAGTCTGAAAACGGTCTGGATCTTGATCCAACGGTTTATATTATTTATAGAGTATGTGATAGATTCAACCAGTTTCAAGATATTTGGTATAAGTGAGATGGAAGAAGAACCCGTTGCTGGGAAAATTGCGATTGTGACTGGGAGCAATTGTGGGATTGGGAAGCAAGTGGCCAAAGATTTAGCTGAAAGAGGAGCTACAGTAATTCTAGGTAAAATAGCTCGAACATAATAACTATAACATACATGGATTTGTGATTAAGAAAAAAAATATGCGGGTAGCTTGTAGAAATTTGGTTGCTGGAAGGCAGGCAACAGAAGAAATCAAAACAGCAATTCCAGCGGCAAAGTTGGAGCTTATGGAATTAGACCTAGCAGAACTTTCATCGGTGAGAAAATTTGCATCAGAAGTAAAGTCGCGCTATCCAGAAGTTCACTTGTTAATTAACAACGCGGGCCTTAGTTCATACAGTCAACAGCTTCAAAAGACCGCGGATGGGTTTGAGCTTCACATGGGAGTCAATCATTTAGGCCACTTCCTCCTTACGAATCTCCTTTTGGATAATTTGAAGGCAGCAGCTCCCAGTAGAATAGTTACCATATCTTCAACAACCATGGTCATTTCTCGATTGAAACTGGATGACTTGATGATGGAAAACTTTAAAAACCCAACCGTTTTTACCGGAATCTCAAGGCTTCCATACAACAACTCAAAAATGGCAAATGCACTCTTCACCAAAGAATTGGGAAGACAGTTAGAAGGCACTGGAGTCACTACATACTCTCTCTGCCCTGGAGTTGTAAAAACAGAAGTGTTTCGGGATTCAAGGAATTTTGAAAATCTCATAGCAAAAGTTTGTGTTGCAATTGTAGGCATTCCACTCACTAAGGTACGGCAAATACTATGCATAAAACCATGACTAAAGTGAATTTCAAAGAACCTTATTAACTTATTTTTACAGGCTTCATTGAGTGTGCTGTACTGTGCCTTGTCCAGAAAATGCGAAAATGAAAATGGAAAATTCTATCGATTTGGACAAGTGTACCGAAGGGGCAACCGATTACTGAAATTACAAGATGCTCGGGAGCTGTGGGAAAAAAGTCGGGAACTTGTTCGAGTCTAATAATAATGAACAAGATTTTTCAATATAAAAACTTATGTTAACTAACTCATTGACGATATACAACGCTGCTGGCCTACATATTTATGTTGGGCAAAAGTTTATACTTTAAAGCAAAATAATAAAACTGAAGTTGACATTTGACATTATTTACACTACAGCATAGCCCACATTGACTTTCATCAATTTTCATTCGTATTTTTCAGTACTTAATGATAATGGTTTTCTGGCAAAATAAAAACAAAAATGCGGGTAACGTTTCACGTAAAATTTCAAGATTCAAACTAATTCCAATTGTTAAATAAATGTATTCTTTCAAGTAACTCATGCAATTCTTTTAGTTGCAACTTTTATGTTGCTTTGCACTTTCAACTCAAGCTATATGTAGAACATTTAAGATATCTCATGCGTAGCAAAAGTTATCATTATGCAATCCATAATCCCTCTTTTTAACACTAGCTATTGGCAACCTTACACATACATCATCTATATTAGCATTAACATTATATCCACTTTGCCTTTTTAACCAATCCCAAAACTCTTTCTGAAATTTATAAGGTTCATATAGACCTACAATTTTTTTCTTCACAAACTTGTTTCATCTGTCATTGTCATGCAGCTTCTTATATTATCTCATTGTAATGTACTTCAAGTAAAAATGCAACAAAAGACGCCAATACAATAGCTGATAACAAACAAATTGTGCATGTAGAAAGTTTTTTTCAGTAAGGGGTGGTTACAATTTTACAATAAAGCAATAACATGTATGTATGTAGGTATAGAGCTTGGCCTATTATATCACTTTTGTTGAGCCAATATGTACATAGATGCATTACCTGAATAAAAAATGGCAAAAGACAAAATAAGAACATGAATTTTTCTGCTTCCTGTTCTGCAAAAAAATGTGATAGGAGCACTTCCCTTTGATGTATTACACAAGCAGGCCATTAATTGGTTGACTTTTAATGTAATCACATTATCAGTGTGGCTGCTGTATAACACACGAGTTTGTTGTACTGTGCGAAGTGTGTGGTTGTTCGAAATCTAAAATGGCAAAAACCAAGTATCTGGAACTGTTCCTTTTTATTCTGGAATATTTATATGAGAGATTGTTGAGACTCATCAGAGGTGCTCAACCTCTTGATGATGAGGAGTATGCAGAAGGAAAGGTTGTGATTGTTACTGGCGCAAATTCAGGACTCGGAAAAGTGGCCGCATTGGAATTCGCCAGAAGGGGATGTACAGTTATTTTGGCTTGCCGAAACATACAACAAGGTCACTCGGTGATGGAAGAAATTAAAAAGAAAACAAACTCGGACACATTGGTATGCAAAATATATGTTGATTGTTGTGGGCATATGCTATTTAAGCACATGGTAATAACAAACTGATATTGTTACAGCTTGTTAGAGAACTGGATCTCGCCGATTTAACATCCGTGAGAAAGTTTGCTACAAGTATTCGTCAGGAGTTCCCAGTCATTCACATTCTAGTCAACAATGCCGGAGTCTATTCAGATGCTGACCAGCTGCAGCAAACCAAGGATGGATTTGAGATGCACATGGGCGTCAATCATCTTGGTCATTTCTTGCTTACCAACATGCTACTAGACAATATTAAACGTGCAGCGCCGAGCAGGTATTATAAACAAAGGCGAATAAATTCACACGCAGAAAAAGGTATTCACGACTTTGTTCGATAATTCCATTTATGCAATATAATCACTACAGGATTGTTAACGTTTCATCAACCAATCAACTCATTGCCGATCTCGACCTAGATGACATTATGTTAAGAAAAGCAACATCATTGGGTTTCCAAAACTCAGTACCATACAACAACTCTAAGCTTGCCCAAAGCTTGTTTTCATTAGAACTCTCTCGACGAATCTATGGAACTGAGGTTACGACTTATGCTCTCTGCCCTGGCCTTGTCTCCACCGAAGTCTTCCGAAACTTTAGTCCTTTCCGAAAGTTTTACACGAAAATGAATCTTTTATTTTTTGGACTTACCCCTGAACAGGTGCGTATGTAATCTCATCAAAATGGGCCGTGTTTTAAACGTTATGAATTTGAAAACAAGTTTATTTTTTTTGTCTTTATTCATAGGGTTGTGAAACAATTTTATACTGCTCACTGTCAAAAAAGTGTGCTCACGAAAGTGGATGCATATATCGCTTTAAAACAAAATTCAACACCGCAATGAAAAGACTGGATACGAAAATGGCGAGCAGACTATGGGAAATTAGTGAGGAACTAGTCCAACTCAAGCAATAATGTTGAGGTGCTGCGTTGTGTTATCAAATGTACTTATTTTTTTTATATCAAAATCCAAATTAATAACATATCTAAAACTTTGCTAGTTAGTGTGCAACCTTCGCTTTAATATTATAAGTAAACAGAATGCAAGGCCCAATTAAAATTCCAACAAATTGTTAATCTTATATATGCCTACGTGATTGCTGCGATTGTTACAAATGCATACTTAATTGATATTCGTCATGGACTATCAATTTTACACTAGGCATAAATAGGTTTACAAGATTTAATACTGATGACTGATGCTGATACTATACATTCAACATTAAATGCATGCAGCAGAGTATTGTACATTTTCACTTAAAATGATGTGGACAGAGTTGGTCTTATGAAAAAGTGGTTTCCTACTTAGGAAATGGTTGTGATTTGATTGTCCATTTTAATTTCAATAGTTTATTAGGATCATAATGCATTTTCCCTTGTACTACTCCCTTCCTTCAGGTACAAATGGTGGTGAGTGTTTTTTTTGTGCCAAGAAAGATAGCTTTCTAAATCAACTGTTAAGGATGAAAATGCATAAATCTATTTAAAAATGGACTTGCATTACCTTAAAAACTTTTATTTTTGGCTTCGTTGCTTCGTCCGTTTATCTAATATACATATACTTACGATTTACATCCCCTTCCACCTTCTAGTAACTAATAAAGTAAGTTACTGTAGGTTAAACATAGTGTGTAGTCATATCCTATTCAAAAGACAGCTTTTGCCAGTCA
Source organism: Orchesella flavescens (assembly GCA_964034955.1). Taxonomy (NCBI): domain Eukaryota; kingdom Metazoa; phylum Arthropoda; class Collembola; order Entomobryomorpha; family Orchesellidae; genus Orchesella; species Orchesella flavescens. Next base: position 25,359,421 of record OZ035956.1, on the reverse strand, counting down.
TGGTGTTGCTTTTTAAAATTCTTTGCAAACGAGAATGAGCCACACTAAAGTGAAATTGCCGTAGGCATTCGTTCAAAGATGAGTGGTATAGGGTATATAGGTATGTATGCACCAAAAAATTTTAGCAGCCGAGAAGCCGAGATCATGTACACGTACTTTATATCATGTGATGGGACGACTACTAACTAAAATACGTACACTAGCAAGGAAAGATGTGAATCAAGGAAGGAACCACCAGTGGTGATATGCAGATCTACAGTTTCCTCTGTATATTGTATGCATTCAAAAAAAAATTAGTTGATTAAATCACATGGGCCTGTGGACGATGACTAACTCGTAATGGGTATACTATGCTTGCTATGTCACAAAAGCCTGTACCCATCTGTATGAAAAACTAACACTTGTTTTACGTGGATTTCCTCAACACTTTATGAGACTGAGTAGTGCAAAAAGTCTTGAACACTCATAAATATCTACACAACATAAAATAAAACTTTAATACAACAAGTATATATGATTAATCATCCTTCAAATGGACGCACATAAACCTAGTTATCCTAAAGTATATACGTGCTTGTAACTACTTCAGACATTATCGTCATAAAACTCCGATTGCATGCAAAGCTATAAACATAAAGCTAGCAAGGAAATCCACTCTTTGCTTGATAGTGTTAATTGGCAATTCAAGATATATGTTTATCCAATAGGGCAGAGAGTAAAGTTCAATTTTATTAAACAAGAAATGTAAATAAGTCTGCAATTATATAATTCATTCTCTCACAGTTTGTGAGTGTGATTACTGAGATTAGTTATCGTGCGGATCGTAAATGTACGTACACTCGACTGGAGACGTATAATAGTTCAGAATCGGCATAAATAAGCGGCCCAGTTTTTTCACACGATAACCAAGGCACGGGAATACCATTGACACTGTGGTCCCATCACTCTACTTTTTTCAACTCACGGGGTAACGAAATTTAGATTCACATTGATACACGAAAAAAAAATACATTATTGGATGTACTATGTTACAGTTTATATCTTATATACCAAAGCTGTCTTACAAATCACAAAATCATCGTCCATGAGAAACTACAGTTGCATGTATTTTATATTTATATCCAGTCCAATGTCAACCTTATCGTTATGCAAGTCTGGAGTTTTTTGAGTCCAGATCTGGTCTCGAGGCAAACCGCAAACAAACTATTTCAGTTGTGTTGTATTTGTGCTGGTTTATGCGCTCGTTTTAGGTTCAGGGTTTAAATATAAAAGGCATGCAACTTTAATGTCTAGAAAGACATTGGATTTTGATTTTGGATTATTGATTTTGTCCATGTGTAATTGGTGCTTAATACCCATATCATTCGCCATACTAACAATAACTATTATCATGTGTGTAAAGGAGTTCTTTGAAGCTGCTCGAAACTTCATGATGGGTCTTCACGCGACCCCCTGTCAACTTGCGTACTTTCTCTTTGAGTACATACTTGCCCACTTGATTCAACTTTTCAAGGGTCCTCCACCGAGGACGGAGGAAAATGTGGATGGGAAGGTGGTTATTGTGACTGGAGCCAACTCTGGTTTGGGAAAGTACACTGCAGAGGAAATGGCTAAACGGGTATGTTGGTTATGAATACGAACAATTCTAAGTTCTATACAATCCACGCTTTTTAGTTAAACGGATAATATTTTAATTGTCAACTGTTTTTGTATAAATTTAACAGGGAGCTATAGTCGTGATGGGATGTAGGAACATGGAAACTGGAAAACAGGCTCAAGATGAAATCAAGGAAAAGTCCGGATCTACCACAGTGGTATGTGTATGCCTATTTTAAAAAAATACAACGATTCTCTATAGTCGGCCACTTTAGCCATTTTTATATTTAGGAGTTATTTAGTTTGGACTTGTCAGAAATGGCTTCAATCCGAAATTTCGCAGCAACAGTATTAAAGGAGCATCCCATAGTGGATATTCTCATCAATAACGCTGGAATCTCACTCAATGATGCCGAACGAAGCTTTACTAAGGATGGGTTTGAGATGCACATGGGAACAAACCATCTCGGTCATTTTCTCCTTACCAGCTTGCTTTTGGAATCCCTGAAAAAGTCTGCGATAAAACGGTGAGTGGATAAAAGCTTTGGTCTTTTTCAACGCATAATAAAAGCTGGTCTTGCGTAATTTCATGAGTAATAATGAGTGTGTCCTCATATTTTATGTCAATAGTGTGGTCACAGTTTCTAGTACTGCTTTAGTCATGAGTAACATTGATCTATCTGACTTGATGATGGAAAAGGCACAAAATCTTGGACTAGGAAACACAATGCCATACAATAACTCAAAGTTTGCAAATGCCCTTTTCACCAAGGAATTGGCGAAGCGAATGGAGCCATTTAATATCAAGGCCTACTCCATTTGTCCTGGATTAGCTAAAACGGAAATTTTTAGACATTATTCCCCGGGTGTACGAGGACTCATGAGAGCAATGTCTGTTTTTGGAATACCTATTGACAAGGTCAAATAAGGAACATAATTTTCACACTTCAAATTCCCTATTCTGATCTTATGCTTTATGATTTCTGTTACATTTTTCATTGGATTAAATATTTCAGGGTGCCGATTCTATTCTTCTTTGCGGTCTTGCACAGGAGGTTGCCCAAGACTCTGGAAAGTTTTTTCGTTTCAGCAAGCACTTTGCTGCTATCGAAAAGCTGTTTACTGACGAAATGGCTGAGGGATTATGGGAAATTAGCGAGAAACTAGTTGGACTTAAGAAGCCACAATAATGAAATGAAAGCCACAATCATCAAAATGGCAATCGTCCACGCATGTGGAATCTATTTCTTCATAACAATGCAATTTAAGTATTAATGTCGTGTATTGCTTGGTGAAATGTATTATGTATGTACTCCATATATATTATAATATGACGTATTTCCAGTCAACGAATTTGAGATGAAAACATTCAATTTTCATTATTAGTTGGAGAAGCTGTCAACTTCTTTCGAGTCAATGAGATTATTACTTGTAACATTAATTAAGCCATGCCTCCAATATTATATGCAATTCAATCGTCGTTTTTGATACACTTAAACGAGCAGATATACTACTCAAACATAGTAAGTACTTAAAATGCAGTTAGTCAATATTTTGTTTGTTGATTTTCATTTATTTTCAAAGAGAGGTATTTTTGTGTGATCTGTGATTTCAAACAACTTAAAACTGAATAAAAAGTATTTCAAAATTTAATAAGATTAATAAGACAGAAAATGCTTGCTCTTTTTCATTTTTTTTAAAGGCATTGGAGTTGGAAAGATGCAGAGTAACAAATGAAGCTTGGGATAAACCATTTCACTATGTATAGTAAGACGTAGTACGTAGGAAGTGAAGAGCGACACATCTTCACTATCTTTACTCATAGGTGGCGTATCGTGATGTCATTTCATACGAGATTACACATGGGATTACATTTCATACGGGATTGTGAAATCGTTTAATTCTAGCTATTCGGACTCGGAGTTTGAATGACTCTAACAATTATGGTCGTGGGACTCTTTCTTGTTCACTGCGTTAGGCTACAAATCAGAATGATTGTGGGTTCTTTTAGTTTTGAATGATAAGGTTATACAAAGATTTACGGGAACTTATCGTGGAAAAGGTACTGCTGAAGAAAAGTACAGAAAGCCATTATCATTCTTACGGTTTTTACGTAACCCAATGCTCTTTGGATAAAAATATAATTCTTTCATTCAAACTTGCAAAATAAACCTTAGCTGGCAGTAACGTCAATAACTGTTCTGTATTCTAATTGGTTCAAATATGACATTTAGAAAAACATCTTCTGTTGACATCATTTAGAAAATCTGTGACGTACGACGTGGACGTACATATATACAAATTCACGTAACGCTTCCACATTCCACCCACATTTTCTAGGAGTTCGGTTAGATTGAAATTATATTATGCTAATTTTTTTTTTGCCTACACATATATTCAAGTGATACACACATACAATAATTAATAGTAGAAAAAATATTCCCTCCCGAAGAATCCATTATACACAATGAAATTGGATCTTGAGAGTTGAAGCTGTTTGTTTATAAATAAACGTGGCTTTGGGAATCAATACAAACAATAATGATGAAGTTTCTTCTCATTTTTCTCAATATTTGTGAAATATAAATGTGTTGAAATCCAAAGGAAATTGATACTTTCTCGATGTTGTTGTATAAAAAAAGTATTATACGTCACTCGAATATCTAATAGCTTTCTCTATATCCAATTAACTTTATCCAGTAATTTTGGTCGCGTTTATGTAAATGGAGTTTTAGTTTTTTATGTTCATCTGCTGGGAGTTTAGTTTTCGGTTTCGTACAGTATTTATTTGTTTCATAAGCATGGAAGTTTAGAATGACGTATTTCACAAATTGGCGACATAACTAATGTTACCTAACCTTATTTGACATTAGCTAATCTTCGTTTCAGACTGACGTGTGTACTACAGCATTATACATTAAAAACTTTCCATCATTAAGACTTTATGTGAATTTCGGAATTTTCAGCGATTAGATTTCTTTCTTAATAGTCTTATGAAAGCATAAATTGAAGTTCAATTATTATTCACAAGCTCATAATTTTGCTATTCTATAACAATGGCATTATTAAATTCATCTCACAAGTACGAGTTGGAGAAGTACGGATATACATAAATATATAGGGATAGAGCTGTAATAAAAGGATAAATCAAGTGGAAAAAGAGAATTTTGATGAAAACTAAACATGGCATCTCAAGGGAAAATACTTGGCTTCCTCCAAGCTTTTTAGATCTTGCTCACGCTGAAGTTTCCAGACATTTTTAGTGCATAATGGTAATGGAACACACCTGAAGACGTAAAAGCCTGTATACTTATGTATGTACGTCCATATATTTGTATTATGTCATGGTTTATACTTGTTTCTAATGTTTCTGTGAGTAGAGTTTCAATACAAAAGCAGATCCATTGATGCACACAAAATTCATTAGGATAAAAGGTCTTCTTTTTGTCGGCCCCGGCTCTTACTTGTCCACTGGTTGACTGTGTGATCACCACCATATCATGTGAAAAGGAATGAACAAACAGGAGCAAAAAGTGGATAGACAAAAGAGCCAGGAACCACCTTCATCATGAAATGTTTTACTATAGATGGATGTTGATGATCGTCATTGATTGGAAAATGTTTTGACGGGTATGGCTAACTGTTTAGCATAAACATACTTTGACAGTAATTGCCTCTCCTCTCACGAAGGAAAATGATCAAGTAAAATGGATGAATGATAGAAGCCTAACAATAACACACTACCAAAGTAGGAAAAGCATGACATCAAATCGTTCCTTCGAGTGGAAAACTTACAACGTTGATATTTCTACTGATGAGGATGATGATGATGATTAGAAGGATGGGAATCTATCAAAGTTTACTTTGATCTTTGAGCATTTAACATAGATAAGCAGTCATGCTGAAGTAAAATGTTGTCGACGACTACACAACCCAGCTTTGCCTCCTATTGACAGGTTACTTGCCCAAATCATTTGGAATGAGCACTCAAGTGAATCAAACCTGAAGATGAAGACACAATATTTTGATTTTATTTGGTGAGAGCAGCTTTTCTGGTAAGCAGATTATTCTGTAGGATTAGCCCCAACTTTGATTCCCAACAAACCTCTCTTCATAGTCTACATTTTATATGCTTGCCAGAAGCTTTCTCTTCTGCTTCTTTTGAGATTCTACTTCGTCTGACGGAACAGATAAAGTGACAACAAAACATTTACACAATTTCTGCGTCATCCCTTGTACTAAATATTTTTTTTAAAAAACAGTAAACTAACAATAACATCTAATTAAATCGTTAACAAATTTATTCATCTAAAATCTCACTACACCCCTTAACATTTTTCGATGGAGCACATTTCCTTACTACATATACATATAGTCAGTTCAGGTCCCTCGTAATCAGACTATCGCAACCTTTCATTCCAGAATGTCTTGCTACAATAAAATTATGTCACCAGTTGAGCCTTTAATCTGTCATTTGGACAAACATTTTATGTAATACGTTCTATTGTCTTTTCGTTGTCTTCTCGGTGAGATAGGAACAAAAAGCCTGTCAACTTAAGAAAATTGTTTTGATGTCTTGCTATCAAGCGTTTTTTTGTAAATGGAAAGGGGTGAGTTTTCTACTCCTTTCTCTCTTCTTATCTTTACATAATTGGGATGCTCTTTAAACGACTCATGTGGCAATCGTATGCCAATAGCTACGTATAATAAGTTCCTTTCTTTGTCATACTAATAATAATTATTTGTTTCCGTAAAAGGCGTTTTCTTTAATATAAAAATTGGAAATGGCACAAAGGGGTTACGAATGTTTGTTGTATTATCTTCAATAACAATAAAAATTCATTGTTCTAATTTTCATGATGATGATGATGATAATGACGCTGAAAAAGGCATCTCAGTATTATTTCAGCACTTTGTGCTTCTTGTCATTTTTCCAAACTATCATACCAAATACCATAACCCAAAACAAAATCTATAGTAGAAGCAGGAGGAATGAAAATGACCAAAGATATTTGTAAGAATGATCATACAGCCACATTTTTGTAATAGGATAGGGGGCGGACATTGAATAGAAATTTGATATTTTTTACCTGTGAAATTTTCTGGTCACCGAAGTGTATCTGGCCGGAACGAACATAAAAAATAACGATGTCTGACAAAAGGGAGTCAAAGGAAAAATCACCACAAAAAAAATGAAAAACCACTACCAAAATTTAGAAGCGACGAAAAATGCAGGCTAATATCTCATGACAATAAGTAGACGAGAGGAAAAATAATTTTGATCGAGTACCAAAAACAAAATTAAAACTTAAAAGAATACGAATGGATGCCGCTTACTTCACAAAATGTTATTCTTCTTCTTCAATTGAAAGGATTTTGGGAATAAAACCTTAATAAAAAATGTTTACTTACAATAGAACCGAGATCATTTAAATATTTATGAAGTATTATTATTATTACGTACAAAAAGTCGAATCTGAAAATATCAACTCAAAACCTATTCTGCAGCAAGTATATACACATGTGAAATGAGAATGAGACAGACTGGATGGATTAGGCCACAGACTATAGTTCTGGACAATGATTTAGATGAGACTGCGATCAGTCAAATATGACTGAAAAAGGATAAAACAACGTACTAATATGAAATATTCGTCGTTTGTGATCTGTCATTTGGAAGTTTTAGTCCTTCGTGTCCACAACATGATGATTATTATATCATGATGCCTAACAAGCTCTCTTGGGTTTAGATTAGATGTAAACTCTTTAGCTAACACCATCATCATAATATGAATGTACGTGTATACATAGGCAAACTCTTAAATGGACAAAATGTGTAGGTAGATGATGATGAGATGATGCGTCATCTCTAGCTCCTATAATGCCTTCACTTTTATGCAACGCCATATCTCCAACATTTTTTACGCATAAATCAGTGACATGGACACAGCATTCACATTCGAGGAATGCAAAGCCAAACATACTATAAAATGTATCATATCAGTTGTACTTGATAAGTAAAGCGTTCTGATTTAATAAGGAAAGCCAAAAAATCAAATAGTTTTTGGTTCTTGTCAAAGAGTTTTAGTTGGGAGCACATACATATAGTCACTGATTTTTTATTGTGGCAGCAGCAGCAACAAAACAAGCAACGATGAGTGCAACGGCAGCGACCAATGATTTTACCTTGTTCTTCTTGATAGCACCTTCGTCAAACACCATCATCATTATTACGTACATCTAGTGCCTCAGATAGAATAAAACAAGTTGAATATATTATAAAAATCATTAGATATGGAAAGGGATTGAAGGGTGATGTGCGCGTTTACTACATAACATTATTTGGCTCCTCTAGGAGAAGCAACCACAACATCAAATTGGGAAAGGGTTGAAGTCGAGTTCGTAGTGGTTGTTGGGGCAAGACGATGTGAATGCGGTGGATACGCCGTGGAAAAAGCCGAGCCTGAAGAAAACCAGTGTAGTATATGTATACTACACGATATGAACAGAGTCAGAGCAGCTGAACAGCAGATCAAGTTTTAGAAAGCCATGCCATCCCAACTTTTCTTCTCTGTCAGTTCCAAATGAAATACGCTGTCATACACAAATACAGAAAAAGGTCTGCTTGCTTGCATGCACACAGAAAATATTATCATCTTCAAAACTGACTGGGCGTTTTTAACTTATATATAAGACTTGTAAGGTTTTAACTTGATGTGAAGTTGTGGTTTTTTTGACAATTAAAAGTTACATTGCTAAATTATTTTAAAAATTTGGCCGACATTATAAGTTGACAACGTGTCCCTGTGATAGTTTTGGATTCTTGCGTATACCTCTGCTCCAAATGTGAAAATTAAATCTGTACAATTTAAGTTCGGCTAAACTGACTTTGAATAAATAAAATATTTGAAACTAACGCCAACAACTGGCTAATTGACATCTGACATCAATATAATACTACATTATATTATCGTGATATTGAGTACATGCATAATTTTAACGCATGGTTATAGGTATGTGACCCAACTCTTCGTTTCATACTAGTTTCGTAGTGTTGTTCTCATCTTAAATAACTTTTGCGATAATGTAGAGAAACTGATCGACATAATATAAGTTTGTATACTTGTGATCTCAATTGGACGAAATTTTATGATTAAAGATCGGTTTGCAGAAGCACAAAGATTTCTAATCGTCTGGAGAGTTTTAATCCAAATATGCTCTACCATGTTTCTTATGCTCAGCAACAGCTTTACCAAGTAAGTAATAAATTAGTCTTTTATCTATATGTACATTTGTATCAAATTCTAAAAAAAGGGTTTTGGCAGGTATTTAATAATCAAAGACTATACATCACTGTATTTTAAACCATGTCTCTATTTGCCCCCATGCCACTATTTCCACGACTCGCCATAAAGCTCACTACTCACTTCCTGTCTGCATCGTGCTTTAAGGATATTTTATTTTGTTGATTCGCATAAAGATAAGGGGTATTAAATTCAGTCTCGTCTTTCATAGCTAATCACTTTCCTCAGAACTGCAATATTCCTGTTTCATCGTGCAAGCAAAAGTATCCATTTCGGTGTTCCTTGACCTATATTAACGATTCACTGTCTCAACTCTGTACTCCGTACACACGGACACTTAATACCATAATATTATTATGCATTCAGATTATCTTTCAAGTTCAATGGAACAAGAAATGCAATCATCTGATACTGATGATGATGATCATCATCATCATCGTGATCAACATCAACATCTCAACTTGGTGCCTTTTTACTTTCGTACTAATCGCTGTTTTTACTAGCGATTCTTGCGAAAATTGATACGACGGTGCATACATATATATGCATAGGGAACAGTACCTTACGAGTGATGTGATGTATTATAGCAGAGGGTGTATTATACTATATCATCATTACATAAGTCAAGTAAAGTAAGTTGACGCCTAAAGCCTGTGGAGTAGTAGTCATCGTCGTGAGTGAATAAAAACCGACAGACAGACAACCGACCCCCGGCAGCAATCGAGTATATCATCTATCAGCTCATTATCTAATCTACATTTTGTGCTAGGCTCACATTTCACTTACCCTATCTTATTCATATTCATTCAAACTACTCACTCAATTTTATACCTTACGCCTAACGTTAACTTTGCGCAAGTGCGTCAAACATGTTGGCGTTTTAATTTAAAATGCAAAATTTTCTCCTCTTTATTGCATGAATGGACAAGGATGGAGAAACTTTCAATAGAATTACCCAGCAGATATTCTTTAGGTAATTCAAATGAAATAATACAAACAAATATACATTTAGCTCTATATGACAAATCTGAATGGAAAGAAGAGGAGAAATGACTCAAGTTTATCATCAAGGTATTGCATTGCAGGAAGAGAGAGAGAGAGATTGAGTTGAAAGATGACCCGACCTGCTGCTTAGAATTACCAAATACTGACTCTTGTTACTGTTTACTATTTTCACTCTGACAAATCATGCCAAAAAAATGCGTGTAATATGTGCTCCATATGTTTATTCGCCACATGACCACTGACACCCTTCTTCCAATTTTTTTTGCGACAACCCCATGCATACGACACTAAAGAAGAAGAAGTCTCATTTAATATATGTGAATGGGTGGTGACAATAATACACCGACTCAACGACCTTTGTATAACATGATATCTATTGTTTTTAGTTCATCATCGTACTGTACTATCATATTATCATCTACATGTGGAATGACGAATATCCAATGGAGTAGGGGTGAAGGTAAAAATGTGCGTAAAGTATAACATAATGTATACAAAAGTTGAAGGCATTCTTTTACTAGAATTGTATCACATCGTCATCATCATCATCGGGCTAGAATTTCTTTTTGGTAACCTTACACTTTGTCTTCCAAAAGGATGCTTTTACAAGTTCATTGACAATCTTCACACTAGCAAACGGGTGAATGGATAAATACGTGGCTAAAATGTACGAGAAATGCAAATGGAAAAGGTTAGAATAAAAATCACTAATGAAGGTACGCATGGGCTTGAAAGCATTCGAATCAATTTTCTAAAAAAATGAATTTTCCCCTTTAATCGTACAAAAACAATAAGTATAAAATGACTGGATCAATGTTTTGAAAAAAAAATCTGAGGTAGAATCGTATTAATGTTGAAAGAGGGAGGATCCGCGTTTATTCACTCCTTCACTTTCCGTCATATTGAAAGTCTCAAATTTTCCTCTAAAAAAATGGCCCACCCACTCAAAAAATTGAGTGGAGTGATGAACAACAACTGGTTATATGGTGGTTCTGATACAAAATGGATAAACAGCGGTGGTTGGTTGATTGGTCCAATCCCTCTTTACATTCAAATTTGTTTTTTTTTATCTAGAAATCTTTATCTATGTTCATAACTGCACAGAGATGATTTGTTTCGTTGTAAGGGATGTGATGGGATGGAGAAAAAAGTGGTAGCATTTCGAAACTAGACAGGAACGACTATATAGGGCTTGGCTCTCCTAAAAATTTCACAATTTAATAAAATCTTTTTGGTAAGCTACTGTTCAAATACTCCTTTTTGGCTTTGTACATTGCAGGCCCGTGCATAATGCATAGACAAAGATTTATGATTCTCTTCCACCACCATTCCTCCATCGTCATGATATCGTACCGGTTTTGGGCAAGCCTGATAATGTTCATGATGATCTGCATGAGAATGAATCCAGCAGTAGCCAAACGGCAAGCAGGAGAGTGGAGCAATGAAATGAACATTGCATCGTTGGATGTATCCTTTCATTTTCATAAATATTTTCATAGCCATTTTCATAGACATGGCTTTTCGGAAAGCATAATTTTTTTGTGCTTAGGCTTTAATTTTGACTATAGTGCATTCCGTAGTCGGCAACGACAAATGTTTGTAGTTGATAGACTTATAGGTTTTAGTCAATAGAAGGTTGACTTGACTCTATCTATATGAGCTGATTCAGTTGTTGGAATGTTGCATTAAATACGCTCTTATATGTTTATTTGACATTCTGTAAATATCCATTGCATTTTCAGAAAAGAGGTTCAGACACATCCCTAGCATGATATGAAACTCAAACAATCTTTCTATTCGGTTACAGTATTAGCTTAGCCAGTTTATCTTATAGAGAATATTAGGCATCATACTCGCATAAACACGTTCTGGCAATACTATATAGTACATCGTTTTGAGTTGAAAGTAGCATTTTTGGCTTTCGTTCCTTTTGGCAAAAGGAGAGTGTCGACGGCATAGTGGATGAACTCTCGGTTTTTTGAGGGAGTCGCTCGTCATGATGTCGTGTATTACAGTTGAGTCAGCACGAATGTAGATTATCAAAGTGTTTTACTTGACTCTATGCCATTTTACACGGCGATTGCGCTCTGCCACCCTTTTCCTTCTATCTCTATCCCGAAATACCACTTACGATTATAATATTCCTCTTTGCAAAAAAGGATAGAGTTGGGCACAATATTTATTTAATCAAATTTGAGCATTTTAATACATACTTATCTGATGCAACATTGCTCGTATAAGAAGGTAGAAAATAGTTTGCAACCGATTTTAAACTATGTGTTTGTGAAGCCCACTCCAAACGTTACGTTACATCATGATGAATTCAAATATATTTCCCCTTCCTTTCATTTTCTATCATCTTTTTTTTGGGTGAGGTGGAATAAAAATGTTCTCATCTAATTTCATCATCGTTCTTCTCTTTGCTCTATTGTGTTTGTATACGAAAGAGCGAAAGGAAAAACTGGCACTACAAAAAACCCCCAAAAAGTCAGAAAAAGAACTGATGTTTTGCTAAAGCTAGGAGCTCAAACTCTACTCCAAAGCTTTGATGATATCACGTTCGATTTTCCTCTTGAAATCTGATCCGATAGAGAATGGAATGGAACGCTGGAGAAAACTCTCGTGAAAAATGTGTTTTCTGAGAGAGCATGTATATACATACACACATACAGCTTAAACTAAACTCACTCACAAAGAGCACACAAAAATCGAAATCCATTTTCCAGCTGCCTCTTCTCCAGAGACAGGCCATCGTGTTTTCGTAGGCAATACTCAGAATCCCAACTACAAAGAGCTGGAAATAATATAAGAAAAGGCAAGAAATTTTTCTTGTATTGATCCATTTTTGTTGGGAATTTCATATTTTGAGAGAATTCGTTTTCGATGATTTTCCTCTTTACATGTTTACCGGGTGGGTATTTAGGACTATTTACGTTAAGCGATTAGTGGGATGAATGAAAAATTGTCAAAAAAGATGGATAAATATAATGGAACGTATTGAAGTATGAAATGGATGAGGATGTTGATGGGAGCTCATGATAATGACGAGATGATGATGATGATGTTTTGTGTTGAAAGAAAATGATAACAAAGAGAAAGATGCTCTTTTCCTATGCATACAACTCAATTGGTTTGGTTTTGTTGAATGGGAAGAGAGAGAGTAAGCACATGATGACAATTGATGATAAGTGTTGTTGAAAGAAGAAAGCAAAAAAAGGGACAGCTAGCAAGATGATGATGATGTTTATGAAGAATATGAACAATCATTTGGAATGATGTATGATGATGGTAATGGTAAATACTCCTACAACTTTATTATCATCATACATATCATCACATCACGGCAATTCTTTCCTTCTCAAGCATCAATAAAATATTATCGGATCTTGTTAAAGGATTCTGTTTTTCTCTCCTCCTGTCTCCCTCACCAAGGGAAGATGAGGTTGTGTGTATGTGTGTGTAAAAATGGCAGTAGGGTGCACGCACGTTCAACGTTATTATTATTTTTATGGCTTGTTGTTGTTGGATGGTGCCAGTGCCGACCTCCCTATGAGCTTGTTCTTATTCTTGAGAGTGAACACAATATGGCATATTATTCATCATCATCATTCTCGTCTTCGTCTTCATCCCTACCATCATCATCATCATAATAAATGATGTATGAGAGGGTAATGTGTTCCATATTGTATGATTGAGTATGTATGGTGTAGTCATGATGCGTGTGGAAAATGTGGGAAGTGTGTACTTAAAACATCAAATCGGAAACGGCTTGTCGAGAAGCAAAGTAAAGAGTAATGTTTTTATTAGCTGTAGAAAAGATGGGAAATCAAGGAAGTCTTTTGTTTATTTGTTCATCTTGATTGAGACTAAGTGTTCCGCTAAATAAATCCCAATTTGTTCACATCTTCACCGTAAGTCATGATTACGTTAGTTTTAATTCATACCAATGTAAATCGTTTTTAATAATTTAGGTTGAAACGATGTTCACATATTGCCCCAATTTACCTGGCGTATACGGTAGTGTATACTTAGTATACGATAAAACCAACTCTATCTATTGTAGTTCATTTTTTGGAATCTTCAAATCTTTCTTTTTAGGACCATATGCAAGCATGGTTCCAAACAATGTGCGTTGTCCCCGTTTGTATTTGAGAGTAGCCATTGATTCTCTTTCTAGCTTGTATGAATTCAAATCACAAAAGCACATCATCATGATTGTTTAGTGATGTGATGATGAAGGGCCCCTTTGAATGGACTCAGTATGGGAACTAGGAATACTCATTTCTGTCAGATTATGACGGGGTTAAACGGCCAATTTATTCAAAGAGCAGAAGAAAAAAACAGCCTTTTAATATTGTTCTTTCAGAATGAAAAATGAATATTGTTTGCTTTTCACACATTTTCATTCATAAATGTGAAGTAGGGACTTTTCTCTCTTGCCCTTTCGCCCCTGTTCCATTTTGCATCGTCTTTAGGCAAGGACAATCTTATAAGATGGAAACACAATGATCATTCATAGTAAATAATTTCTTGTAAGATTTTTGAGAAAAATAACGATGATGATAAAATGATTCACAGTTGAAGAGTACATGCGATTTCATATTGTGTGAACAGAGAACTAAAATAGGAAAGCTTGGAATGTCCTCTTTGAATGAAATGTTGATGTTGGATGTTATCAGCAAGGTATTTTTTTTTAAAAAAGAAACTTGAATACATAAAATAAAACATTGACAAGCCAAGGAGAATGTGCATTTTGTTGGAAATGGGGTTTGCTGGAAAGTTACCTACACAATAAATTTATGTATACATCATAAATAATTGAATAAAAATTCATCTCAAAAGTTATAAGTTAAGATTTTTGATGTTGTTCTTGTACTTTGGGTTTCAGTTTTTTTAAATAAGAGGACAAAGGGGACTGTCAGCATGTCAGCTGAATTCGTACATACACTATGTATCTTTTGATTCATGGAACATAAAAACGATGGACATTTAATCCACGTATTTCCTGTCTATCTGGTTGACGAATAAGAAACTAGTAAACTAGTTTATCTAAGATTTTAATATGAATAGGTGAGAATAACCATGCGAGATGCATAACCTCAAAGTAACTTCTCTAAAAGTTTCACCGTGCACATATGATGTGAATGGGAAATTAATCTAGTTTTTGAAAAGGGACTACTATGTGGAACATCAAAGAATATTTATTTTCCCGAGAGAATTTTGAGGTCAGATGTGAGGTTTTGGCTTCTGGGATCTAAGTTTATTCATGAAATCATGAATAATAACTTTTCAATTCAAGACAAGTTCTTTATACCTGAGAAGATTTCAACATTCTTTTTTACCACTGACTTGGTAATAAAAGAGACAAGGAGATGACTATAGTGGTATATTTTTTCTATTGGATGATACTGTATTTGATTATGATTATAAGTCCTTTCGGGTAAAAAAGGGTCCAAATGAAGAGGAAGCTAAAAGGAAGCCAAGAAAATCTCGTCGGTTCGGTTAGCTGCCTTCTGTCTCCCTTGCATAATTTTTTCCCTTTAGCTCATGCAACCCTTTTCCTTCCTTATTTTTTCCCATAAAACTGGAGCAGGATGAATAAAACTTTAGAGAGAAAAAAAACAAGTTATCTTCGTGTGATCATTGCATTCGTGCTCCACATTTCATTCCATACAAAAATGTTCTAATGAATATGTAAGGAAAACTCATCATATTGTACAGTTTCAAGGATTCAATGAAAAGCCACCTTTTCATGCTTGTCGAAATTCATGTTTTTCCACTTTTTAATATTATGGGATGTGGGATACATAAATGTCTGCCTTGGTGCATGAAGCATGAATGAGGCTTCATCATCATCTCTTCATGAAGCATATTTTCATGAAAATGCTACAATAATCTCTTGTACTTCACATTTGTAATGTCTTGTCTTGTGTACGATCCTATTTAAACATGAAAAGTGAAAGACAAGATGATGGCCTTCTCCCTATTTGTGAGAATATATGGTTATGGTTAAGGTCAGGATAGGATAATGTCAAGTCAAGCGAAATTCCCATGAAACAAGCTAAAAATTATCTCACATCACCAGCTTGACAAGCTGAAATTTGTGGCTACCTTACTACTGCGCTCTTTAATATTGGTGTCTTTTATTATACTCATGAATTTTCATAATGAAATCGAAAAAAATTTTTACTTTTTTGCATCAAATGGACAGTTTGTATAACAAAAGAAATTGCAATTTTGTTGCTACTATTTTTGCCAAAATTTGTGATATTTGGGTTTAAAAATGCATATGATCGGACCAGCTGTAAGCATGTGTGGTGCTGCTGCTAATCGTAAGTTGTTTTAGTTGTGTTGTAACTAAATCACATTGCCTCTCTGAGACAAGCAAAGGGGTAAAAAGTATGTAATTTCAACCCGAACACATGCGCTCAAAAATGTATAGCAGTGTCTTTTGATATCGTATTTTTTAAGTTGCTAGATATGGCACTGACAAGTGCAAAAACTGTATTGTTGACATTGTATTGTGAAAGAATTTTCTGGTAATAAATACCAGTATTGGTATCATTAATAGCACAAGGGTGTAACACGCGCAAGTAACAGGTTCACAGCTTTGTTTGAGAAACATAAAAATACAAAAATAGTAGTGATTGTGCTATTCAAACTTAAAGTTCTTTATCTTATCTGGTATTACTTTTTACAAGGAGGTCGATGCTGATTTAAAGCTAACGGAAGCCCGATATTTGATACTGTTCTTATTTGGTTCGTTCTTACAACTGATCTTGACTATCTTTTTGAGTTTGAAAGTAAGAAATAGTTCCCCAAACATTTAGTTGACCTGAATATGCACAATATGTTACGTTCACGTTAGTTCAAATGTACAAGATATTTGTTAACTTTTTTAAAAATCAATTTCATTGGATTCGTATATAGTGTTCGTGCATGAGAAACGTGAAACGTATTATTATTGACATGGCCATGGGCACAATTAGTTTGCGAAGATCGTCATCGTATATTCAATCAAACCATTTACAAGAACGATTTGATTTCTAAGTTTAGATTTTCGAATATTCTTTTTACTTCTAATGATTCGTTTTCGGTAGTATGATTAATGTCTTTGATAAATATTCAAAATGGCTCATTCAGTTTTCTAAAGACAACACGCAACGTAGGTATTGCTCATAGTAATCTGTGCGGCACAAGAAGAGTAATGTTCGTACATCTCCAAATTATTTCCTTTTCCCGTTTCTATTGTCTACTGAAAATATGCAGTCAAAAGAGACGGAGGCACAAGACAAGACGCAATCTGAGATGAAAAATGAGACGATGACATGCCAAATCTTTTGTGTTGCTCTTACAACAAACACAATGACAACGTGTGTTCATCCCCAACCCATTTTTTTAACCACGAAAGAACGATGAACGAGCTGGATGATCAGCTGTGAAATTATTTCACAACCTTTTTAACTTTCAAAAAGTCACATACTTTGCATACCTACTGAGAACCGTTCATTGCACTATTGCACATGATGACATTAGAGATAACAGATAGTGGAATGGTACTGTCTTAACTCTGCGTACTAGTAATAGTGCCATGTATCACACTAAAAATTCTTTCTTGCCTTAAAAAATCTACAGATTATCAATGGATAATAATATGATTTTACTTCATTCGAAATATACTTACACTTTCCTTCAAACTTTGGGCTGCTGGATTTACAAGAAAAAGCTTTGTTTTACAAATGAATTGTAGAGTAACTAATGAACTAAATAGCCAGTGTTCATCCATGTGCCTGAAGTATGTATATAAAAATTTATGCATATAAAAAGTACTTTTAAACAAATCCATATCATAACCTTTCAATTTTAATATATAAAGGCACTGGTACAATCCGGTCACAGCCTTCATAACTATGTATGCTTCTATCTCTATATTTCATTCTAATATCTCCATTATTATTTCCCTTTTGAATCAAACTGAATAGAAAACAGCACGCATTGTGCTTGCCTTTTTCTTTCTCTGTCAGCAGCCAAAGTAGCCAGCATGAATGCACTAAAGTGGGGGATAGTAGATGATAAAGAGCAATAATATTTGACGATGATAATGCTTGTTTGCTTTTTTCGCCCAAGGGCCACCTGGACTAAACGTGCACTACATGTTATATGCCTTCAGCGATGGATACCTTGTCGATGGATTTTTTTTTTGGAAAATGTATCAAATTACCATTACGTTTTTGAAAAAAGCGACGGCATTGTGACTGAATGAGATGGGAGAATACAAAACATTGCGCTCACTGTTGAGTTATTGAGCAAGAGTAAGTAGAGGGATAGAAATATGATTAAAAGCAGCAGTTTCCAAAGACTGGTAGAAAAGTTCACTACAACGATACTCATGTGCACCACAGCAAAAAGGATTACGTCGCATGACAGAGATACATACTACATTGCTTACTGTGCTCTGTGCTGCTGATGCAAAAAATGGTATTTACACATTAATTCGGTCAATGGAAACTTCTGGACTGGAATCAATTTTAAAAATTCACATGAATATTTAAGCAAGTTATGGGTACTGTGGGAAAATAACTGTATGACTTATCCGAATACGAAAAAATGTCAAGAAATTTCCTTTCCCAAAAATGTGTGAAGGTCAGGCAACTGAAGAAACTCATAATATATTTAATTGAATTCAAGATATATCTATTAAATTGATTTTTTACCTTTAAAATGATATGTGTATCCAAAGAAAGGGTTAAATTATTCGGGATATACATTCAACATGGGAATTGGAATAAGGGTGTGAAATCCTTGGGAAATTTATGCATTTTGATATGGGAAATATTCAATGTAGATAAGTAAAGGGTTGTGCATCGGTCATTTGTATGTCCAAAAGAGCAAAACCTTCTCAAATCTTTCGGGCTTTTCAATGGATGGTTTTGCTTGCGGTTTGTTGGTTTTATTGATGAATTTCCATTATTTTATAAAAGTGGCCAAGGGCCTTCTTCTTTGTAACCATTTGGGAAAAGTCAGTTCATTGAATATTGCTTTTTTCCTTTCCATCTGAATCAAGATGTCATTAATTCTTATCACTTCTTCCAAGCGGTTTGCAGCCCCTATATATGTACGTCGGTCCCACATAAAAAATTCACTTCCTTTCAAACTGATTTCGATTGATGATTCTCAATTTATAAAATGATAATGTGTTTGACCATTTGAAAAGGGTTGAGGAAAAGTGTATTTTACAGTGACACCCCTAAAATCTAAATTTAAAAAAAACGAGGTTCAATCCTGATTTATTTCAGAACTTAAAATTTTCAACTCTAGAAACTGCACATCAAAAAGCGAGTTGAATGAATGTGTAGGGAAGAGGGAGAACGGTTTAAAAAATGGAAATGTGATCTGAATGAATGTGGTGGGAGCGTGGAGTTGGTCCTCGTCGTCATTAATAATCACTAGAATATTGCATGCTTTATCATCAGAAGCTTTTATTTACGTTTTTTGGTTCGTTACTTGTTTTTGGATAGGGAGCAATATGTTAGTTTGAAAGTTTTTTTTTGACTGGTTGGTGGTAGTAAATCCTCATGTGCCACCAGAATACACAGACCATTCATTCATTTGAATAAATTTTTAAAAACAGAATGTAAATCTCATCATTATCATCATGATCATCCCCATCATCGTGATAACTACTAGGAAGCACACTTATCACGTAGATTTTGTACCAAAACGACCGAAAACCAAAGCCATAAATGGGGAGAATATGACTGGGGCAATGTGAATCATCATCACAAATCCCCAGAATAACAATTTTTCTCCGTTGGCTCGGGTGTTGGTGACACATCCCCTGCTCTTCACCACACGACAACATTAATTATTGTCCACCAGGGACAAAAGGGAAATGCACATAAGTATATACATATACTACTTGCGTTATTATCACAATTGTATTGAGTTCACTTCACATCACTCGAGAGAGATGCTATCATATGCTCATTATTATCGCCTCTGAAAATCTTCTCCTCATTTATTTACACCCTACCTACGCTACTCGCTAGGAGCATGAGCATTCTAGTCAATGATCCAACCTAATTTGTTACAAAAACGGATAAAACAAACTGTACAAATCTTATCAGGATGAAAAAAAATCAAGTGCTCATGTGCATGTAGAACAAAGATGGGCAAGACTATCTCAACTGAATCTCAATTTGTTCGTGGTCCAAAGTCCTGTATATATAGTGTTTTAAATGTCCACTTGAAAAGTTGGAGGGTGATGCACACTGAATAAAAATACGACGTGTCTATCTATTTGTTTCTTTTTCTGAATGAGATCTCATCTCTCGTTCTTTGGTACACTTCTCCATCATCAGCAGGACGATAAGTTTGGGTAGTGAAACCAATATATTTTTTTTGGGTAGACAAGGAAAATTTTTCATTTTGGAAAAGCTTCTTGCGTAGATTCAAGGGCAGAGTTAGTAGAGTCACTTGTTCTTCCTGTGAGTTCCCTTTCTCCCATTTCTAGAGAAGGTGCAAGTACAAGAACTCTAGGTTAGACGGAGATGGGATTGATGGACTTGCCTCCCACAAGAATGACAGTTGACAAGAACATGGGATGTAAAAACACTTCCATATTTAGTTGAATACTCGGAAGAGTACAACACTAAGCGGAGAGAATGCTTCAAATGAGCTAAATTTTAAGTTCTTACGTGTCTGTTGCTTTAAATTAAGTAACTTATTAACGTATAAGTAAACAGTTTGGAAATGGCATTGTATTCTGTTAGACAACGAAGCGTATAGCATCCAATGCTGTCTTTCTATAATTACGATAATCAACCATTTGTGTAGATATACATTCCCATCTTTAATTTATTTATATCTTTTACAAAATGAAGTATGAACATTTACAATATCTTAATTAGATTGACTCTTGTTTAGAAAACATTCCCATATAAATCAGTCAGTCTGAAATCCGGCTAGTTTACTTGTAATACTATAATTATTACATTTAGCAAACCTGGACTCTTAAAAAAATTTATCTTTGGCATGAAAATCATCATTCGGTGATAAATGACTTGGTTTAAAAAAAGCGTTGCTTATAACATAATTCAGTGGTGATAAAAATGGATAGGGCATGATCGCGATAAGTTTACTTAACTTGAGTGTGAGCAAATGATGGGTAATATATAGCAATTGTCAAAATGGGAGGAAATTCCTAGGCATTAAGAGGCGAGCAACAATGCGCTTTATGAATGTGGGCAAGTTTGAATCATGTAGATATTCAAAGTAGATTGCATGGTCTCACCTTAGGGGGTCACCACAACAGACTAAACATTTTCTTCTCCAACCAAAAAAAGACTGATGATGGGCTTGATGCCTGATCTGATGATACTTGCATAGCTTTACTGAAACCAACCTTGCCTGGCTCAAGGCAGATGGGTCTTCTTGTTGAATTGAAGACGACGAAGAAAAATCAGGCTGTCATGAGAATTGTCACCTTGTTCTTTCACTTCTTCACTAACTGAATTATACATACATTTTTGTTTTGTCTCCTTCTCGTACGTGCGCTCATCCCCAGTCCACACAATCTTGATAGCCCAATATTTATAGCACCAGTCGCGTGAACCTCGTGCAATTTGTCCTCAACTTCATTCCTTTCACACACATGCACACAGTGACACAACTCTACAATATACATTCGTATCAACAAATACATAAGTATACATAATGACTAGAATGGAGGACGACGACACTCCAAATATGTACTATGCTACGACAATGCGTACGTATTAAAAACAAGTTGATAATCAGCATGATGATGATGCTATGAATTTTGTTATCTTTTCTTATTTTATGAGAAAAAATTATGCTTGAAAATTGTTTGCCTCACTCGTACTCAAAAAGAATTTCTTTACATGCACATCTAACTTACTTGTTTCATCACCGCCTTCTCATCTTGAAAATCATCTTTAAACCATGTATATTACCCCACTGTGTCCTGAAGGAGAATCCTGAAGAAAAAGGAGACATTTTGTTGCCATTCCCTTCACTTATCGTTGGTTCTCTAATCGAATCTTACTATTTCGTAAAGTAGCTTGCTCATGCATTCCTCATTCCTTACTTTTTTGTTCCAGTCCCTATCAAACTTTGATATCTTGGGTTGATTAAGGAAATAATATTGGTTCACTTGTTTTAAGTTTGAACTTTCTTTTGGTTATTGCACCCATTCATCCAGTTCATGTCATCTCAGTGGAACACAAAAAGTAAATAATGTAAGTTGGTTGAGTAAACTATAAAGATGCGGTATTCGCTCCCCTTCTTTTCAAAGTCAGGAATGAGATTCACCTTTTTTTGTTTTGTTTTAGTTGACGTTTGCTTTGTTTACTTTACTTTTTTTTTGTTCCAAGGAAAACTTCCTTTTTTCGGATGAGATGAATGTTCCTTATATGCTTTAAATTAAATGCATTCTAGTTTGTAAGTCAACCTGCTTGATCTGCTTCCCAGTAGATTGGTGAAGACACCTTTCAATTGCTCACCAATTATGTGCTCAGTGAAGAGCTTGCTGTTTCTTTGTTTATGGGATCAAAAGTGATTTATATCTTGTACACATTTAGAGATGCTTATTGTGTATAATAGGATAAACAACATTTCTTCATTTGCCTCTTGTTTCTCGTTTGATTGATTTGATAACAAAATCGTAAATTTATTAGCAGACCTGACCAAACGACATGACATGGTCGTCAAAAGGCAAATCACCGTCTGAACAAATTATGTTTGCCTTTATACATTTTCCAGATTTGGGAATGAGATAATGTTGTGTAGTAAAAGGTTTGCAAAATCAAATGCACATGAAAAACTTGATGATGATGTATACCAGTTTTAGCTACGAACATTACGCAAGAATTGTGGTCTAAGTAGATGGCAACAAATAACCGTCAACCACATATTTGCTTCACAATTGTGAGTAAAAGCTGCAAAAATTAAGAAGCCGTATATTATACGCTTGAGGTTTGCTCCTTTGTTGTTGGGCAAGTAGGACTTGATCATCATCATTACTCCGACAAGCGGAATTCATTATGGGGGTAATTAGCGTAGAGAACGTGACATATGTCACCACTGCACACCAGAGCATAAAATGATATGACAGCTAGAGAGAGAGATGAAAGACGGAAGAAAAGACCAGGAAGAAAAGGAGAGAAAAAACTCAAGACATTTTCCACTCGATGGGAAAAATTATTATCAGTCAAGTCAAAGAGCACTCTATTTTTTACTAGAAAGCTCATCAGTGTACTAGATTCGGCTGAGCGTTACAAAACTGGAAAAAAAAGTTTGTTGGGAAGAATGATAATCTTTCGTTGAAAGCCGTACAAAATAACATTGTTCATGGTTAGCAGCACACGCATTGCATTCCTTGGTCTTAGGATCGCATCCAAAATAAGTAAGTTCTTGAGGAAATTTCTATCTCTCGGATAAGATCGGATATTCCCCACTGCGCTGTGCATGCTTCCCTGTTTTGTGAAATGGAACATCTTGTTCCCATCTAAATATCAATGATTCGCTTTTAATGGTGTAAGAATGATGTTCTGGAGTAAAGTGGTTTCAAGGGAAAATGCACAAGTGAGAGGCGAGAGAGAAAATACGAATTTTGTTGTATATATATATATATACTCGACAATAAAAAAAAGCACGAAGTGAAATTGCTTTTATCCAATTCCCTGCTGACTAACAGCAGTCAACCGTTGTAATCACATTTGTTCTATCCTAATGGACTTCTCGCCTTCTTCAATTCTCCATCCTTTATGTAGCGTGGCTTAATGCAAACAAACCCATTTTTGTGGGTTTAGCAAACACCAATTTTTTGATTACTTTACATTGTCGTCGGTGAGAAAAATTTCACTTCTTACATTTGTTACCACCCTCAAAATATTTGTCAACTGATTAAAGACGTCAACAAAAGTCGAATAAACTGTAAAACTAAAGACGAATGAAATATGAATTCGTTTATAATTAAATTCTCGCATTACCCACATGCAAAACCGACTTGGTCGAGAATCATGATAGCATTATTTATACCCTTTTTAGGTGGTTCCATATTGACACGGTTTCCTATGCAAGCGAAAGCCTCTCACTCTTCCAAGAATCTGTCAATCAGGTCAATGATCCATCACATCACACATTCACCGTACATATTATGTTTTTTTTGGTTTTGTCATTTTTTAGATGTACATACATTGCAGTGGTAGAGAACTTCATTCCGTATTATTATATTATGTACATGTATTCCAGAAGGAAAATTCCTTTTTTCAATTCAGTCTTCACCTCAATGCATTGAGATTTGTACAATACTTGTCATGATTTGATCCTTCATGCTTACAATAATATGATAAAGTACATGGTAAGACCAATTTTAGAGAGGCTTGCACAGTACCGTTATTGTTTTCATACTTATCTGTGTCCTCTCATCGCATCACCAGTTATAGCTATTGCATATAATATAGGGAGCTGTGTTATTTTTTTGCGAATGCCTAAATACTTCATATGTACATAAATGGAGTAAATTAGACTGCCACTGCTCTACTGATTCACTCTTACAATGATATGCTTACAAACGAACTTAAAGATTATACGAACTTGGGCAATATACCCATTCCTTGACGCTACTATTTTACCAAACTAGTCTATTTTGCTGGACCCCAACGTATTGCAATTTGTGTGTGTGTGTGTTTAAGAAATTACACAGGCATGATTGTAATATTCAATTATTAGCCAAGTCGTCGTCGGTAAATGATGCTCATTTCGTTTAAACACACGGCATATGTCACTTTAAATGTGATGGAGTGAAGACGACAGGCTCAGTCAGTGAGAAGAAGTCTCATCTCAAGTACATAATGTACAATATTTGATGGATAGAGACGATTTGGTTCATTACATTTGACTGGGACTTACACTTGCCTCAATTTTTACTCCTCTTGTGGGAAACTCAAAGTCAAGTTTTTTTGACACTTTAAAGATTGATTTTGTTTTGTGAAGTTAATTTTCAACTCCTTTTTTGTACTTGTTTTCCTTTTTTGGATTCCAAAAAGTCGACAAAGGGAAATACATCATCTTCATTGACTTACCAGTTTTTCTCTCTTGTTTCACTCCTTTTTTATAAGTTGTCGATTTGAAAATAGTGAAAATGAAGGAATTACTACCCGATTTAAGCGAGGATCGGGTATTGGCTGAGTTGGTTGTGTCGATAATGAATGAACTTGAAGAAAGTGACAGCGAAAGCTTGGAAGAATTGTTTCCGGATGAGGTATGAAATTAAAAACTCTATACACGGCTTATTCTTTATCCCCTCTATCAACCGTCCCAACTGATTTCACACAGGTATAAATCTGGCATAAATATATTTTTGGAATACTGGCACACTAAATTTGAGTAATGCCTCATCTAAATTTCCAATATACGTATAATATCTTAGGCATAAGATGTTTTGTAAAACGGTTCTGCAGTTCATTTTTTACCAACTATTTCAAAATTGTACTGAATATTTGCGATATGGTTCATTGTGACCACCTGCAAGCTAAAGCAGTGTTCATTCGTATGCATTGTCACCCTGAAAGTAAGAACTCGATATTGACGACAAGTTTATGAATCCTTCAAAAATTATAAACATCTGCCCTAGTACAAACAAATTTGCATCTGAATCTTCATACGCAAGTACCTAAAACATTTAATCTCAACAGTTTTTTTTATATATATTTTCTTCACAATGATCATTATCACCGTCATTGAAGAAGGGTTTGGGCATGTCCAGCTTGCATAACATTACATACATATATGAAAAACTGAGTTGTAAAGTGTGCCAAGAAAAAATTTATCTCGAAATGTTTTTGTTATTTCTACTTCTGTTAAGTATATTATTTGAGCATACAAAAAGCACAAGCTGCAAGCAGATTGCAATGTGGATGATAATCCCTTCGCATTTCAGCATAAACAGAAAAATTAATGTATGTCGGCACATGGCAATCCATTCACCATTATCCATGTTCATAACATTTTATTTCGCTTTGTATAAACAATAACAACTTTTAATCCATAACGAAAGAATGTTCGAGTAAAAATATGCATAAATTTTGCACTTTCTGCTAGGACCACCGACTGACAAAACTAAAACAGCAAAAAAATACATTTCATTTTCAAAATAAAATTGCGACATGTGGTTTGGTTATCATCTCGATGAGCATAAGTATAAGGAGATTTCGACTGGTATTATAATAATAAAGTACAAAAATGATGAAAGGTGGATGAATATAAAAGAGTCGAGTTTTTTTGGGGTTGTCATCTCCGCATTAATGCTTTACATATCTACAAAACATTTCGTGACATCGACCCAATCTCCCGTCGCATTTAAAGTATGTACAATTGTGACCATTTTTTTTTTGTTTTTTGTGTAGACAGAGACAACAAGAGCATTAACTATATTTTTTTCTCGCTCTCCTTTTTGCCATCTGACTTGATGATGATGTGCCCTGGAAAGACCACATGTGGAATATTTACTCATTATATACCCCCCATTTGTTCTTTCCACTTAGCTTTCTTGTTTTAGGGAAGCTATTTCTGCGTTTGCAGAGAGACAGAGAGATACAGAGAGAAAGAGAAGCCCTACTCTTGTATTTGGTATGCTAAAGAAATATATTATTATTATTATGTTCTGCCTCTTATGTTAGCATCAACAGTCTTTTCTATTTTCCCATGAATGAAGGTGATGTGATGGGACATGCATTGAATTGTGCATTTTCATATGCGACCGAAAAAGAGCAAAACAAGAGCGCTGGCAAAGTACTGAATATGTTGTATATTACGTATGGAATATATGCGGGCAGGTTTTTTCCTTCGTTGGGAAGCTGAAAAAGCTTCGGTTGTTGTTTGGATATTGGAGATGGTGATGACAACGTGGAAAGAGAGGAAAATGGGAGTAATATGGATTGGGCAAAGCCTTGGAAACTGTATTCAGTGAGCAGACGAAGGGTCTCTAGTCACTATGGTTTGGTGAGGTCTAGTGGGTTTTCAATCAAAACCTTTTCTTCATCTATACTACTTCTTCGCTTGTGGTTGTGGCAGCTCGTCATTTGCTCTTTGCATGATCTCCCTCAAAACACTAAACGAAAAGAGACGTTCTTCATATTATTATGCCTGTACCGGTTTTACCGTGTCGGAAAATTTCTAGTCCGAGTCGAGTGTGTAGAAAGAGAGACTGTCAAAAGAGATCTTTGTAAACTGGTCTCTCTTTGCTCTTGTTTTGTTGAGATAGAGGACAAGCAACATCGCATCCTTCTTTGCTTTCTTTCTTCAAACAAAAATCATAATGCACATGGTTCATTTTCTTTGACATGACACGGTGATAGTGGTAGTGCTGCTGGTGGTGGTTGTTCGTTTCGTGAACTTAAGTAAAAGGGCAAGAGCATATAGGCCACCTTCTAACTAAAAGCACTTAAGTCCATAATATACAAAAAGGCATACACAAAATAATACACACATAACATACACACACAGACTTACTGAAAGCAAACTCCAGTATGAGCATAATCATAGTTGTAGCTGGTGAGTGAAGATGAGGAGTGAGCTTTATTTTCAAAATAATAATGATGGGATCCCTAATGACCCTTAATAAGACTCAATAAGTACTCCACATGTGAGAAAGGGTGGTATATGGTGTGGTGGGTAGCGAAAAAAGGGACACTTCAGTTTATAAAAACAAAAATGCACTTCCCATGCTCCAGAACATGTAAGGGCTTTTCCATGTCCAACCACCACAGACGCTCATACACTAAATCATGTTCAGTTCAAAAAGTGTTTGCCGAGGGTAAACAGGATGAATGCTCTAGTTGAGTGAGTAAATTGCTGGGTACTTCACCACGACTCAAACAAGAAGAATAAAGGACACCTTTTATTCACGCATTTTTTTGTTAACTATAAACCAGTCCAGTACTGTGCTTCGTAAGGTCTCAACTTTACCCCGGTTAATGTACTCTTTTCTTCAGTGCTCATTTCAAACGTCAGTAATTACAGTTTTATGCATTACTGGAATAATCCTGTCACTACATAGTTTTATTTCTGCAAAAAACTACAATAGCCATTAATAGTTTGTTTTTATCCAGCTCTTGTGTCAAAGTGCTTATTTAGACAGTATAAGTTAATGGGGATTCCAAACTAAATCAATTCAAGGATTACTTCATTGTGCCTTATATATATCATCTACAAGATGATGTGCTTATGTTTCGAACGAACTTGTGAATCTGCAGTAATTACGAGCATGTTTATTGTTATGATTTTTGTTGAGGCGATGGCTAAACGAGCTCCAATTATTCTTTGTGAGTGAAATACAAACAAAAAATGCTGTTCAAAGTTATATTTTGTGCACTTCTTGCATATATGCTGTCACATCATCACTATCATTCTTAATCCTTCCATGGTATAATCCTTAAGACTTTACGTCCTGTGTCCTCAAAGGATTTGTCATCAAATTGAAATTTGTTTTATGTTTTATGATATAATTTTGACTTATTCTTTTAAATTTGACTTTATGGATGCGTATATGCATTTTATAATATGTAAACACTGAAGTTGAAGATTGAGTTCGGCTGTGAATTGTGTTTGACAGGACGTTTTATTACTATTGCTTTTACTGTGATTTGGGATTGAAAACTTTGTAGGAATGCATTGTCAACTTTTTATTTTGCATTTAAAAGAATTTTACTCAAAATTCAAAAATCCAAGTAAAACAAGCAACCGGTTCTATAATTTTTGTGTAGTGGAAATAAAAAAAGATTATGTGCTTATGTAAAGTTGACAGAAGAACAAGTTGTTCTTTCGCGTAAGAAAGCTTCTGACTGGAAAGGCTCAAGTGAGTTTACAAGAATTGTTGCGTTATAACGAGCATGTTGACTCCGGACTCCCTCTCTTCATCTTCGTCTTTTGTTGAATAGAAACAGTAATATTAGTAAAGATAACAATAAAAATGAATGAGGAATGTTGATGAAGACGTTGCCGCACGTTCAACACAACTATCATCATCTTTAGCTGAAAAAAGGCAAGGGAGAAATATTATTATTAAGACTTTTTCTTCCTCCTCTCTGAACTAAACAGCACAAGAGCATTTACCAGCGTGTTATGTTGTTTGTTAGTGGATAAATAACGATAAAAATATAAATGATAATTATATTATGAGCATTGCTACATAGCCTTAAGAGTCAGACGACACTGCCCTGTCAGGCCAACAAATCGTGTCTGATTAAAATCAAGATAAACTCAGAATCTGCTAAACAGATTGTTTATGGGAAAGATATGCCTTAGACAGTCTAAAGCAGCACATTGTTAGTGAAAAAATTAGTAAGATCTTGCGTTATTTCAACTTTATTTACTGGTGTGGTGCGACTTATGTACGCATATAGTGTTCGAATTTGTCCAATTTTGTTGGCAGGATTGAAATCAACTGATCTCAGTAATTTATTAAAGCATTTTATTGATCCATACGTATATGGCATGTTTATAGCAACATCAGTACTGAGGAATTGCTTTATTTTTAATGACTACCTATATCTTCACCTTCTTAACTCTCATAAAAACGACATATTATCAAAGCTATTTGTAGCAGTAGCAGATTAGTCATGGAATTTTTAAAACGCATTACAGCCCCAATTGCCCTACATTTTGTGAAGGATAACCGTGATACTTAACGCGTGGAACTGAAAATAAGTGCTTTAGTATTCATTTCAGCAACAAAAACAAGTAGCGATATATGTAATAACAATTTGTTGGCTCATATGTAATCCACCCATGAAAACAGTTCTGTATAATGATGAAATTAGAAAACTCATAAAAATGAATGATGATGTTCGTAAGAGATATGTATATATTGAAACAAAACTTTATTGTCAAATGCAATTTTCTTTGGCTTTTCTCGTCTTGATGCATTTAGTTTAATCTGTCTACCTCACCACATCGTCATCACCCTTTTCTACAATTTGCAGACTGACTTACTGGAAGAGACGACAAAATGTCTCTCTGAAATATGTTTCGTATACTATAGCTTGCTATAACATTTCATATTCACATTTACACACATGATATATTCAATTGCAGACATAAAAGTTCGATGACAGACAAATAAGGAAATGTTTTGGGTTGAAGTTGAGGAGAATGAAAAAACAAGTAGCTTCTATCCACATGACTAAAGGAACATTTTGTGGCATTGTGAATTGCAAAGCATTCTCTTAAAAACATGGTCGCTCATGTTTTTTGATGAGTGGAAGTGGGTAAACCGATATTAGATTGTCTGCAAAAGCATAGTGTTGATACGCAAACTCACCCTTATGGCCTTTTCGTCTGGAGCTGCAGAAATTAATGCATAAAGAGTGCATTTTTATGGGAAGATAAAGACAGTTTAATAGCCCTACTGCTACAGAGTGCAATCAAAATCATGATGGTATGTGTATACATCATATATATTTAAGAGCACGAATGCATCGAGAATTGGGACTGTATAATGAAAATGATATTGTCTTATGATAAAGTGAGCTCTCTTATATGCAGAAATAATTTTCAATCAACCTTTCGAAATTTATGAGGTTGTAGTAAAGATTTTTGAATGAATCTTATCAAAATTGATATGATATGGAAAGCTTTAACGTGGGAATACAGATGGTTTTCATGTGATGTCAATGACCTATGGGATTCCAATTTCCAACCTGTGTTCACAAGTCACTTCTATAGATAAACGAATTATGCAAACAAATGAAATTTTTTAAGATACTTGATGTTCTTGTGTTTTAGGTGAAACAAGCAAAATCTGACCACTCCACAGCCAGCAGCACGGATACCTCGGATTCCTTGTAAGTTGCCTTAATTCTGTAAATCATAGAAATGTTGCTGCATATTTCAAAGGAATGTATGTGTTATGAAACGTTTCTGAATTGCATATTATTGTTTCGTATGACTCTATAGATTGAATATTATGGCATTGTAACTCAAATACATAATCCATCTTTAAACTCGTCGTTTTATAGTAATATACAGCAAGTGCCTGTCTGCATCTTTCATATTCTCACACAATGATATTATTTCTTTGCCTTTTCTTAGCCCAACAAACCTTTTTACTTTTTTCTTCATCTTATTTAACTATGGAAAATCCATATGCAACAAAAAAAATAAGCATCTGCTCCCAAGTTAACATAAAATCAAATGAACGTTTTTCTTTCTTTCTCAAATCTGACAAAAAAGTTGGTTGGAGAAAAAAAAAACATTGTGCAAGACGAATTCACAATCTGATCCGAACTACTTATGGTTACGAGGTGCATTTTTAAGGAGGAAAAAAGGTGCTCATGTGGTGCATCCAAAATCATGGATGAGAAATCCTTAAGAAAATCTGCGTAGGATCATCAAGGGTTTACACCAATGTAACAAGACAGCCAAAACCATTTTTACCGGTGAAGTGGAGAGTGTAAAGCAAAAAGATGTGAAATATTAAGAGAGGATCCCGATGTGAAGATGATTGTGAGTGTAAAGTAAAGGTTCAACAATACGTGTACAGGCTGCAATCCCGTTCCTTTTTTAGTATGGGTCATGTGGAGCCCACATGTGGGATCGGAAAAAGAGAATGTTTGTTAAAAATCTCAATGAGAAGGAAAAATTGAGCTTCCCAACATTTCAAGGAGTATTTTACAAAAAATATTTACAAAGTTATAGGGTCGGGTCACCACTAGCATATTTCACCAGTACATCAAACTTTTGTGGATGTACATATACATATACTTATTTTATGTTTATGTCATTACTATAAAGCACACTATTTTTAGCTAAGCGATACGAAAAGTTGTCTTATTGTCGGTAAAAGTTTTCAATGATTATCCATGACCTTGGAGAAATGTCCACCATTACCTAACCATTAAAATCTACCACCAACTACGTTTCCCACCATCCTTATTATTCCGCATCACTAATAGAGGCTAATGAAATGAAATGCATGTATATACATATATAGAATATTGTTAAAAGTCATTATAAAAATTTTCATTAAGACTTGGGATGTTTTTCAGGTTAACTATAGGAGACTTGAGTCCTCAATGCTCTTCTAATTCAGTCCAGTCATCGGACAACCAACAGTGGACACCAAACCTTGAGAATCAAAATAGTGGAACCATGGGACTCAGCTCGGATGTTCCGAACGGTAAACACAAACATATTTAGGATGATGCTTTTTTTTGTCATGTGCAATATTTTTAGCCTTGCTTTACGAAAATGAAGTGATCATTCAACTTGGAAGCAAACTCCATTACTGATACTTCATTGATTCATTGATGAAGGGCGAAACCAGGAGCGTTGTTGGATAATGACAATAAAAAATGATGAAAGCACGCTTGTAATTGGATAGTGTATTGTATTAATGAGGAATGATTTTGTGCAACTCCTGATGTGAATCCTCTTATTTCTCTCTCTCTCTCCTTTTGTTGTCCATGTGTCCCCTCTCTCCGTTCCCAATAATCCAGCCCATTGTATTATTATAAAGAATTGGCACAGAATAAAAGTGTATTTTTGGTTATACGTGTGTGTACGTTGGGAGTCGGTAGGCACACCTTAATAAATACAAGTTTTGGTAGGGAGAGGAGAGATAACTTTTCTTTACTTGGAGGAAAGGAAGGGGAAACCAGGAGTTTATTGTGTAGGTTGCCTGTTAATGTCATTATCAAACGGAAATTGAATTGAGGCAAGTTTGTCGATGAAAAAAAAATTGGGCATTATTTCGTTAGAACTAGAAGACAAAAGGAAATGGTGAAGTAAGGTGAGCTTTGCAAGAATTTACACTTACCGGACTGAGGTCAAAATAATCACCGGCTTTCCTCTTTTAATAACTGTTTTCGCCTTTCTCCGTCGTAATGATGATGGTGGGTTGATAGGAAGGAGAGAGAGAGAGGGAAGATTTTGATGGTGCGGATATCATTGTTTCTTACGTGCTGATTTATAATGGGTTCTGGATTTTTACCTTGTGTGACAGGTGATTTGAAAGTGGAAGGGCACAAGACGCCACCGGAAAATAATCATCATGGGGAGTCACCCTTTTCCAATTCAGATTCTGTTGGTTCTTTCCCCGACAAGCCGACTGATTTCACTGCTGCTTACTCACAGTTGTACCAAAGGTATGTACCCAATATATTTTACATCAAATTTACAAAATTGTTGTTGGTTCTGATAAAGCGTTGGCCTCCAGATTTTACGTTTCAAAGAAAAGTAGAATGTTGAACTAACCTCTTGACGATGCAATGATTTCATCATGGTTTGGTATTAGCGTTGGATGATACGAAACGTGTTGGCAAGTAGCAAAAAACTATTTTTGCAATTAAAACAGCATCATTGTCAACCGAGAGTGTGAGTGGAGTGAAGTGAGATCAGATTTCACAAAGCAAATCCATGCATACATAAAAAGGAAAACACTCATTTTTTCATCTCAGAGTTTCTCTGTTCTCTCCAAAATTGGTAGAAAGGTTTGAGACTTTTATACAATAGAACGAGAGATTCCTATGTGTATGTATGTATATTTAAACACTCGCCTTTTATCTTAAGCCTTTTGAAGTTCTTGGAGTTTTTAATGTATTTCAATAGAGGGTTTTTCTCCAGAAAACAAAGTATTCCTAGGAAATGAATAAATAAATAAAGCTACATGGTGGTTTTTGTTTTTGAAAAGTGGGATGGGAGGCTATGGTGGGAGCTCATACATTCAGACTTCGTCCTTGTACAATGGATGCCAAAGTTACCCTTCTGCAGCCGCTGCTGCTGTTCTTTCCCAACCATATCCTGGTGAGATTATTTTTTTGGTTTGTATCATTGAGTAGTGGTCATCCACCATTTCAAATGACATAATGTAAATGTGTTATCAATGTAAACTTTTTTTTAAATAAAATACATATCGCAATAATTTTAGCATCCCGGTCATGTGGGAAAGGAGGAACGAATGGTGCAGCCGCAGCAGCGGCATACTTATACGGTAGCAGTCCATTTGTCACTGGTACTGGAGGTGGTGGAAGTAGCGGTGGTGGTGGTGGTAGTAGTAGTAACGGAACAAGTTATCCTGGAGCGGGTACAGCAGCCGGTTCTACCACAGCAGGATATGGGACATATCATCCTCATCATCATCACTCTTCCCAGTCATACAATCAAGACTATCCGCATTCGCATCATCATCATCCGCATGCACAGTACCCCACCTCTTTCCAGAGCTCGGGTGCGTCCTCTACTTCCGCTTACTACGGATCTTCGGCCGCCTCCGCCACATCCTACTATTACAATGCATCACCATCCACTTCTTCCGCCACACCCTCGTCATATTCCTCCTCTGGCCAAACCAATCCGCCTATTCCTGGTAAGCGCATACTACTACTAAGATACGCGTTTTTTTACTTAAAAAATATGTATTTTTACTTGAGTGGTGCTTCTGTCGCATTCCTTTTTTTCAAAAATAAATTCCGTTGCTGATCTGCTATACCGGCTCTACTATCTTTTTTTTCCTTTTTTATCATTTGAAAGAAAGCTTATTGCTACACCTTCACCGGTCTCAAATAAAAGAGAAAATGTCAAAAATTTAATGAGCATATTTTTCTTACTATTTTGGTTGTAAACTTGTTGTTTTTGCAGAGAGTATAGCTTTCCTTCCAGCAGGTGAACCGAGTCCTCCATCGCCTCAGACCAAGGAAGGAAAAGGGAAAAGAGGTAAGGCAGCTTATAAATGTAGAAGCACCGAGCTGAAGCAAGGTGTAATTTGAGATTTTATGTATTTAGGAAACCCTACACCCTTTCCCATTTTCTGTATTTTTCGGAGAGTGAGTGAGTGAGTAGAAGTTGCAGACGTTGTTTGATGATCGTGATGATGATGATGATGATGATAAGATGGAATGGAATGGAATGGTGTAGTAGTAGTTGTAGTATGCTGTGCATTCGTAATTGGACACGATATTCGATTTCTCTATTCAAGTATGCGATGGGGATGCGTTGCATAATACACGACAGCATCACATCACACACAAGTTTTAGCTTTCGAGTTTCCGGAAAAGAATGCTAATATTTGAATTAAACTCGTGCCTGTCTCTTACTCTCAATATCTCGGAGAAAAAAAAATGTTTTATTTTACGAAATTGCTTGATTTGATTTTAAAATTGAACCTTGTCCCAAGATGATTTGAATAGAAAATTGGAATTTGCTTTTCGTATCTGTATATTGTATATATGTACATATGATGAATGTTTATGTAATATGAGCGTGGCTCATTTTTTATGAAATCAGGGAAAGCGAATGGAGGACGTGGTCGACGACCAAATCCTTCCCCTGACCCAGAACATAATTTGGAGCGGGTTTTCATTTGGGATTTAGACGAAACAATCATTATTTTCCATTCTCTACTCACTGGAAGCTTTGCCCAAAGATTTAGAAAGGTAAGTAAATTCATAGATATGTGTTTTTATTTCATCAGTCCGTTATCTTCGAGCTGTTTTACTAGATTGCTTTCTATAACCATAGGGGAAAAGCGTACCATTGACTATTTTAAAATACTTTTACTTCTTAATAATTGTACCAGGAATTTAATATTTTGTTCAAAATTTTCAGGACGTCAACAAGGCGATAAACATAGGAATAGCAATGGAGGAGCTCATTTATAATCTGGCAGATGCCCACTTTTTCTTTAATGATCTCGAGGTTGGTAAAGTTTCATTTAACGTATGCTGATTTAAGTAATGCAACAATTGGATTGCTCACCGTTAAATCCTAACCAAATTATTGGCACTCCTTAACCTCTAGCATTATGACGACTTTATTAGTATACATTTTTCGTGCATGCACTTTTCCACCCTTCTATATACACCTTTGCATGTAAGACTTGCAGCAAACAAAGACTGCATATCAGTTCAGTGTAGTAAAGTAAAAGTTGAGCGTGAGCGTAGGGCAAGCGAAAGAGAACTGCATTGGTAATGTGTGCTCTCTATGACCTGAAATTCTAATCAGAGTCAAATACACAACTGTGGCTATTGGGTCTACCGTTGGATGTCTCTTCATGTACACTAGTTGTCTAAACAGCTTTCAATCTGGCATTAGAAACTACGCGAATTATTTCATACTTAATTTACGTACTTGTATCATTAAATGTCAATATTTTTCGTGAAACCTACAACCTACAGCCATGCAAAAAAAAATCGTAACTGGGCTTGCCAAGTAAATGTCTTCAAGGTACGACGAGGTGACTCAGTTTATAGACGTCCTCGTGACAATTTTAAATAGTTCTTTCATACCAACTATTTCGTTCTTCTTAGCAAGAACAAAGGAATGACTATTTTTATGCACCATTTCAACCTAGTCTTGTCATTTCCTTATTTAGCTAATGCTAGTTTTAAAACTTTTCAAGTACCATTCCACTATCATCATTATTATCAGCTCCTGTATTAACTATGCAAAAAATGGTAGTGGTACACATAACTATTTTTTTGTCATAATAGCTGTAATCAGTAATCACTCAGCAGGACAAGCAGGAAAAAAATTGGAGTGTGGTATAATGTCATTGTAAGTTGTAAGGCAAACAAGGAGATACACATATTAACATGACGTGATGACTTTTCTACGCTTTCCTTTTCCTTAATGAGCTTTTTGTTATGTAATAATAGTCAAGGGGCTCTAAAACCACGTGATACGTGCGTATTTAGTTTAACTCTGTTAAATAAATTTGTGTTAAAAAATTATGTAAATTTTTTCCCTTGCAAACCTGACATTTTTGTTGTAAAGGACACGTCTGAGCTGAGTTTTTACGGATGTTGAGCTTGCTTGAGGCAGGAGAAAAATTATGTTTTCGTTTCGCTTTTGTTTTGCAATCACTTTTGTATACATACAATTGTATGATATATAGAATTGGTAAAAACTTAAAAATCAAGTGGATGGAACAAGTTTTTTTTTTATAAATGCAAAATGTTATTCTTCGCGTGTCTCGTCTAAGAAAGATAAGCATTGTATGCAAATGAAAACGTGTGTGTACGTATTGATGTTCAAGGCCGTTTCGTATTGCAACCCGTGTTACATCTCATCATCGTTATGTCATCCACCTGATTGGTTTTACGATTGAACGAGATTTGTAAAAATGTGGTGCAATGTACCATTAAACATCTACAAAGTGGCATCTTCACCAGAGATTTTCCATGTTTTTTTCCTTATCCTTTTGTTTTCCGAATCCGCCAACTAGAATCAACTACGCTGCTGGAGAAATGAAAAAAAAAACAAGTTGTTTACTCTATTGGAATGCACATCATGCTTGACTCACTATTAGCGAGACACGATCCTTTATTTTGGCACATGAATTTGCAAAAAAAAATATGAAGCTACGATCAAAACTCTACTTGGCTGCTCGTCAACCACGGAGGGTTTGATATGGTGATTTGATGATGATATTGATGAAAAAAAAATTATTTTGGAAACTTCATAAGAGCTAGTTATCTCATCGCTACTAATGCTAATGAGCTCTTTTACAGACTTCAAATTATGTAATTTGTGCGATGCTAGATCGATTGAATCGCAATACTAGATCAGATAAGAGAAGTACCTCAAAAAACTATTTCAATTGCATATGTAGAAAGTGACTGATTTATGGAGGCTCGTTTTTTCTGTAAAATGTTAGCACTGATTGAGCTCAAGATGCAAAACACGTTTTTATTGAAACACTATCGATGATTGATTTTGATAGTGTCCATGTACACAATTTGAAATAAAGGAATCTGTTCCTAAAAAGGAACTTAACATGTGATATTTATTATTAGTGGAGGATGACTTGGTAGGAATTTATGCAAATTTTTGTTGCTAGATAATTTGTCGATTTTATTGTATTGTTGGTAGAATGATGTCTCTTAAGCGAAATAAATGACTTTGCAGTTTCTAATAATAATTTTTGGCTTATTTTTCAGGAATGTGATCAAGTCCACATCGATGACGTCTCTTCTGATGACAACGGACAAGATTTAAGGTAAAAATAGCGTTCTTTGTAGTAACATTTTCTTAACATATTACAACTATAATCATTATGTGCCTCGAAATAACATGTCGTTTGATCTGTAAGTTCATATGGTAAAACCTCAATTCATTATTGTGACCTTCAAGCTTGCAATCTGAAGTTTGTTCAATATCTTCATGGGGAACATTTAATTGCATAATGCCACATCTATATATCCAAAGGTTATACACCCTCTGTGTGACACACTGAAGTATTGCACAGCAGGACCTCAAAAATCATTTTAACACCAACCATTATGCTAATACTGATTTGCTCCTCTGGCTTCGAATAATGTATCACATGAGCACACATATATAACCTTTGACTCGATTCATACTTCACACAACATGATACTACACGATTCGTTTTATTTTCCTCCATAATTTTACTCCCTTTTACATTCTATTAGTCGTGGTAGCTTTTTTTAATAATGAGTCTCTCGTCTCTCCGTGAGACCTGTTTATTTTCATGCTGAAAGCAAGAGGAGAGATCATTGTTTTTGAGCAGTACCATTTGACCCGATGACGACGCTGATGGCGGTATCAGTAGTTGTGTATGGTGGCCTGGTGTGTCGGTCGGTATCACACAAAAATTGATGACAAAAGTCCTTGTCCAATTTTTCACGCATTTCAAAAGACCATTTTTTAAAAAAAATGTGTGTAGATTTCGCCATGGCTGAGCATAAACACAACTCGATTTTAACCCTAACTACTACCTCAGTGGGTATTGACAGTCAGTGCACATACAGAGTATATGGTATATGATGACGACAACGACAATGGTATGACATGGTGGTGAAGGTTAAGTGATTTCACGCATGCAAATTACCACACCATTTTCTGCTTATTGTCTCCGATTGTCACCTTCCTGTTCTGTTGGATATAAGAATGTACTCACAACACAATTGTAATTGCTTACATATCAAAAATAATAGCTGGGAAGGTGATTACCTAAGCTAATTGTTGAGTAAACAGCTAAAAGCGGAAACACAAGAAACAAGACAACGGCAAATGTTTGTTAAGTCAATTAACCTTAACTGTCATGTCATCAAGAGAGAGAGATACCTTTTAAAAAGATATCTCTTTTAACCAAGTCACATAAAATGAATGACAATTCTTCATCAACCAACAGATCGACATTTTGTGTGTGTCTGGAGGGGATTTTTTATGATGTATGGAATCAGGAATGGTCTATACTGTGCATTACACATAGCATAATATATATCAGCAGTTAATGCATATGAAAATGTTTTATGCAGCATAAATAAAAAAAAAACTTAATGGGCATGATGAAGGGATTTAGTTTATTTTTGGCTAGTATTTAGGCGGATGATCAGAAAAGAAAAATTGTTGACAAAAGTAAAATTTCACGCTGACATGAATAACTAATGAGGGTAGGTTAACGCGTTTAGCCTTGTCACTAGGGCTCGTAGTCGAATGATTAGAGTATTTTTTAATACTTACGTATCGTTGACTGGAATTAGAAACTGAGAAAGGATTGCTGAAAGGCTTTGCATGATTATGCACAATTTAGATTTTCAGTGACATAAATGTCAATTTATATACATATAGTATAGGCAGTTGATTTATGTATGTGACACGAGGATAGATGAAATTTAATGTGTGTGGGTTAAGCATACACATATTATAGTTGTAAAAACTCCTTCAGGCTTAGCTTGATCCAATGACATGATGTTCCAATTTTTCAGCAATATGATAAGGGAAATTTGTGTTTTTGGGGGTTGCAGCACCTATGACTTTGCACAAGATGGGTTTAAGGCGGCTTCAACAAACGGTGGAATCTGCCTAGCCTCTGGTGTACGTGGTGGGGTCGACTGGACGAGAAAGTTAGCCTTCCGATATCGTCGTATTAAGGAAGTCTATAATCATCATAGAAGCAATGTATCAGGTGAGCGACTTGTCTTCTTCATGATCCGTTTTGATTAAAAGTATATTTTCTTCCGCTTTTAAATATACTTATTTCTTCTGATTGATTTGGTAGGAATGCTACCCCATGCAGCAAGGGAACAATGGCTCAATCTCAGGAATGAAATTGAAGCAATCACAGACAACTGGGCGTCACTCACGCTGGAATGCTTATCCTTAATCAATTCCAGGTAATTTTATACTACTACAATTTAACGTGTGAAAGATTCAAGTTATATACATATTTTTCTACACAACTTTTCCTTATACCCTGAGTCAAAGTTGATTGTGAATAAGCGATATTATGTTTAGCAGCGTCCATTAAATTTGCCGTTTTGGTTTACAGACCCAATTGTGTGAATGTGCTGGTGACGACAACGCAACTGGTTCCTGCTCTCGCCAAAGTCCTTCTGTATGGGTTGGGCCCAGTGTTCCCCATCGAGAACATTTACTCGGCCACCAAAACAGGTAATTTGCCAAAAATATATTTTTTTCTTCTAAATTTAGGAGTAGTAGCATCGCATTGCATCTCTGTAATCACCCTGCGCACATGTTACAAAAATAGGTAATACTACGTAATCCAAACACCTAAAGGTAAAAGCAATCAGTTATATCTATATGCATGCTCCATGAAACTGGTTTTGACTCAAAGACCTGTCACGTATGTCAATGATGTGCATTTAATCTCTATGCAATGATATGATACGCAATGACACACACCCCATAGTGGCAGTAATCAATCACAAAGACAAAGATTGTCTACAGAACAGGAAAAGTACAGTGTCAGTTGCAGCGTTACATAATCCATTTTTTTCTTCAGCTTTCAGAAAGTTTGACATTTTATCTCGTTCACCCAGGCATTTGTCTGACCATTGACCATCATGCAACAAATATGACAAACAAAATAAATGTTAACTTTAGTTGCACTCTCCTTCAAAGATTGCATTATTTATTTCAAAGCACCTCTATAGACGTCTTCCTGTATTTGATATTGATGTGGTTGCATTTGTCAGTTAGTTGTTTGTTAGTCTTTCAAGAGAATTATGAAAATAGATTGACATTAAATTGAACACTTTTAAACATGACGTGCAAACTGATGTATACCATAATTCAATCACATCGAAGAGCTAGAAAAAAAGGACGCGATACCCAAAAGAATTATTTTCGTTTTCGAATTATTGATGAGAGGAACAAGAAGGGAAAAACTCGTTTATTTTTTGATGATGATGAGGAAGTGCAGCAGGGTGACTTGGTATCTATGTCTTGAGTTATATAATTGGAGAAGAGCAGTCCACCACATACAACCCAAATATGTTTTTCATACTTCACACGGTCCTACAATCTCTTCTTCACTTGTGCAAAAATGTATATCTCTCACCCTCTCAAAGGAAGTTGTTTTCATTCCTTGTTAGCCTTTATTAAATGTCTTGTGTAGTCACATGCGCATTTTTGGGCTCTTCGGCCCCGTTACATTAACGAAATTTATTATATTTTTACGAGTAAAACGAAAGAAGCTTTTATTGCATACTATCAACATCAACGATCAGAAGACAGAGGGGTTGTATCTAAATTTATTTAAAAAATTGTGAAAATGTAGTATATAATTTAGGAATGTGTACGAAAACCCCAGAGGTTGATTTCCGTCTACTTCCTTTGTCTCTCTCTCTCTCTTTCTCTCTTTTCTGTAAAATTGGTTGTCAGTTTCATTCCTTCCTAATTCTAGCAAGTTATTAACAAATCCCTAGGCACCAACGTGAGGGATGATAATAATTTAGTAAGTGGTGCCTGGAATTTTTTGTTTGCCAGAGGTCTTCCGTGTTTTTCCATGTACATACTTACTTAATTTTGACGAAAGTACTCTACAAATACGTTTATCACACAAAAAGTTGTAGGTGGCTATTGGAATTGAGGGATATAATTTATGCCGAATCATCGACAATTATAATTTGCATATCATTAAGAGTGCCAGCCGCAGATGTAATATATATGAACTACTTGTTAGCCGCATGTATGTATGTACTTATACGATCTTGTAGTTTTGTACATGTGTGCATGTAATTATACATATATCAATTATCACTTGTGTATTTTCGACTTTTTTACAGGAAAAGATACATGTTTCGAGCGAATCGTCTCACGGTTTGGACGTAAATGTACATACGTCGTGATTGGAGATGGGAGGGATGAAGAGCATGCTGCAAAACAGGTTCGCTTCAATTTTGTTATCTCAATAACTAAAACACTATTTGATTCAATTATCTTCTTCTTCTCGTTCTTTTCCTTCTTATTATAACGAATATATCAAAACGATTAAAGACTGAATTTGCCTTCTTGTTTTTGGAAATGAGCTGTATATTGGAACGTTAATGCTTCAAAACAAATCAATCACGTGCTTATGCATAAGTTCAATATTATGTTTGCTATATATCTTTGCGAGTCATTTATGTAATAGCTTGACTAATGCTTTTCTAGCTAGTACATGAGCATACTCCACACGAAAATCTTTATCACATCAATAAAAAACAAAACTAAGGCACACAAGATGTTGATCTGATGGCACATCATCATCACTTATTTCATGAACGAGAGCATTGAGAAATTAGTAATCATGCATGGCAATTCAAAGAATGGCTATTTTGTAAGTACACTCAGCTTCAAGCGTAATAAAATGTATGTGCGTGTAATCATCTACAAACGATATATCTTTGTTTTTAGACTCCTGTGCTACTACTGCCACTACATTACTAAAGAAGAAAAAAAGCGACACGCTTTGTGCGCTGAATACTAATTTTTTCTTCTCAAATACAAAATTTATTCCCAATCACTTCCTGAATCTCTCTATCATCTAAGCTCACCTGCCTAGATGTTCACACACGTAAACACATTAAATATACGTAAGACTAATAAAAAGAGATGCAATGTGACAAGTTGTGTACCTACATCTTCAGCAGTACCTCTGCAAGGCAAGGAGCTGGTGTGGCAGTGGCAAAGAAATTGTAGTTTCCATTTTTTTTTTAAATTTTGATATTATGATAGGTACAGCAACAGCATGACATGAGAATTTGCAGACAGTGATGTCTATCAACGTCTACAGCCTAAATTTACATTTTACATACCTACGTCATTGATTGAGCAGCGTGTGAGTTTTTTCAGCATCGTGATAAAAGTTAATATCGGGCTACCGGAATTGTTTACTTTTGTACCTAGATCAGACCACCTAGCTATACTTGAGTATTTTATAGAGATAGGTAGGGGCAATCCATCAGTGGGTATTTATTGATTTCCAAGGTCAGTTAAGACTTGAGCACAATAGTACTTTGTATTTGTTTTTCTTTCTCATCCTGCTAATCTTATCATGGGACAAAAGGAAGAGAAGTGGATGTGGATAATGAAAGGCTAGCTAGCATGCATTTTTTTACGTTGATGATAATATGATGTGTGATGAGGTGGTGCGAGCAGGAGTATTTCAACAAAAGGTGGCTTTTGATAAGTTGAGAAACAGGAACCAACACACTTTGTCAGAATTATTGTAGTTCTACCTGTACCGTAGCTATTTATATATTACTCAAATTAACAAAGCGATTAAAAACGTAAGCAAAATATCCGAAAAAAAGAGAATCAATTGGCTGCATACTTAAAACAAGTAAAGGAAACAGGATATCCGAACGCTTAACTTATGACAACTTATACTCATAAAATCAGCTCTAATTATAGTTCATTTAAGTTGAACATTTAATTATTTTGAATATAATTACAGTTCGTCAGTTATTGGCTCTTGTAGTTTATGTAGCAAGTTCCGTTGAAGGCTTTAGCAAATCTTTTAATTTGTATGAATTAAATATATATCAAAACGTGAGATTAATTTCAAGTTGAAGAGCTTCTTATGCAAATATTGGTATGCTTTTATATTTTTAATAGACATGAACGCAATTGAAAATAAAAAGTGATAA
Source organism: Orchesella flavescens (assembly GCA_964034955.1). Taxonomy (NCBI): domain Eukaryota; kingdom Metazoa; phylum Arthropoda; class Collembola; order Entomobryomorpha; family Orchesellidae; genus Orchesella; species Orchesella flavescens. The sequence goes on along the minus strand of OZ035956.1, from coordinate 25,315,596 downwards.
CCAAATTCAGGCTGCATTTTAAGATTTTAAGACTTTTAAACTTTATAGTTACATGCTGAACTACACTATGCTAGCCATAGACTTAATTATTTTTCTTTATTTCACTTCGTTTTTTTTGGCAACACACCATTTACTTTTATTTCTTTCAAAACAAAAAATAACTACAAGAATTCGCGTTTTCAAAAAAAAAATCACAAAATTATAATCTCCACATCTCATCTTAAGATCTCATCAATCTTTCAATCAAATCTCTTTCTCTTTAAAACATATGGGTGCACATAGCTTCTGTACTTATATAACCTTTACAATTTAACAAGAAGAAAAATGATGGAGGTGTACTAGGCTGTTGTAGTTGTAGAAATAAACTCTGCCCTCTTCTTTGAAAAGGCACTTCACAATATTTTGAGCAATGAAGATTGACTAATCCAGACCTCCTAAGTATAGCGATTTTAGTTATTTGCTTTGGCTTCAGTACAATGTACTAGTGTTAATGAATCCTTTAGAAAAAGATTTTTCTATTATGACTTACTTTGGCTTGCTATAGCTCATAATTTTGCATTTGCACTCACGAACGCAGTTATGAACTGCATATTTTGCATCTTTCTTTACGATTACAAAATATAAAAATGATTAAGAATCACTCTATTTTTGGGAGTTCAATGGCATTTGCAACATAAAAGAAGAGTGATCAGCTTCATGATCATCATCGTCACGATTTTAATGGAATTGCTTAAAACGGAATCGTGAATCATATTTTTCAATTTTTCTTTGTATCAAGACTTAACCATTGAATGAGAGATAGATTGTGTCATCATCATCATCATCATATGTAACTGCCTTGCTTTAGTCGCTTTAAAAAATGGATCGCTGTAATGAGGCTTTCAAAATGCATTTTAATTATGTTGCACATGCTTCCCCATACACACAAAAAACGGCACAACAAAAATTCGTTATTTTTTCTCATGAATTCAATTGGAGTGGTTATAACCGTATATTTGTAATACTAAACGATGTACTTTTATCTATCTTTCAACAGCTGAACTTTCCATTTTGGCGCATTTCAACGCAAACGGATGCCGCTGCACTCTTCAAGGCTTTAGAGTTGTGCTACCTGTAATCAGCATTGAAGATGCTATTTAAGTTGAAGAAGGAGAGAAAAAACTACTTGATACGTTTGCTGTTGCGGCGACTCTGTGATGTGACGGCTCTATAAAATATTATGCATTACCTTCCTACCACGAGAATAGGAATCAATAGGAAAAGATTGTGTCATTCGTATATAGTCATAATAATCATTACAATTTAAAGGTAGATTTTTAAGGTATGGAATACGGACGGACGTTCCCCAATCGAATATCAATATAATGTTATGAGTTTTTCGTATAGAGACAGATGCGCATGCAGTACAACCTCATTTGTTATTTATTTTGAGCTCAATATGTAATGCGTTCCTCTTCCTTCCGGTGTGTGTGCCGTATGTGAACATACTTGATTACTACAAACATTCTAACACATATATTCATTTTGGGGGGTAGGTGTCTCGAGATTCGAAGCGTGACGACGATGCGGACGCTAGCAGTGTTCATGACATGACACGATAATGTAGCTTCTTCATTGCCGTAATTAGCCACGGAAATGCAACAAAAAAAAAGAGAATGAATTTGTGTATCACATTCAAAATGTTTCGTCGTCTCTCACCTGTCCTCGTGAAATGATAATTCATTAAACCACTCTCCTTTGTATATCTAGTGCCAGTGCCCACATACATATACATACATTACGTGTATATTCACTTAATGAATATCATTTAAATTTGTTTGTGTATTCACGTGCGCTTATAACATCATCTCTCGAGTCTCATTCCCCTTCCCAGATGTAATTATTATTATGTATTGTCACGTACAATTATGCCGTTCGTTACGCATGATTGAGGTATATTTAGTGCTCAGCCAAATAAAACATGGCACTCACACATTATCAATCAAATCTTGAGGAGAAATGAAAATAGCTTTAATCTTCATTCTGCTATTAATCGTCGGATACATATTTAGCTTTGGTACTTCCTTCCTATCTCTCATTTTCTGAGGAAGATGATTCTTCCGACCCACTTACTCAAAAGTCACCCATAGACGAGATACATAAACAAAGAAGGAAATACTTTTTAATTTTTTAAAAATTAAATTTATTTTCATGGGTTACATGATAAAGTATAAGGGTATCGACATGCATAAAAATAACTTATCAGCCTGCTCATCTTCTTCTCCTTTTTGCTCGTTACAAGAATGGCTTTAATCTGTTTAAAAAAAGATAATGAGTTCATTAGACAATGTGTCCACATATTCTACCTCCTCATGTCATGCTCATCTCATGTCTTTATTTTCATTAAATAAAGAATCCCGGAACAAATTACACAATACTTTTTGCTCTCTCCCAAAAATTTATGCATGTTTTCGCATGCTAGAGTTGTTATTAAGGTAATTAGGGTGATCAAAAAATAAATATGTTTACATGCGTGCGCATTCTGCAATGCATCCTATACTTACGCAGTCAATATCGATACACACATTTATACATTCTGAAGAAATACTTTTGATGTATTATTGATCCTTACGATCTAATAATGAATTTAATGAAGTCTCATGCCATGAAAAATTGATATAGACAAGCATAACGTAATACTTCATTATTTATTACCTTTTAAACTTGCATAATGAAAACTTTATAGGTTAAAAATATGCAAACTATATAAAAATAAATAATATACCAGGTAGAAGTTTACTGTTGACATGTTTATTTATGTACAGCCATAGACATACATAAATAAACTTAATATCATAGTAAGTAAGTTGTGAACACAAAATACGTATAACAGAAATTATTCTCATTCGTTGTCCAATAATTTGGAATCATTCAAGCACACAGGCAACGCATAAGATGTACATAAAGCCTCACAACAATCTTAAATAATTATTGTAAAATATTACGTATAAGTAGGCAGTGCAAATTATAGGAAATAAAATAAGGGTTAAGCATAGTGTGTAGATAGTAGATGAGATAATGCAGATACCAAAAATGTCTGATGTAAATGTATAATGAAAAATATATTATTATTATTATTATGCTTTGAAAAGAAAATATTGTCAAAATAACATTTTGTAAAAATAGGTTTGTAAATTAAGTAATTCTAATAAAATAGATGTGTATCTGTAGTCGTATATATACTGTGTCAACTTTGTATCAATTTCTTTTCCAATTTTTATTGCTATTACTATCAAAATCTGTAACATAAGAAATATAAGAATGTATTGTACTTGTACATATGTACATGTATGTGCATAATAATATGTATTATGTAATATGATACAAACTTATTTATCTATTCTACTTTTAAGAAACCACAAAAACGTGCACATTTGGTGTTAGTTCGCAGTCCCAAAAATATGGTTGAGGATGGGACACAACAACAATGACAATGCATTGTTACATAATCATTATCTAATCTTGTAATATCTTAATCTAATCTCAAGAGGCTAAGAGTATCATTTCCTACAAGAATTGTTGGAAACGTGTACTAAAGATTTAAATAAAATTATAGATGATAATACATACGTACGAAAATGTTGTTTATCTCGCATCAAACCGAATTTTTAAAATATGACTCGGTGTTCAAGATTTAGACCTGCTTTACTCCCAACCCAACTAACGATAAGCGACATTGATTAAATATGTTATTGGATGAAAGATGTAAATTTTTAATGCTTACCAAATAATCGCCGACCAAGGCAGGTAATGAAGTCGAATGCAACGGGGAAGAATATTCTTAATCTTATTCTTAAGAAGCATCCAATAATTACAAAGTAAAAATGTAAGTGAAAGATGAATCTGTTGGTATGATAGACTTGTGTTTGTGCACGTTATTAAAAATAAGACTTGATCCAATGTATGTATATATTATTTACTTTAAAAGCTATCAATGAATTTTAGCACCTGTTTGGTTTTTATGTGTAGATATAGCAAAAACAGTATATATATAGTATACCCTGTACATATTTAATAAGATTACGGATTTTATTCAAAAGTGTTTATTACCCCCAGCTCCCATCAAGAAAAAAAGAATAAACTTACATATATACGTATATGCAATTATTACTAAGAAATGAATAGCAACTGGCAGAAGAAGTACATGTATGATATGTATATAATAATAATATATGCACATTAGCATCTTACCAAGGTGCACCACTTTCACTCTCACTTTGAAAAAATAAGTAGTAAAATGCATTTGGTTTTGAGGAATCAAGACTTTTGTTATGCATGCACGCGTATACATTCATACACACATCTGTTACAAGAAATCTCATCTTGTACTGCTCACCACAATGTTCAACTTGTCATCTGGTTTTATAAGTGCCTACTAATCGTAAGTATCAAATGTTCATGAGCTTGATCATAATTTTTATGGCACAATTCATTCATGCTAAGTATACATTACATAAAAAGCTCATAGGCATGAATCAATGAATGCTGATGAAGGGTAATCATAATCATTACAGGATTGTTTCACCGTGAGAGGAAATGGCTTTTGTTTTTTCATGAAATCAAATAACGCAATAAATAGGCAAGGCAAACACATTTGTGACGATGAGTATTGGCAAGTAACTTTTGCTTATTTATAACAATCGTCGTGTTGTTTTTTATTAATAAATTGAATTTGTGTCATTCCATTTATTTATTTATGTTGTTTGCAATACACACCAAAGAATCAAACTTCCATTTCCTGTCTTCCGCTCTCTTTCTCAGCTTGCTAATTTATGCTTGAGCATTTTTTTTATATACTCTGACATTTTCACCACAAGGATTTTGATTATCATTAAATAAGATATAGCGAGCAGCAAACCCATGTAATTGTAAGTAGGTTAATCCCTCTAAAAAAAGTACCCATTATACTTATTCCTTGAGCATATACCCACTTATTTTCCATTCTTTCTATTCGTGATCATTTTTTTCTAATTTATTTCAATTTGTGACGGCACGAGAGGCTCTTTCTTGCGGCTGTTGTCGTCTATTGAGTTCGGGACGGGTGGTATTATCTTCAGGCTCTTGAGCCAAACAATGGAGCTCAGTGTTAGATCATTATTTTATGTGGTCAAGTAAAAGCAAATATTGGGAAAATAGAATTGCATTATTGCATAACAGCAACAAGTAATTAACTAAGGCAAAACTCCCTCAGGAATTCATGACTCATTCATCATAAAGCTGAATTTTTCTAAAATGGTTTTTCGTGCAGTTACTGCAACACAAAAATATGTGGTCTTATTGTGCAATCAAATAAAATGAACCCTACCCTAGAACAGATTTTTGTGAATTAATTAGTGCAGAAAAATAGAATGGACGAGAAAAAAAACGTGACCGCAAAGAGTTCAACAATCAATATCTGATCATAAAACTTGGGAATGGTATCTTACTTTCATCATTACTATTCATAGGTATAATATTATTCAGTTTGTAAATGTCCTCTGCAGACTCTCCACCAGGCTACGTAATAGGATCTCAGTGTCAGTCTGTCAGCCAACGAGCAAAGCATGAGTAACAAACTAGCAGCAATAGCAGCTTCGGTAACTTCAGTACGTCCATTCTCAGCTTACTTAATTGGATGCAGAAAAGGAATCTAATTAACGAGGCACACACTCGATGCAACTTATATTGGACTGCAAGTGCAGCGAATCCATTCTTACTCGCCCTCCCTCCCACTGATTAACCAACCAACTTTTACGCAAATATGCCTATTGAAATCAGCAAACTGTCAATTTGTTGTCACGTCCGTTGTAACACAAAAAAATCCACACTCCACTCCGATTTCAATCTTTGTTGGTCGGGTGTGGCTAATCAGGTGATCAACACCTTTTTTATTCTCTCTTTCTATTCATTTTTTAAAAATGCCAAATAAAATATACACAAAAAGCATTCATTCATTTTCTATTCCCAACCAATTTGAAAGTATTTTTAATGCTTGTTATATTTGAATTAGTTGACCACGCCATGTCATGCTATGCACTCATCAAAATCAGATGAGATGGGGGATGGGATGTATACAAAACGAATCTTTGATGAATTCATTGAGTTTTTATTGTTGTGCAAATGAGTATGATGAAATATGTAGAGAGCTCTCTGGCCTGGTCAACGAAAGAAGAATGGGATGGAATGATTTCACAACCATTGGTCCGGATTCATTGCTCGGTGGTAAAGGCAAATGGTCACGAACTACTACTTTATTATCATGTGATTAAAGAATCATTAATCAGCTAAAAAACTGAATCGAAATTGGCTGTGGTGAGCAGGAGTAATTAAAAAGTAAAAGGTGTCAGGTCATCGACATACATATGTATACGTAACATGCGTACAAACACCACATCGCTATCACAGATCAATTTGTGCACATGCTTGTGATTATGCTCGAGTTCATAAATCAAAGACTCCGATTTCAAATCAAGATAAAATGTTTCCTGTCCAATGTATATTGCTAGATAGAGCTGAGTGAGACAACACAAGAGTTTGACCCATAAACACAAATACAACTTGTTTAAAATTATCATTGTTGACTTTGACACTTGAATTGCAAACAGCTCTAGAGCTTTCCTTCTGACACTTGCACTGCATCAACAAAAGCCCGAATACACATAGATCGATTTCAAACAATGAGAGAGGTGCAAGGTTTTAGTGTGTTGTAACAATAATCGAATCGCTCTCTCGTCTTGATTGGCATGTATTATTACTTGGCGTATATGTACATGGCAGTTGGTAATGGCAATCAAAATGGGTTGTTGCGTAATTTTCACAAGTGAAGTGCTAAGAGACATTCTGGGAGCTCTTTTTTAGAACAGTGAATTTCGTTACGTCACTTCACGTCTATCCTATCAGGAATATCATGAAGCTTCAAGGAATTAATTTGCCAAATAGGTTGTGATCGAGACCATGAACTAATCAAAAAAAAAATGTTGGATGCTTTTTAAACTATCAAATCAATATATACTGGTTAAAAAACTAAGATTGGATTTCGTTAGACACCTTAAATACCTTCGCCTCATTATTTAATCTATTTTCAAATCTCTCTTCGCCTAATCTTTTTGTGTGTCTCAAACTCACCGTCGTCGTTCGTCAATCGAACTCATTATCATCCCAACAATGGGAGCCATCATTAATAATTTATTTTTAGACACGTCATACATTCATACACGAGAGAAATGTGTTTTGTAATTATGTATGTGTGCGTTTTAATGCTGAAATCACTCTAGGCTAGACTAACAACGCTAACCACACAAAAAATATCCAATGTCAATTATTTTGTCCAGCATGTGAAAAGAATTGAAAAGTGCCAAAAGAAAGAAATGTCTGCATGGCCAGTACCAACACAATTTTACGTTGTAGACGGCAACTATAAAGTAGCCTCAGAGGGCTGAAATATAAAAATATAATATATGAAGATAAATATTTGGTGGAATTTCCTCCAAAAATCTGACAGGGGAAGCTGATGTTTAATTTGCAAACTTTGTTGTTCTACGTCATAAAAACATGGAAAGTTTATCTACTCGCACCCACACCCATGTGGAGTGTAATGTCATCATCAAGATCTCAAAAGGTTGTGATCTCCTGCTCTTCACGTCTCATAACATTCACGGTAATTCCAGGATGTTGCCTAACAAACGCAGTAGATTTGCTAATTCTGTATATGTGAAGTGGATTCTGGCAAAATTCGCGTGAAATCAGGTGTGTGGTATATTATACTATACAATACTATGTTGTTGAGGAATAAAGGACATGGAATTTGCATAAGAAATTATAGTGGTAACAAGTTGCACTTGACAGCCAAATTACATGTCTCATTTTGTCTATATGTTCACATGTAACATTTTCATACATTGTTTGCTACATCGTTTCACATCTTTGGTCAATTATTGTATAACACTGATGAGACTAATTTTAGGCATGAAAATACTGCCAAAACATCAACAAAGTCAGATCCGACCAGTGTACAATGTGTCTTCTGGGAAAGCCTCCAGCGTCAAAATTTGAGCTACTACTTTAAAAAATTCATGCAATCGCATTATGGCAATTTCATATTAGCACCCCCGTTGCTCATCATCATGCACCTTACGGTTACCTTTATGACGACATTGTAACTTTACGGGAACCGAATTACATCAAGATTTAGTATCACTATTATGGGATACCGAGAAAGCAATTTAAAGGTGTGACGCAAGCTACTACATACACCCCTGGCAAGTTCAGTTAGGTAGTGGTAATTGTATACTTTCGTAATACTTTTTTATAAAAAGTTCAAAAAAGGTTCCTACCTAACAATTTTAACATTTGTACGATGTACCAAGGTCATGAACTACAAGGTATGTATGAGCATTAAATTCATTACCAATTCAATCCACTCGGCAATTAATCAACTAATCTCAGGAACAGAAATATTCTCATAGTTTCACTTAAAAGGATATATATTTTCCCTTTCCGATTCGTTCCGTATCCAATCAAGTACAATTAATTGACAGTTAGAATCGCGCGTTTATAGTGGTTACTTAAATGAGTGTGGTCATGTGTAAAACAATATACATATAGATATCTCGTTGTTACAACTTCCACCTTTTTCAAAGACCTCTCTCAGCTTATATATACTCAGCTACAAAACATGGCTAATCAATTTAACATGATATTTTTTGCTCAATAAGATAAGGCACTATATCCATTTAACCATTATGATCAAAACGATCTGAGTAGATTAAGCGTGAAGATAATCAAGAAACAATACATATGTATGTATATATTTGATTCATTGGCCAATTCTTTTAATCCATTCTTTTTCTACGCTCATTCAACGCAACACATCATCCACACACACGCAAAAATCAGAATGAGTTTTATCATCAGCGAGATGGAAAGAGTGCCATGGCTAAAGTCAAGTCAATTCTCGAGTCTCTCATTTTCATGTTAAGGTTATAAATGCCGAAAAGTAAAACTAGCACTTCATAATCTTGCACAGGTACATGACTGCAAACTTGTTAAAACCAGAGATTACGCTAAATGCAATGCAATGCAATGCAACGCACAATCTTTAATAATTACCAGTAAGTAACTTATTAACATCCATAAATAGAATCTCATTCTGTTCTGCTATATCCCCTCTCATTTTGTCAGATTTGAAGACATGCTTGCAATTGTTAATTACACTAATAGAATATTTTAAGGTAGTACATGTACAGACAGACGGACACATCCATTATGTAGCAAACATCGTTGGACTCACTAATGATATTATATTTTGCCTTTATTTTTGCATGCCCACATTCAAAGCCAGCCAGGCTGGTTATGGCCTTTTCCTTGACCATAGGGCAAAATACCATAAGTTAGCAGTGAAATAAATATAATAAATTCCTTTTGGTGAAGTCAAGGTGTAATAACAGGCTTAAGCTTGTAATAATATATGTATCTTAGTCCCACAGCAGCATTTTAATGATAGTGTGTGTGGTGGATAAGTAAACACAGGAACATAATGATATAAAATGTGAGCAAAAAACGGAAACATTTAGTTAGTGTGATTTCGACTTGACGTGCTCATTTCTTTTAACATAATAGGCACTCACATAAAAAGACTGTTATTGTCGCGGTGTGTGTAGACCATGCCATGTCTGTTCCCATTCATTACCCAATTAATATTCCGGAAGTGGTTCGTGAATGAGAGGGATTGGAGCAAGCGAAGCCGAGCCTTTTTTATTTATATATAACGTAGTTACACATACGATAGATTCAAAACAATCACATCTCTTTTTATTATCTTCATTATGCACACTCTCATTCTCATATGAAAGAAAATGAAACAATATAAAAAATTGCAGTCCCAAAAAACATGACACGCTTCGTACCCCACTTGTAGATATAGTATTCGTACAATTGTGATTTTTGTGGAGTACAAAGTTTATATAGTGGAGAGCTATTAGCCATGCATGCTCGACTATTCAGCACACACGAAAAACTAAAGCAAGCATGCATAATATGCATATTTTTTTGCAGGCAGGAAGGAAGGAAGTAAAAAAAAGTAAGTATATGACACAACAAGTTACACTCATTCTTTACATTATCCCCAATTTTGCAGCACGTTGCATTCTTTACTACCTGAGTGAATGGAGGAGTTAGGCCCTTTATGAGTTGTAAAATTTATAAGCTGTTTTGGTGGGCTCTTACATAACATTATTTAACAAACAGTGATAATTTAGCTAGTGTAATCAAATATTTCTTATCTCCTTTCCTGATCTTTGCAGTAAAGTAACGTACTACCATCATAATCGCCTCAAAAAAAAGTGTTGTGTTCAGCTCGGCTGACTTTTTATGAGTTTTCTTGTTGACATTTGACACTATTGTAATTGTAAGTCATCAAATTCAACAAATACTGGCGATAAGATCAGTTACGATGAATTACAAGCATATTTTCTCACTTTATGACAAGTTGTATACGAAGTTACGTTGTATAATGGCAGCAATGGCGATATGTTAGCTTTTACTCTTGGTCACCTATGCACCTACTAATGAACGCAAAAATCATATTCCCCCTTTTTCATGTCTCCTGGACTGGACAGAATCAATTTAGTAGTTAGCAGCGTGTTCACTCTTGTCTTTATGCGTCTAAAGATTTGTGAGCAAAGAAATGTATCTCTTAACACTCTGAAATTCCTCCTGTCCTCCTAAATGCCAAGGAGAACGTTGACCCACACAATTTTTTTTGTGTTTGATACACAAGAACATAATCATCATAAAGTAGCAATCCACGACTAATACTAATGCACCTCATTACATTATATAATCGACGCACTACTCTTCTCTACGCGTATGACATAGCATTTACTCACTCACTCACTTCAACAAAAGCTATTATGTAACACCATTCACGTTCCTTTTCATCCTGATGGTCCATGTCCATGTGCTTTTTCAAAAAAAATATAATATGCTCATGTGTCATGTCATGTGTTGTTATGAATGCGTACAAGTAACCATCGTCATGATATTATATCATGCCATGCCATGCGATTGCCGCATATCCGTCCGTCGTGTTTTCATTTCGTGTCCATTCCCCTTATATTGTTATTGTTACTCGGCTCTTCTCATCTCATCATCATCGTGTTTACCTTTTTGATTGTTATTATGAGTTGGAGACAGTGTCCTCTTGAAAATGTAACCTTGAACTTTTGCGAGATGCTATCAAATCGGACATGCAATGAGATTTTGACAGTGGTGGTGGTAGTGGTGCATTTGTTTCTTGTCAAAATGATGAAAAATAAATGTTTTGCTGTTTAACAGATGAATTTTTGGACATGATGGCTTTTGCAACTTGAAAAGAAAGCGTTAATACAGAAGAATGGTTGCCGACGCTAGTTCCATCGTCTACATCGTCTAATGGTGATGGTTGTTGGGTTTGTTTTGTTGGCAGCGGTATGTTTTTGCTAATCACAAAACCCAAAGCATTCAAGGGGTGGTCATTGTCCATTAACCTTTTCGTGAAAAAATGTTTAGTGCTAATTAGTCTCACAATATGTAATTCCCTTTCTTTTGTCGCTTCTTGTTCCGTTCATGTTTTTTTTTTCACGTCACATTGTCCGAGCAGCTCAAAATTGATTTTTTGCTAATTAAAATTACGCCTATCTCTCTTCGCGCTTAGAACACGCAAGAATGTTACTGCTTTGCTTTTACAAAAGAACACACGCACCTACCCAAAGTTCGTAGAAAAGCTTATAAATCATTTTCGTTACTGGCCAATTTGTCAAAATAAAAATCGTGAAAAGGGAGCAAGGCGAAAGGAATTCTTTTATGAGGATCAACGATAGAGAATAGCTTGGTTTGATTGCATCAGAATTTACTTGGGGATTAGGTAACAACACGATGAAAGCGTGTTGATTATGATTGTGAGTAAGCAAAAATCTTTGTAGAGCAAAGATATTTTATGGATTTTGAAAATCAGAAAAATGTCTACTCTACTTGGTTGACTGTATATGCATAGTAAATCAGGTATTGCCAATGTCTTACGTACGTACACAACAACACAACCCATGTCAATACATTTTGATTTACGCCTCCCAAACTATAATCTTATCTTTTTCTAAAAGCAGCTCGAATGATGATGGTAGATTGAGAGATATTTATTTTTAAAATTTGCAAGTTTCAACCTTTTAAATCTATTCAGCCATGAAAATATTTGGCTATAGGTAATAGTTCATGCCAGCGGTGGCTTTATACAAGACAAGATAAAATAAGGATGAAAGATGAGGGCACTACAAAGCTCAAAGCAGTCATGACATGACGTTTGATAGCTTGAGATATTCGTAGTCATGTCATGATTAATGTCTCAAGGCGTGTGTTTAGTTCACAGTCATTATGTCAGTTGACGAAACAAAGATATATGTGATCAATGTGTCTTGTAATTTCTCCTTCTGTTATTTTGAATCGATGTCGAAGTCAATATTGGAAAGACGGTCAATGATTAACTGAAATTGTTTTTAAATCCTTGCTGAAAAGCGGTCAATATTATGGACTGAGTAGCAAAACACTATAAATTGATTACTGATTTTTTTCTTTCATATTTGCAGTCGAGTCCTTTTCTGTTTTGATTACTTCTTTACTTTGGCATATATAATGTGTACATTCTCTCATGCATGCTATTACGCAAGTGGCAACACAAATTGATAGTTAACTTCAGCGTTACATTGGGACAGAGCTAATAGAACAAATTATGTACATCAATAACAATTTGCATGTATTTTCCTCTTAATGGAAGAGCGGACACGCAAAAGCGTGCCATTATGTATTTTGTTTTATTCTCTATGAAATAAAAAATCAAGGAAATGGGGAACTACATGTCATTGCGTCTGGTATTAAGCAAAATAAAATTAATTTGCTTCCGAGCGGAAGTGTTGTGGGAGTGGAGCGTACACCTACGCACACCTTTTGCCTTTGCAATTTTCCATGAACGTATGTAATTCCTAATCTATTACAATTACAACATAGGTAAGTGCATTCATTCAAGTGAGCAAATTGGCCACGTTTGCGTTTGTCCTTCCTTTTAAATACCAATTTCAAGCTGAACTGCACATAAAAATCATGTAGCTTAATAATACTGAGCTTACTAAGAATTTTAAGCACTAAAGGCAAAAAGGGGCTTGTGGTCTTCAACTCAAAAACACAACCATGCAACAGTCAAAGTGCATACGATTAAAGGATATAACTGTGAGAGCGCTCTTTTCTACTATGCGCATAGGTAAGTATTATAAACAAAAATTAGTTAACCTTATTCTAAAGAGCCCATTAATTCTGCATACATGCTTGCTCATACTATACATAGTTCCTAGAGAAGTAACATAGAAAGGGGAATCTATGACGTAAAAAACAAAATATTTCTGATTCGAGTAACACAGGCACTGAAGCACACAGCATTGTGGAAACCGGAAACTCCACGAATAGCTTATCAATAATAGCGAAATTGTTTTACAGTTGTCGACGGCAAATGAAGATGGAAAGAAAGCACAAAGCAAAAACGTTACTGTCCATCTTCGTCCACACCAAAATTTACATAGGAGGATCGAAAGTTGGCCTAGATATACGCTACTGGAACATAGCTCTACGTATACCTTCATTAATTTTTTATTGAATAATAATTTTATAACTCGATCTATACAAAAGTTATACTTCTTGGGGGTGGGGGAATTCCTAGTATTTAAATAAATACGCGCTTACAGAGCTAATGCTAATCAATAAGACAATCCATTTCAATGAAACTCAATAGGAATAATATGCATTATGCAGTCTCATATATAGCATGCAACAATACGTGATATATACAAAACAAAGTATACATAAGTTGAAAGCGAAAAAGTATAATATAGAAATGAAACATTGTTAGAACTAGGATAGGGCTTATTACAATCCTAAAACACATTGTAGTTTGGCAAGAGCTTTAATCTGGTCTGTATAGTAGCACTCAAAATTACAATATTTTTTGTTCCATTGTTTTTTAATGTATTTTGCAAATTTTAATCAGATTGTTTATCTCAATTCTTTCATGATATGAATGATGCTAAATTCTTCTGTTATTTCGTTTCGCTGACTCAGTGAGCTATAGTAAGTCAGGAGGAGTGATTTTTATTACTGATTGTCGAATGCAAATACAAAACATTGTGTTTTGCTTCTTGCTTCATGGAGCCTAACTCTTCCTGAACAGTTCGTTCACTACCTTCTTTAAAACCAAATCTCAGACTCAAAAAAATAAATCCAATAATGTGAATCCCTTCAACATTACGTGTTTACCTTTAAAGGGTGGCAATTTATATTCATACTTTGAATTACAAAAATATGCAAACTATAATCATTACTATTTCAACAATGCGATGCAATGTTGTTACGTTTTGAAATGAACGACAAAAAAAATTAAGAAATATCCTGAAAGAATGTTTTGCTTTGGGTGTTGCACACTAAAAGCAGTTCACTTTTGATGGAATTGGAATGGTAGCAATTGCCAAATCATCTTTTTTGCCCCTTCATATGACAGAGACCTAAAAGAAAAAAGACATTTTTTTCTAAATGTGTGTATAATGACACTGTTTATACCGTGTCATGCCATACCATGCTACTCCGTATACCTACCGTCAGTATATATACATTGCTCTGATTGATGACAGATTGGTAGCCTCACCCCTTCTAGTTAGGCCACATGCATGCCAACTGAATTGAAGAGAATATAAAAGGATTTATTGACAGACTGGCACTAAGAGTCAAAAGCAGCCACTATATACTACCACATAATTCAGTTAATTATTGTATTACCATCGTCATAATCATCTTATCGAGTTGCACTGCCAAGCACATTGCTAGCAGTTTCCACTTGTTTGCTTTGAATCTCTTTTATATGTGTATCATTCATCATGATTGCAAAAAAACATCATATACAAACTGCAATACAATAAGGAAGTCTGTACGACACAAAAAAAGTCTTCAATCATTTTTCGTTTGCGAAAACTACTCTTGGTATCTGAGTATTTGAGCCATTTTTAAGTCTAATATTTATGATGTGGAGGATGATTGTCACAATTTGAAATGCGAAGGAATTTGAGAGCAAATAAGCAGAGAGTTTTAGAGATGAAATGATTGGTGTGTGGTGTGGTGGTGGTGACAGATCACAATTTGGGATTAGAGTTAGTTTAGAAGAGTCTTTAGTTCTCAACAAAAATCAATAAGAATGGAAAAGAATTACAAAGATGTACACGAAAGCCATTATTACATGCTCCCTTTTAATGCGTGCGTATGGAATGACTGACTTAGATGTGCATGTCATTGCATCAAATGTGTGTAAGATGTATATCTGCATATATCTTCTTGAGTCATGCGCAAATTTGCGTGTACTAGTGTCCTTACTGCCTTAACATCAAGAACCTCTTTTGTCTGCCTTGATGCTTTGATGACTTTTTAGGGCAACGTTAAGGTGGTGTGGTGGTGTAGCGATGCGACGTGTGGCAAAAAGATTTACTTTTGATGATGGATTGACTGAATTGCAGAATAACTTGTGCTCTACTCCTACAAAACCACATCCAGTAGATTCAAAGTGATGAAATAAGTATGCGATAGGAATAATGAAAGGGTCTGAAATGAAGCGAGAAACGTTCGAGATAGTCTATATGACGAGGATGACGACAATTTTTTTAAGTCAACGCTTCGAGTTGTTATTGATGATGATTATGATAATGTCACCGCGATGTAAACTTACTTACTTACTTACTTAGAGTGTCGACTGCACACACAAAAGATTCTCATTTGAACAAAATCACGATGATTTAAGAAATAATATTATTACATTGGTAATACACGGGGAACATAAGTATATATAAATATATATGTATGTATAATGTGTACTTGGAGTTTCATCAAAGAAGTGAATTGAATATGAGAAAATAATTTTTGTGGCTATTGGTAGAATAAGAATTACTATGTTTGAGGCTGAGTTATTATGAAAACAAGTAAAAATGCCACTCGTATATACACAAGGGAGTATTATTATTATTTATTTTAGATGGAAGGATAAGCTGATTTTGTTGCTTGATATGATTATGGGGATGGGAATGATGATGTTGATGAATATTTTTAAAAGTGTACAAATACACACACCATTCTTCATACCCAATAAATTTTCACCTCATTCCCATCCACATTGGTTGGGATGAACCTGCTGCAGCAAACAAGGATCTCTCGAAAATCCTAAATTTACTTGATTCTTTTGAAGCAATTGGAACTAATGCTTGAATAATGGGATTTCGTTTTCTGTAAAAATGCGCATGTCACATGAATGAATGATGGTATGCGTGCTCTCCTTATAGGTATTATGTATTTTGCTCCTTTTTTGTATTGTATTACTTAACAAGTCTCTCTCTCATGATTGGGACTACTTCTCTCTTCTTAAGTAAAAAACCGCACAAACGCAGGAACAAGAAGTTTTTTTGTCACCATTTCGCATGTGATGTGACGTGACGCTCTGCTCGGATTTAAATCTTGTGGTTTGCTCATGATGATGCTATAGTGGCAGTTGTTTGCAACAAAAAGTGGCTTTTGAACAATTTTTAAGATGGAATACTTTAAAAAAGAGAGTATACCTTCGTATAATTGTACTTGACAAGAATTGACTGCAATTAAGAAGATCTGCTTGCTGAATATGGCAACTTTACAATCCCACATATTTGTAATGGTTTCTTTTATAGAATGAGCAAGAAATGAACCTTTTTTTGTTCCGTTTCCCCCACACTGCAAGCAAATTGAAATGCACCGTGAACAAAGACAAGGCAAAAAATTAGTTGAAGTTGGTGAGTTGGCTTCCTTTATTTTTTTTTAAAATAAAACTGTGTGTGCCTGAACTGCGAAGGGGGAAGTGCATCGCATTGACAGAGAGACTAACAGCCACACAGTTATTATCGAATCCTAGTTTTTGTAACGATATACAGAAAAAAAAGAAGAGAAAAGGGAAATTACATGCATGCAATTATTTTTGTCACTTGGTTTTCATGTCTCCTCCTGGTATGATTCGTCCCTCTCTCATTAGCTTATTTTGTGCAAACTACCGTTAACAAAAAACATGCGTGCGGCAAAAGGCATCATCGGCAAACCACCTTAATTGTGTATGTATGTGTGGTATGGTACCAACTTTATAAGTCCTTTTGTTGGTTTCCAATATAATTATTACACACGCCAAAGAAATACTCTCAGTCACAAGCTCATGTAGTGTGTAGCAGGTACTTGAACTGTACATTTTGAAAAAAGATTTTCGAAAAGATAGCTCCAAAAAAACTACAGTGCTATAAGTATGGCTATATATATATACTATACTTACAATGCAAGTTTGGATTCAAACAAGTAATAAAAATGAATTGAATCGAAAAGTATTATTGCTATATGTATATGCATTGTGGGATTGATAGCAGTAGTGGTTGTTGGATCAAGTTTTATAACATATTTTAATATACATTCTTGACTTTTACTTTCGGGATTGGGTGAGTGAAGAGGAGAGAGAGAGAGAGAGAGAGAAAGGGGATGAGGTATATCCTTTTTATTCACCCTCTGTTGATCTTGTGTTGAGCACATGTGATGATGATGATGATGATGATGTGTAGCATGTAAAACATTTGTAACATACCTACATACATCAGTAATCACTAACAGACTTTTTTTTTTCGTTTGACGTAGTCTCTCAGGAACATTGCGGAGAGTATCACCCTTTAAAGTTTTGCATTTGTGGAGGAATGCTAAAAAATGTGATTAGGATTGGATGGTGGATTATGAGGGAAGTTCATAGTATTCATACTTATGAATGAAGTCTTCGACAACAAAACCACACTTTATTACAAAAAAAAACACATAATATCTCATCTTTTCTACTTCTTTATTCCTCCTTCCACAACTACCTCACCGGTGGCATACGGCAAACGGCATTGTTCCTATTATTGTGATGATGAGTGAGTTGATGTTGGAGTCGTGTTGGATAAGCTGACGGCTATGAAGAATGCTATATGTCCTACTTGAGCAGCCAACAACCAATTGGGTCACCATTTTACCTATTTAATGCGTGTACACATATAATGCAATATTAACAGCGATGTGCAGTACAACCAATCCATATCTCCTCTCTTGTTTCTCCATCTCATCTCAAGTGCGCTATGTGTTTATTCGTATGAGCCTTGTTCTATCTCAAACGAAAATCATGATCATTCAAAAGAATAAATCATCATCATTATAAACATGCATCATGCAGTCAGATGCAACGACATGATTTTAAACAAAAAAAGTACATAATATATCCTTCATGATCAACGGCGTACCTTTCATGTGGTAGCAAGTATGTATACGAAGTCACATGCAGTTATTGCAATCTTCCCCATCTCCGTTTGAAAGTCACAAACACCAATTTATCGTTAAACAGAAACGAAGACAAACTCATTATGCATCAATATTATTATGATTACCGTAATCTTTGTCACACAAATCAAAATGGCTCGTTTTTAAGCTATAGGATACAATATAATATCGTATAGTTGAATATATATATCATTCATTTTGATTCAATCTCATTTTGTAATTTTATAGCCAGTTGCCAGCCGCCTTTTGAGCTCATAAATTGAGCTAATTGAATTCAGCTAGAATAAAAGGCCGCGGATTGCTCGTCATGATAGTTTGATTAAAAATCTAGATCTCGAAGGTGGACTCCCATGACATAGTATTGCTTAGGAATTTCATAGGTACTGCTACTACTATATTGCTTCAGGCACCTTCAAATTTTTGCTACAAGGAAATTAAACATGTAAGCTGTCTGGTTTCAGGCTCCAGCCAGTGCTTTTTTTTCTACGACACCCTTTTCAGTCAGTCACCGAAGTAATGTTCTGTTGGTTAGATAAATTTGTGTCTGAACTCTGAGCACGTATATATTATGTTCTTCAATTAGTCTGCTAATTTTTTAGGCAAATCGAGCAATTTTTTTTCTTCATTTGTAGTCAAAATCCTTGATCCACCCGTTGGAAAAGTGTTTGAGATGCTGAGCAAGCACATGATCATTGATCATGATGTTCATTCAATTTTTCACTGCATGAAGCTACAAACTCCTTTCGATGCGGATAAGTAAATCTATGCATGTGTTTGGCATTAAAAGTGGTTAGTGCTAACTAAATACATACATACTTCTCAGTCACAGAAGAAGGAAGGTGTATTATCGTTAAAACAGATAAAAATGTAAATACTACATAAAAATAAAATTCTGTTTGGATCAATTTAATATAGGAAAGCTTATGATGTAGTAGTGGCATGTGGCACCATGTCTGCTACTTTTTTTTTTACTTGCATTCAGATACAGGCAGGATTGTATTATTCCTGCTTTGATTCTCCATTTAATTGCAATTTGCTCAAGTTTACTACGCCTGCTTCCCTAAAGTCAAGAATTTTAGTGTATTTGCCTAACTGAGCCCTTCTCAAGGTTTTTATATGCATTTTGTAAAAAAAAACATAGATACATATATTATATACATATATATGCCATTTGACTTTTGTTGAAGCCAACTGAACAAAATAGGTAAATGAGGGAGGCATGAGCATAACTTTAAGCTTGATATTTTAAAAGGAATATTATGAACCATAGAATGAAATGGAGGGGATGCATTCACAAAAATGGAATCATATTAATTATAACATATAGTATCTGTATTATATTCCAATATCATATCCATTGAATAAAGAGGAAAAATGAAATGATTTTTTTTGTGAGCTTGAGATCGTTCCACTACCTGACACGAAGTTACTCTGCCTTATCAACAAAAACAGCCTTGCCTTATGCCATGCTTTGCTGTATTTTTCCCTTTTATTTGTAAAAATATATATACGTACATAATTCCTTTGTTTCACGGTTGTGTTGTGCATATATGTATTGCTATTGCTGCTGTTAAGATTCACCGAACAGTAGTTGCAAAAAAATGATATTGAGCAGGGCATAAGCATTTTTATAAAAATGTTATATTCATTATTTGATACCAAAAAATTTCACTTCTCTCCTCTCTGTTTCCTTCGTTTTCCTTCACTTTGTTCTTGGCTTCCTCCCTCGAAAAGAGTCTTCTGAACAAACCACCACCACATCATATTCTCATACCACCATGTTACATACCATAATCATAAGTAATATAAGCTCTCAATTATGAATAAGATACATATTGCACACCACCATCGCCACCAACCACCTTTAATGTATCTCCTCTCTCTCTCTCTCTCTCTCTCTCTTTAATACAAATTTTTTTATTGAAAAACTTTTCTTCTTTGTAAGAAAAAAAACGAAGAATAATGTGCAATTGCAGCAGAGCCTACTACTCCTTCCAATAATAACTAACAGAAATGATGTGTTTGTTATATCTTAACCATACATATATATGATGGTTGATGGCAGTGGTAATAATGGTAGGTAAGAAACATTTTTACCTACACTCATAGTTTTTATTTCTTGACAGTTAACATGGATAGACTGCTCCTTCTTTGCTTGCTTTGATTACGCGAATTTTTGCATAGGTACCTGTGATACAGTACCCCTCGTAATATTAAGAGTGTGCTTCTGCAAAGCTCAATGAAAAGGGCATGGCTCAAAACGTCAATTTTTATGCACCGCAACACTGATCACGGTGATCACTAACTGCACTCTAGGATTGCAGAAACTGGGGAATCAGAAATAAAACTATATACGATACTCAACTAATATACATAGATACTAACTACATTGTTATTTGATATGCATGAGCTTAATGCAGATTTGTGCATTGCATTATTGTTGATGATGATAAATAATGAAAAATAAATGATAATGCGCAAACGTCTGCACTCTGAGCAGTAGTGTATGTAGCAGGAGTGGATGACTATTTAGCATTTTACACAAGTGAGTGAACACAAAACTGAGAGTGAATTTACTTTCGATTCATTTCAACTATATCCTATCCTCCCTGACGAAGCTAAAAGGGTGATTTGAAATACTCATTGTTAGCTCTTGTGCTATACACACAATTATTATTATTTTTGTAGAGGGAGTATATAGTTTTATTGAATTTTTTTTGTGTGTGTGTATATAGCCATTTGTTGATGGGAAAGATTTGTGACAAGAGGACATTATACTCCCTCCACACGTAGTATAGAATAGATTCGCAACATATATATATAATGCTTTGTAACTTTGTAACTTTGTATTCATCATACAGACATACATTTTAGTTGTGAAGTAATACAAATGTTGCATTCATTCTCCCTCACATTTGATACTTACTTACTAACTCGTATGTATGTATATAGTCACTTATATATTGTTCGATTCAAACTGTGTAGACAAGTGAGTGAGATTAACTGTTTTACCAGTTAAAAAAGAATTTGTTTGGTTGAGAGTGACTTTTTGTTACGTTATATACTGCATAACATCTCTAGCATCTTATAGGCCATACTCATGATAAAGTGGATAGCGGTGGTGGCAGCCAAGCAAACATTCAGGTTTCATAAGACATGGTAGCCGTCCTCTCAACAGTGATTCTTGTTTACCGTGTGTGCACTTCTTAGTTAGCCCTTTACTGTTGTGTATTAAATATACAATCAACTCCAAATACAAACGCTTTCTTAGATAATCTCACATAGTCAAGTCAGTGTGATACGAGAGGACTTTTTGTAATGTAATAGCGTATACATATCTCCCTATCTCATTTGCAGTTTTTTTTGCTTCCTTTCTTCAGCTATTCAATTTGTGTGCAGTGGGGACTGCACTTTTTAAAGTGTACATTCATACATATCACATACACATTATTATTTTGATACAAGAAAAGTCACTCATTTTTCTCACTCATTTGCGTGCCTAGCTTCATCCCTTGAACAACACACACAAATGTGTCTCCCCTCCCTTATTACTACCGTTTATTTTAATGTAGGTTTAATTTGTGGACAAAATCTTGAATATACTTTTAACTAAATGTTGTGGATTTGGGTTGTTGGTGACTAGTGACTTTGGCAATGTAAACAGTGTGTGGGATCTTATTTGTTTGATGGAATCTTTGTGGAATCATCCAGTGCTTCATTTATTTCTGACGAAACGGATCAAATGCATAAGTGTTTGATTTTAAAATATTATACTATCTGCTCCAGCTCTGATTAAGTGTGGAGGATTCTACAACATCATGATCGTATTTTGAATATGGATTGATTATATACTTACGATTAGTGCTTCTTCCATCAAATCAATGGACTTTTGGACTTAAAGAAACTCATTTTTCTACAACAACAAAAAAGTACTCTTTTTTATAAATACTTTTTCTCTCTTCATTTTGAACCTTTGAGAGGACCCGCAGTGTTTAAAATAATAACATCACAAATGGGATCATATAGTGGGAAACATTGGACTAAAAATCAAAATCGCGTTATTATTTTAACTTAATAAAAATAATAAAAAAGTGCAAAAAAATCTTCATTTCATCGTACTATGAATTGGATTTAACCCTTTCTTTTTATATCCTTCTTTTTAAAATCCACAAAAATTTTTGTTTCACTTTCGTTTTCGTTCTTCACACTCAACTCATCGTTAAAAATATAATATAATATAACGTTCGCATTGCTGTATAAGTCCTTTCTTGTGAATTCTTCCTCGAGTCTGTTCAACAAAGCTGAGAAAATTATATTTTACGATACTATTCTCTTCGGCTGAAAGTGAATCTTGCCATATATACCTACACAGATATACACCAGACCAGCGTCATAATTCCTTCTTTGTTCACTTTTTTTCATCATCTTTTCGTTTAAAATTTTTTTCGACACGTGTCAGTTTTTATTATTCACTTGAAAATTTGTTGGAGTGCTGAGCAAGAAAAATAAAACAAATTTTTTCGACCGATATTCCTTCCAACCGGATCCTTTCGTTGGATTGACAATCCCTTGTGAATGGAAAATAAAAATTGAGGGGTGGGATTGTTTTCAATTGGATTGTAGTAAAGTATGAGGTA
This sequence comes from Orchesella flavescens, assembly GCA_964034955.1. NCBI lineage: Eukaryota > Metazoa > Arthropoda > Collembola > Entomobryomorpha > Orchesellidae > Orchesella > Orchesella flavescens. The sequence continues at coordinate 25,292,524 of OZ035956.1, read as the reverse complement.
AGAAAATACACCAGAACAATTTTTCAATAATTTACGGATAGCACTTGTGATACGAGTAACCCATAAAACGTGGAGTGTGTGTAGGAGTAAGATAATTTTAAAGAAATTGATTCAAGGCGGTGTCCCGTCATTTAGTATGCAATGTTGTTTAAGTTGTCACTCATAATTTTTAGTTGAAACGTCCATATAAATACTTTTGCCCACTCAACCAAAACCTTTTCCTATATTATTTTATTACCTATATATGCTATATATTCGTATGCTTGTGGTATATACGGATCTTCTTGAGAAGATTTGTAACAATCATAGCTAAAACAAAGAATGAAAAGCATGATAAATGCTTACTGAGAGATTTACTGTCTTGTGATCACTTTCCCTCTTGCTCCCCTCCTGTCAATTGGAATTGCAAAAAGGGGACATGCATCGTAGCATGTAAAAAAAATCACATAAAATCACAGTTAAGTGGTGTGGCACTTTTAAATTATTGAAGAATCAAGTGACTTAATTTTGTGCAATATTGCTTTCCTCCTTAAGAGCATATAACCTAAAAAGATTTTAATGGGAGCCAGATCTACTAGAGTAATATTTTAGTCTCATTCGACGTGTAAATCATCTATTTTGCTGAATGCTTCAAATGATGTTGATATATCCCCTGTCACAAAGCAAAATCAAACGACCTTTTAATAATGTCTGCAAAGTGCCGCGTAACTAGAACTTGCTTATCTTGGCAGACAACGTAGTGTAACGAAGTCAGCGACTTAATTGGAAGCAGCAATCGACTCGCGTTACACGGTAATCTCCCCTTCGCTGCTAATTATGAGCAGAAGCAGTTATATTGTCAATTGTAAAAAAAATTGTTAGTTTGCAGGCATCCTTTGTAGACAGGAGTCTTTGTGATTATTACGCTTCTAAAAGCGGATATAAAGGAGGGATTGCTAATTAATAAGGAGAAATGCTGTTTTATTTGTCTTGTTGGTTGAGTTGAGCGTAATTCCTTATCGCACTTGCTAAGAATATATGATACATAAATATGTAGCGTCTATTCTACATATTATTACACATCATCATTATTCATTTCATTCATCATCAGCTTTAGACTTGACTATTGAACTTTGGATTGCATTGGAGTGAAATGAAAAGGACTGAGCTGAAAAGAGAGAGAGATTCTTTTGCTGTGAGCGAGAGTGAAATGCTTGCGCAACTTCTCACAATATCCTTTTAAAATATCCTCTCGTCACTCGTGGTTGTGTTAATGAAAAGATCTGTATCTCGGTGTTTACTTAACGATTTTCGATTGTAAAAAATCGGTTGCTACAAAGGAACATTTGCTTAATATAAATGGTTCCCCCTTTCCTTTCTTGTGGTCTATCACGATCGTCACGTCATCATCATCATTTTACATCTAATATGAAGCATTATACGCTATGTATGTTTGTATTTTCTGCAGCCAATGACGTTGCTCGTACATAACGGTAATCCATTATAGATGCGCTCTTCATAATCTAACTGTGCAATTTTTTGTAATGTACTTTCATGAAATAATGACTGGATTGGTCTTCAGTTTTCTCAGACATGAGGAAGTAAACACGATATGCCGGTGTGTTGGGGTGAATCATTATGATTAATACTTCTTGTCAGTTTATGGAGAAGTTCGCACCACTCTATAGGTTGTGCTTGTTTCTTTTCTACATCCGTCTACCGTCTACGTCTGGTATGCTTGAGAACAGTATAGCATTTTAGCTCCAATTTCCTTGAGTTCAGGAGGGCGTTCAGGAAAATGAGTTTTGTAAATGTTAAGTAGGTTTAGTAAACGTGAATCTTAACTTCAGCAGATGGTAAGGTTTTAAGGAAATACCTTGAACCTAAAATTTGTACTCCATTTCCATTATAATTATTATACTGTTGATTGAAGACTGCCTCAATCATTGTGTGTACCCATTTTGTTCCTTTCATGTTCTAATTAGATTTTCCTCATTCATCATAATAGTTTTTCCCATCGATTATTCATGTATATGAATTCATTCCAAGTAGGTATTTTTTGATTGAGTAATATAGCATAAATTGTTTCATGCCACAATGCAATCCACATTAAGCCTTTAGGAAATATGCCTTGGAAAAAAATGAGGATGCGCGATTGGCATGTGATTATCATGTTTTGTCGTGTAGAATAATGATGGGATAACGAAGAAGTGAAATGAAATAAAAATTGCAAATAAAGCTGCAATAAGCAACTGCCCGTTTCTGCTAGTTATGCAAGTAAACTATTGTGATTGCAAGAACTATTATGATGTGGACTTTAAGACAAAAAAAAGTGTGCCAAAAGGAGAAGTCGCTAGGAGTCGGAAGGAAGTGAGCAATACACGCAACTCACTTTTATTTTAACGACTACACGTTTCTCAACATTGCCTCTTCTGTCTTTTTCTGTATCTCTTCATCTTCTTCCGTTTTTTTCCTTCAAATCGAATGTGCTTTATTGGTTGATGGTGATGTAAAAGGAGAGGGTGGACAGCTGCCATAACCCCTTGTCAATACAGATTTTTATTCCTTCCAGATTTCCTATTAGATAGTAATTTGTTCTTGTGATGTAGATTCAAAATGGGATATTATTCATAAGGCAAAAAGCGGATGATGATGATGATGACGAAGCATATATATTCGAAAAATCGAATAAAAAAGTTTACCAACAAGTTTGACCAGTTGTGAAGATCTTTAAATTGCAAATTCACTTTATTGTTATGTAATAAAAAGAAGCGTTCTCCTTGTTGTAACTCCGCATATTGTTTTTACAGTTTGTAGCACACAAGTGATAGATTGTATTGTAATGATGGTGATGATGAACGCAATGATGTAATAATATAACGGAAGACATGATGTGGATATGGAAGAGGGAGGATGAATAAAAGAAGGATGCAGTGCAACAAGATACAAAAGAACGAAAATCCTGTTCGATCTGATGTTGCCAAACATGATGATGACGACTATGAGATTACATGTAAAACGTGTGCAAATCAGCTTGTGCAAATTAAATACTAGCGACCCCTTTTACATTCTCTGATAATCCTATATGGCAAATGGGTTATATATGGAATTGTAACGGTTGGGGTAGCTTTGGTGCCCTGCGCATGAGAAATACATCTGGAATTGAGTCAAACAAATATGAGTCACAATGTGGTTGGTAGTTGTAAATGTATTTGGGTCCTATGTATAACTCTTCACTTTTACAAATGCTCATGTTATATCATCAGTAGACGATTTCAACCACAAGAAAATCCCATATTGTTACAAGAGAGATGGCAAAGATAAAAGAATAGATTGCAACAACATCTTTCTTATGTGGGTTTTCCAAATCCTCATCCGTGCAGGTGTGAAGGTACATACTTAAATTGAAAAGGATATTTAATGATGCAGTAGTTTGCATTTTCAACTTAATGCACTTAAGGATATGACGATGAGAAATAGCTAATAAAACATCACGGCCAGCTCTGCAATTGCAATCACGATCGCCCTACCCTCCGCGCGTACTCATATTAGTAAGAAGGGGATAAAAAAGTCTAAGTCATACAGGCAGCAGCAGCGTCCGTCCTAAATTAGTGTGCATACTGTTGGCCACCGAAAGTCTAGCATTAAAAAGCTTTGTATGTCAACAACAATCTCGTGATGAGAATGCATACTTGGTAAAGTATCAATCATCAAGGTTATATCATCCAATTAACTACACTTGTCAACGTCAATTCTTGGTGGCCGTGTGAATGTGACGTAAACTAAACGGTGGTGTCGATATCGATGGATGCGGTTTTTAATGTTTCTGCGGCACCTTGCTCATAAATACGTCTTATCTTCTGCGTGCTTTTACTTTTTTTTCGGGAAATTAGCTAGTGTGCGGTGTATTTGTATACCAATTCCACATGCAAAAAAGAACGACGATTTTTTACTCGAAATCTGCAACAAAGAAACAATTCACCGCATTATTTCGTCATTTTTCATAAAGCTTATGGTTGTCTGTCTGTGGTAAAGACTCGAATAAGTTTGTTTTCCTTTCCAAAAAAAAGTTATTATTATTATTATTATTATTAACGACTTTATTGCAGATCTGTGTTTTCAAGTACATGATACACTAATCCATAACTGTAGCACCTCACAATATACATAATAACTCATAACAGTAACATGGAAGCTGTGTGCGGAGGAAAAACCTTGATAAAAAAAAACCATTTCAGGGAGAAAAAAAACAAACAAAATAGCACAAAAAAGGGAATGACAAAAAAAAACTCACACACAACAGATCACTTTCTGTCCTATTCAGCCAACTTCCAGTTTGTCAATAATAAATACATGCATTTGTCATGGTTCATAATTACAAGTTATATCATTAATTGATTAAACTATTAAGTATTCAGTTCAGATAAACGCTGCCTACAGTCCAGTCCGCAACTTTCGCCAATGGAAAGAACGACTCAGGAAAGTATCCCCAGCGTACAAAGTTAAAAAATAACAAACTCATCATATCAATCATATCACCAATAGTATAAATCATACAGAGAGAGAGAAGAAAAATAGCACAGTTTTAAAATTAAATTGTTAGTGAGATACACTGCCTACAATCCAGTCTGCAACTTTCGCCAATGGAAAGAACGACTCAGGAAAGTATCCCCAGCGTAATAGAATTCGCGACGTGATAGAGGTCAAGATCGTTATGTTATCACAAAAGCAGATCAATTTAGAGCAGTATTCATACCCTGTCACATTTATGCTAGGTCTGTCAGTAATCACTCATTTACTTATGTTGGTTCCTTACAGCTAGCTCAGTCACGAGAATCGCTTACAGTAAAAAATATGGTCATATAGCAGCTAATCTTCTTTATTGAAACGTAGCATCAAGCATATATACTTACTATATCACGCCAACGTAATCTCTTTAAAAATATGTTTCAAGGATACATTTGTCTGAAAAACAAACTTGTATTAAATAAGTTTTCTTAAATAGAGACACTCGCAGTCGTCTTTTATGTTCAAATGCATATTTTGAAGAATATTGATCTTCCAATTTCAGCCTTAAGCCTTTAGTGTCAGACTGGGTGGAGTACAACAAGAATCTGAATATTTTAGTTGATCTCGGTATTGTTACAATATTATTGTAAATGACTATATAATCTTTCCCCTTCAGCATATCAAATATTATAACAAAATAATATTCTTGTCGATGGATATTATGTCGTGTGCCTTAATTTGTTTTGCTAACGGCATGCCATGTCAGGCAGGAGAAGATGAAGGGAGCGAGCAGAAAGAGAGAGGAACATGAAGTAAGACTCACGATTTAACCTTTGACACTGTCTGAACGATTGTTATAATATAATTTTTATTGTTACCAATTGAATATTGAATCCCTGAAATAACAACATTCATTTTTATATGTCACGGCTGCACTTCTTTAATATTTTTAACATATAACAATTTTGTTTCTTAAGCTGATGCTCTGCTTTCACAAAAAAAACTGGTTGGGAATGTCTACACGGTTGGGAATTTTATGGTGACATTTGACATTACAAAAGGCAGCAATACATCCACAATACATTGGCATATATATCCTCAAGAAACATTTTCCAATTTGTAGAAAGTTTTCTATTTCTCAGAAAATTATAAAATTCATTTTGCAAAAAAAGTTGTAAGTGTGAGCAAGTTTGTTGATTCAATGGTTTTGCCAATGAATCATAGAAGCTTGATTGAGAAAACAGCTTTAGTTTAATCACCTGTTGTCTCTACGAACATATTATTTATTCGGATGTATAAAGAAATTAACATTCTAAACCATGTACAGTGTACATGGTTTATCACTTTTGCCAACAAAAGATTTTTACATTTAAGCTTGAAGAGAATATCTTTTACTGGAAAAAATTCTCCCGTTGACACCCTATTCCACTTTATGGCCATCTTTTAAGGTGGCTTTTAAGAATAATACCATAACCGCATACATATATATCATGGTTGTAGACAGTCTTCTTTAATTACAATAGATGATTAAGGCGTTGAATCTGGCTTGTTGCTCTGAATTATATATCCTGATGGCTTAATACTTTGATGATACTACGTGACGTGGAGTGAGTAACAAGGTAGTGATTATGTATTAGCACATTATAATCCACTCACTGTATTTACCTTTTCAAGGTACACATACATAGTTGGGTTAATTAATGAAGATGATGAAAGGCTAGCATGTCAAAAGTAGGCTTATTCCCAGTATAATCCAGTGTTAAATGCAGGTTGTATAGGTCTAGAGAGTTCATTTGATACATGATGATGAGCGGAGCGGTATAAAACAGTTTGAAGGTCATTATGAGTCACAGAAGCCACTATATAAGTACGAGAAGCCTTTCTTTACTTTACCTTGTCTTGACAAATGAAGGAAATAATCACTAAAGTCTAGTTCGCATATCCTATTATAACGATGTGATTACATGTCTTATCACAGAGGCTTATCCTATGAAATTGTCCAAGTCCAGTAGTGATATCTATATTTCATAGAGTTGATAGACGACAAGGAAGCACAAAGAAATTTGCATAAATTCAAACTTGTTCACAGTTGCTGGAAAAAATTATACTCTAATTTCTCACGCCCACTGTAGCATCTCATACATGCATTCTCATCTCCAACTTGCTTCAACCAGAACAAAAGATTTTTTTATTCAAACTGGTAATCTTTTTGATAAATGTAAAAAGCTAGCTGAAAATGGAAGCTTGAGAGTTAATTAATATCCGTATTCCGGATACATTCTCCACAAATCTTCCTGCTGATGATTGTAGCATTTTTATATAAAAATCTGTCTATTCTGTCTCAGCAACGCATTCCCATTTGATAGCACTTTTTACACCCCCGCATTGCTCAACGTTTCGTTTCTTTGTTCTTCATTTATATTCCAAACCTAGCAATTATTTTTCCTCTGACCTGAACCAGTTGCCATTCATCTTTCAATTTCTACGTCTTTTTCTTCTCTCCCTCTGGTTCAAGATCATTATCCTTTTGTGTAACACCGACATTCACTTCACCTTGTCATGTCTAAGCAGAAGAGAAAGAACCAGCCCCTTTGAATTTTTGCGTATTTCAAAATCTCTCATCCAAACTAGAAGAATTTCAACCCAGACATGATCATTCTTGACTAACTTTTGCCTTATACCGTCCACCTATTATACAAATACAAATCATGTTACAATTTTTGTTGCATAATAATGTTTGTTTAATGTTCAAACAGTGTACATGTCAGGAAGTTTTGTTCAAACAGGCACACATCAAAAATTTATCGACATCGCCACATACCTTATGAGCACAGAAGCAGTAATCACTAATCACTATTTGACCTGCCAACCTCCTACCTATGTGTGTGGTACGACTTACACATGTACAAGTACCCTCCACGAGCTGTTCATCAAAAGAAATTATCATGTTAAATAATGTTATTATGCCAGCAACGTTAGCTCACGTAATATATTAATGCGATGTGTGTGTTAGTACTCTAAAGTATTGATGGGGTTACACTCATAATGATAAAGAAAAAAATTGACGTGTGTACTATGATGATAAAGTAGACACGTACTACGTACGTACCCTTAAATATTATGTATTTTTACCATTCATTCTTATAAGCCTTTTTGTAAGAAATAACATGTTTCCATTTATAATATGTACTATATATATTATGTCGCTGGTTGCATAAGGTCCAGCTTGTTGGGTAACTATTTTCTTGTCGTTTTTTTGAGCCTCGTGAGTGAACAACAGAGTTCAAGATAGAGAGTAATGTTCATGGGTTAAGGTTGAAATGCAGTAGCAGCAGCAGTGTACTTGTTGCATCAAGAAAACATTGCAAATTACAGAGCTCTCATCTATTATAAAAAGGTTGTGTGTAGTGTGCAATGCAATTCATTATTATTCAATTGAAATGTACAAAGTACAAAGCATGTATTAACACTAACGACTGACTGAAATGAGTAAAGCTCATAAAAATATCGCAGTTGTTTGCTAAACTAAAATCATGCTCATTTTTCTAAATGCTCTTGAGAGACAAATATCGTCGCTCTCTGTCCTACAGTCTATAAAGAGAAATGAAAGGGTTGAAAGGGAGAAAAAAATTATCATACCGAACCAATTCTCTCCTCTACTTTTCATTATAACAATATATTATGGGACTCTTGTGTACGTACGAAATGAAATGATTTTTGCATGCGTGCACGGTTCAAAGGAAAATTATGTCATAAGAGTGTATACCTCACCCTTACCCATAAATTTCCACTTTCATTAGCGTCATTAACGAGGAGTAGCTACAAAGTAAGTAGCAAGGGAGGAGGAATGTAATTTAAATTTAAATACAATATTATCCATTTTTTGGCCCTTGTCGAAAGAGAGTGAGCGAGTGAGTGAGGAGATATAATCATCATGATGTAATAAGTCCAAACATGATTTTAACATTAAATACTCTGATGAAGAAGGGAAAGGAGAGCTTGATTTATTGGTGTTCATAAAGCGAGCTGTAAATATATATATTGCTAAAAGTATGCTGCAAGACTACACAATTCACATTAAAGCATGCTGTGATTCGGATGTAGAAAAAAAGTTGAAACTTGAGCTAGATCAAAATTGCCTAAAATCCAAAAAGCTACGAAAGCAAAAAACGAATTCAAATTTTTTTTACAAATATATTCTGAATTCATGATGTAATTACAGTAATTTCGAAATACTGACCTTGTACACCTCTACTAACTGCCACCTACAAAAATAATAAATTTTTCAACAGCAGCACATAACTCAAATGAGCAAAAGTGTGACAAAGGCAACACCAAGCAGGAGCAACTTTTTCTTTTTCTTTGACTTCAAATTTGTAACTTGTCTTTTCCAATCTACTTTATGGTTGGACTTATAAATTTTTCATGATGATGTCGTTCATTATTCATATAATTACAAAATAAGTAATAAAAATTAAGTATACAGAGTAAAAAAAATACGAGCACTTATTTGCGTGTCAGGCGCCCCATTTCACTATCCGTCTGTCTAAGCAATAACGGTGCAGCAGTAGTAGCAGTCGAGAAAATGCTTTTAGCTTTAACCCCATAAGAAAGATGGAGGAGGAGGATCCCATGCCCGTCTCCCCAATTCCAAACCAAATTGGCAATTTCTGCATAAAAAAGTTATTATCTCGATAAAATCTATTCAATATTTCTTATTATAAAAGAGGATGAGTCCTGCTGATAAGTTTATTACTGACAAACCACCACAATAGCAGCAGCAAAGGGGTGAAGGAGAGACGATGACATGACATTTGCAATTGATGGTACTGACTGACTGCTTAATGATAATGAATATGCACATGCAACTTAATGGAATTTGAAAGGACAAGAGAGGCAGTTGATCACCACCAATAACTAAGTTACGATATTTGCAATTTTGTTGGTACTGATGATTACGATGAGGCTCGGGAATTGAGGATGTGATGAGTATGTTAACTATTGAGTGAGTGGTTACTGAAGGAGGAGAAGAAGATACCGATGTCATGTCGGCATGCCCCTTTCTGTGCAAACTGTGATCATCATCAGTCATGTCATCATCATATTATCATGGTCACATGGATTTTGACCACTTTGCTAATGAGAAAACCCTACATCAAATCAAAGCCCTTCATATTTGGAATGCTTTTAAATAAGAAATAAATTTGAAAACTGCAACCCCTTTGCATTCTCCTTTTGCTTGTTCTTGTCATTCTGCATGAGATTGTTTCTTCTGTCATGTACCGCTTGTAACTGTTACGTAACTTTATAATAGTATTTTGTATTGTAAATTTTTAAGTCGAATTATAATGTGAACAAACAAACTGAAAGGTATGCATGCATGCGTGTCAAAATGTATTTTCTTGACATCTTTTAAGGCTCAGTATTGATATTAGGGATTGTGTAGATAATAATTTCAATATCGATTTCCGAATCTAGCTTTTCATGATTATCTTGTTGTTCAATGATTTTCCTCGGTCTGCAAAATATTTATGTGCAATTTCTGAAGCAATTATCATATGATTATACGCTGCTCTGCACAAATTTAACGAGCCTTTATTATTACGTGACTATATACCAGTTTTGATCAATTCAGGAAATTAATAATTGCAACGAATATGGAATCGTATATTATATGCTGCAAACGTGTACAGGGTGGTTTGAAGCATGAAATAATCATTTGTTATTTACTCCAGTGTTGTATATGCACCTACTGCGTGATCTACCTAAAAGTTGTAGTAAGTAGCTGAAAGGAATGTGTTCCAACTTTACGAGCAGAAAACTTGCTAGAAGTAATGAATTTCTCAGCTTGTAAATGTAGAATTGCGAACTTAATCTTTGTTGCTGAAATGCTGGAACAACATGGAATTTGTTGTTCACAGACGTGTCAGAAGTCAGGAAATTCTGTACCAACTTGTTATGATGTATGACGCAACCGATTTTACCCATTGATTTAGTTCGTTAATTAGTAAAATGATACCGCAAAAATGTGTGGGCATTTTTATTAATTAACACGTTGCAACTAAGCTCTTAGTGCATATATGCAAAGTATTGGTGATCCAGCTAAGAAACTAGGAAGACAAGCATACTTCTGGGAATACATATGTACACGTATGCTACTACAGAGAATAACAACAATAATAAGCGATACAATCCGAATCCCACCACCTGCGAACCACAATGAAAGAAAGACCACCCTTTCTACACCTTAGCATCCATTGCGTCAGTTTTGTGGTGGAAGATGATATAGATTATCGGATTATGTTCAATCAGCTTTTCTTTTTCTTTCATATGACGTCTACCACAAAAGTTAATTCAGGAAGTTTTCGCTCAATAATTAATCAGTTCATCGTCTGAACATGAAATGTTTGAAAGAGAATTTGCTGTAATTGGGGAAAATAATAGTAAACTCGGCATTTACCGTGTTTAGAGTAGGTAAGATGTATTTGAGCACGTTACGTTTCTTATTTTACCACTATGATATCAATCAAAATGATGAAAAATGAGTTTACAGGTCTGCTCACTACCTGAAATTGCAATGTAGTTGTGTACCTGGATCAAGTTTTGCACCATGTAATCCTTACACATGTACATTATATGCGTGTTACATCATTTTTTACTTATAGGCACCTCATATTTTGGGTGAAGTTGTAACTTAATATTTTATTTGCAATAAGAGCATGATGCTGCCAACGCCAACCAGTTTCATATCAATTCGTACGTATGCTCCTCTGTCCAATTTTCCTTGTTGTGTGTTGACTTGACCGCACTCCAGGCCTTTATCATATTGTGTGCGCGGTTATCTGTACAAGTAGGGACTAAACTTTGCAGACGCAAGAAAGCATAATATGGCAATAAGTTTTTCTTCCAAGGTCATCAAAATTTTTATGAAAGGTGAATAATGTGAGATGCTGTATTAGCTTCATCCAACCAATTTTATTACCCTCTAACAACAAAAAGCTATTTATATACATTATGTTGGATACACTCAGGTTGTGAGGCACGGACAAAGTTGGACTGGAATATGAGAAAGTCAGTGGAGTATATCGAGAATTAGAGAGGTTGGGATAAGGTACCTAAAAGTCAGCAAAAGCGAATCTTTTATTTTTTCTTTATCATCTCTTCGCATGATATCTTTACATTTCCCTTTTCGCTATGCTGCGTTTGCTCCAAACCAAACCATACCATATTCTTTTCGCATGTTAGTACTCATTCAAAAATATACTTGATTTTTTTGCTTACTCCTTTATGAAAAATTACAAGAGTTTTTAAAAAGACAGAAGATTTCATTAAGCGTTTGCTTAAGTAAAAAATACAAATACTTTGTTTGAATTCGCATCTGGATTTGATGGAGGGCTCATATATAACTTCCATGATAATCTCCTCGCATGCCTATTGCAATTGTGTATGGTTGTCTGTTGAATGCCAAAAGGGATAAAAAAAATGCTAAATCCCTTAAAGCGAAAATGTGCATAATATGCAAGCTAAAAGCAAAACCATAAAGATGATGATGATGACTGTGACTGGTTAGTTTACTGGTTTTGTGAGTTACGCACGGAGGCAGACAAGACAGGTACGAGTCCTTCTTTCTTCTATCTCTCATAAGCTACCTATTTGGTCTCGAACGAACGTGTTTTTCTGCTTATGTAAAAGCTAGAGAGATACATTTGAGATAGGAGAATGGGAGAGATGAATTTTCCATAGTTGCATGATGATACACACAAAAAGAGATTCACTTGAATGCTCTCCTCAACACCAGAGCAGCTTTGCATCTATCTCCAAAACCAAAGCTAACGTGCACAATAAAGAAGTGCACAGATAGACACATTGGAGCAGTAGCATCAGATCTAGGTTTTGCATGCTTGGGTTGATCATGGAATAGGATGATGATGATGATGGAGTTGAAGTCCATAAGCACAGGTATGGTGCCTATCTACCTGTAAAAGCCATAGCTAACTTGCCTGCTTCTGCTGCTGCTCATGAAGACAAAGCCAGGTAGACCACGGAGAATCACCAGCATTTGCCTGCTTGCAGGGTTGCTGTAAACACACATCCTCTCGCGTGGTCCTTTTTCGTCAAAAAAACGATAAAATAGGGACGACAGTGCAATAGAAATTATATAGAAATGTGAAAAATTTATATTCACTTGACACTTTTTGCATTCTCGTTTACTCAACCGAAACAAACCACCACCAACACCAAACACTGCGGCTGGCTCTGCAGTTTAGTAACGAATAAGATAGAACAACCATTTTGGTACAAAATCCTTTTTTATCTTGCGCAACCACATTTTAGTTCTTTGATGGATTCTTACACAAAGAGGGATATCAAGATTTGTGTCATTTTTAAATCTCCGATCAATGGGATAACCGAGTAACTTAAAATGCCAACGTGTCAATGAAATTAGTCGGAGGACACATTTACATCTGTAACATACACATGACATAATTCGGCTGTGATTAAAAAATTGCAAGTTCACGCAGCTTATATATGCTGTTCTTCTTTCTTGTCGCAGCATTGACATAAATGTCATTTGAGTGATTTAGATGTGATTGATTATGTTCCTAGTGTAAAAGTTTTTAACTCACAAAGTTATTACACACTGTTATTATACAAATAGCAAACAGTTATGCGAAAATGCCAATTCTGATCTGAATAATTAACTAATTAGCAATCCTATCACTTTTTTTATTCCCAAATCCTATTCCGTCTCTTTTGATTAGTGTTGCTAATAAATATAGTAAACAAGTAATGACATCATTATATACAAGACAGCTTACCTGAAATGTGCATGTGAATTAAAAACAAAGCATACAATAATATACAACTTTTTTGTTGAGTTTTTTACGCGGAGCAAATCAAGCTTTCAAGGAAAAAGAACGTGTGATGTGATACACTTCTTCATTCTTTTCTTTCGTTACACGCATTTTTGTATCCAATTAAAGTATTACGTGTTCAATTATTATGTTGGATGCATCAGTATAGGATTGAGATAAAAAGTGGTGCAGAAAAAAGTGAGTGTCAACTTGTCAACTAAAGTGAATAAGAGAGTGACGAAAAGGAATAAAAACAACAACAACGTGATCAAGAAAGGGAATTATATTAAATTTCCCATTACTTCAGGTTAGGCTTTGGTCACTTACTTTTTTTTTTATTGTTTCTCTTATATTTTCTGTGTATCTTATCTAATAAAAGTGTTATATAATGCTGTATAATAACACTAAAGCCATCATGAATGCAACTTTTGGAGAAAAAATATATTGCATTTCAATTGAGGATACTTTTGCATTCAAACTGCATAATTGACAAAAGTTTCTTGCAATGTCCATGTGCAAAGTATTCAACACTTTTATAGGATTCCCTTAAAGGAAAAACTGCAATTTAGCAATAGCTACACCCAGACATAAAAGATCAGAGTAACAGATCAATAAAGACTATTTCGTTCCTGCTTCAGGCAAATCAACTTTTATGCATCAGATCAGAATGTCTCAATCACTTGCACTTTACCCTTCTGATATTTAATTGATGGGATGCGATTACAGTGACAAAAGTGTGCAATAAGATTTACTTTTTAGACTGTCACACTTTTGATTGGGTTAGCTAACCGAAATGGTATTGAGAAAACATGTCACGTCCTTATGTGCATTGCTCTTACATCGTTGATGATGATAATGGCGGATGTGTCTTTTTTCGAAGCTACACATAAGCTGAGCATGAATAATTGTATTTTGAGATTTTACTCCGGTTAAATTTGTATCTCCTTTTTTAAAGGAATGACACATAATAACACACTTGTTGTCGCACACACGCCTTTTGATGTAACCATGTACCGGCACCAATTGAGCTCTGAGCAAAATAATTTCCTTGCCTTGATACCACAAGGATTTCCATCATATTTTACCTAATCGTCATGTTCCGCCTGATGAAAAAGCATGTTGCATTATTATTGTAGCAAAAAATAAAGCTTCGTCGTTTCAGAAGTAGCATAGTACATTAGGCAGCCGAGTAAAATCCTTCGCTTGTATTGTCCGTGTAGTGCAGAAACGAATACTACCAAATGCATTATTTTTATGAGACAAGGCAGCGGTTCATTTCTTTGACAATTTTAAACATTTTAAGAGCGTGATCAGTGATGCTGCAAATGAGTCATTTATTGATCGTGTTGTGAACAACAAACACAATGTTGCCCTCCCATTATAAAAGAGTGCATAAAGTACAGACAGTTGTTGTTTGTATCTTTATGGATATTCATAAAGCGAATACAATGTACTTTCCCTTTCTGAAGACTAATGAAGCATAATATAGACCAACAGTATAAAAAGGGATTGATCAGTGTAGTTAATTTTTATGCGCTTGATTATTTTATAAACAGTTTTTAATACGACTCTTTCTTCTGTATTCCTTCACTGTATCACAATTGTGTAAATTGGGCTTGTTTCCCACTTGATAACAATCAGAAAACACTGCGAGTTTAGTCAGTTACTTGAAGAAGTAGTGATTCCTTGCTTTGTGAAGCTGCATGTATTATATGTAGTATATCCGTCGTGATAGAAGAAATTATAAGGATGAAGGATATATTGATTTGATAGATGTACATATGAATGTAGCGAACTCTTTGCTTTCGATTTTACTCATGTTGTCGACTGTATTAAATGTGCATTTTTATTTATTAGTAGTAATATTGCTACCGACTGGCTGGAGAAGTGTATTTCATTACTCTTGCCTAAATATTAACCCATATGTCGTATTTTTATATACAATGTACAATGTTACACTTGACTGAGTCGGGGGAGTGTAAGCATGCCTTAACAAAAAGATAACTTATGATTACTTTAATCAGCATCCTTTTGGACAGTCTTGAAATCATTGAATTCCGTGACACTATATATACACAATATCAATGTGTTTCATTCATACCAAACAAAACATCATACCA
The DNA here is from genome assembly GCA_964034955.1 of Orchesella flavescens. Taxonomy (NCBI): domain Eukaryota; kingdom Metazoa; phylum Arthropoda; class Collembola; order Entomobryomorpha; family Orchesellidae; genus Orchesella; species Orchesella flavescens. Next base: position 25,277,061 of record OZ035956.1, on the reverse strand, counting down.
CCTCGGAAAATCCCTGCTTGCTTGAACTCTGTGTCTATATTTTGTGACTTTTAATGCACGCTTGCACAATGAATCATGCACTTTATAAAGTTAACTTAAAACAAAGAACTTCTCTCTGCCTCATACTTATCAACACTTTTTGTAGTAGCAATTTATGATGATGATGATTAGATACTTTACAGATCTTAGGGTTGAAGGAAGGTATTTAGCAACAAATTCTTTTTTTGATCTCAAGAATAAGAAGGTGCTCACATGCAAGCAAGCAAAAGTATATCTCTATACCTTTAAATTAATAAGTTGCCTAATAGGTAGGTATTCATTTCTTTTTTTTTGTTAAATCTCCTCCTCCACTTATATTATGTTGTGACGCGGTAAAACCCTCTTGCAGAAGAGGTTATATCTCTTACTATTTTTGACGTAGATTTTGGTAGTAAAATGCAGCTGTGCATAAAGTGTGCAAAATGCTACTTAGTCTTTTGAAAAAAAAGTTACGTACATATGCTAAATGATGTGTATGCATGTATTTATGAACTATTCTTGTTATATATATATGCATCCTTCACTATATCTTTGCTTGCACAAGAAGTGCACAAGAAATGTTGAAAGTACAAAAAGTTTTCTTTCTGTAAGATGCTAATGAAGGGCTAAAGAGTGGTGCAGTTAAGTAAATAAGGAATAAAAATATATATTGAACAAGAGTTCAGCACACCAAACCAAGCCACAACACTACGTTTACAAAAACTGTACTTCAAGGCTGTTTATTTTTCATTTGCAGACAAAAACTCTAAAAAATATATAGTGAAGCCGGTGATAGACTGAGCTGAAAAGAATTTCTATGCAAACTTGTATAATGAGTAAATGCGTACACACTGATTCCTTTTCTAGACGATTTTTTTTTTCGAAAGAGGTTGGCAAAATTGCCACATCAAGTGGGTCCTTCTGTACATTGTAAGTGCCTTAGTTGATTATTCTTGTCGATGAATGAGAATAAAAGTGAGCGATTGTGGGGATTACTTATTATGAATACAAAATTTGTTGCAGAAACAGGGTGGGAGGAAAATTGCAAAACTCCAATTGCTTTTTATACAACATTACTTTGTATAGAAATTATCAGCCATATATAAACTGAACTTTGAAATGTTAGGCTTATTTGAATTAGAATGAAAGAATCTGTATCAGATTGCTCAAGTACATTAATTAAATTTGCGATTGATGTAGTGCCAGAGACTGCATTCATTGTTATCAACCATATATTATTTCAAGTAGTGAGAATGCCACACTTGTTGAGTATTCTCCGATTACGATTGCGTATTGGCGGTTTGTGCGTGGGAGAATAATATCAAATATGACATGGTACTGCACTACTGTGTTAGTGTGTTGTGGAGGTGTCGTTAGAATAATATTGGATTATGAAGCACCATATTCGTGTCATTAGCACCATTATTTACGTGTGTGCACACTCCTACACGGATATCATTATTGCTATCAAAGTTACTCTTTTAAATGCACATGGACAACATTTTAGGATACGTTTCCAAATATGTTATTCTAATTACATCAACATATATATATATGCACAGTAGTTTATTTTAATGCGATTCTTATCAAAGCGTAACTCAATTATCAGATAAAAAACTTGCATTATGCTCATTTGTCTGATTTTTATCATGGTGTGCAAATGCAAACCCTTTTAAATCTGAATTGTTTACGTGCAAACCTGGTTTTCAAAATAAACATCAAAGTTTTCATCATGATATATCATATATGACATTCCATTCGCCTTTCCAAATCATTGCCCCAACTACCCATGAACACTTTTGTTCTAAAATTAGTTCATTTTTGTTTTGTTTTTAAACAATGCATAAAAGCAAAAACTACTAGTCACACATGGTAAATAGTGCTGCTTTCTTGTCCTTTCAGTGCCTCAAAGTTGATGTGTACGAGTAAAGTTAAAAATGAGTCGGGAACTACAATTTTGAAGTGAAATGTAAGAATTTTCAAAATTGTGCCTAACAATATGCCTTGGTAGTAATAAGCAGTCATTTCATAGAAGAAGGGCAGCAAGCCTTCAACCTGCTCCCATATTAAACAACTTATAAATGCGTTGTTATTCCATTCGCATACACACCTCAATTCATATTATTACTCATTGTCAACTACTACATTTTTTGCTGGTTCTTCTTAGTCTAAAAAAAATGCCACAATCATATAAGGTTATAAGAGCAAACTTTTGCTGAGAATTACTCATATTTTAGAGGATAAAAACTCTTTTTATCTTAACACGACACGTATGACATTTTTACAAGATTGCGATTTGTCACCTGCAAATAAATATTCCATACGCAAGCCTGCTGAAACCTATTATTTCATTCGTCTTTTTTTAAAGCAATATGTCTCAAGCTACACTTGTCAAAAGGAGAAGCCGAAAGTATTACATGATGGCTCAAGTGTCCTATCTCATTGTCAAGTCTCACATAATCGTCATATCATCATTGCAGAGTATAAATTAAATGGGAAAATATGCACACATATTTCTGTATTCAAGTCCCACGGTGAAGTACGCACCATAAAAGATGTTGTGCATGCATAACGAAACGAGTACTTGCGACTATAGAGGCTATAGGTATCATCAAAATTACTTGTGTTGTGGGTGGATACCTTATACTCTAAGCACATAACTCTCGGTCTTTTCTTTTATCACAAGTTGTGTGTGTAGGTGTCTAGGTACTAATCAAAGTCTCATACAAATGTTGGCTGTGACCTTTGTACAAAAATTTCTCACGCTATCATAACAACTTACTCCTTCTTTTAGCAACTAGTTGCAAAGCCAAATAAATATTCCTACTTGTGAAGTCTTCCAACATACCATCCATGTTTGATATTTTCTGTGCTAGTTCCACATGAAGGGATTGTGTGTTGGCGCTGTGGCTATTTTTACTCTATCGCCGCAATTTATTTTTGCAGTTAAAGTCGATGGATGTTTAGCCTTGAAAAATAAATTTTTATGCCTATTTTCGTTCATGTAAGCTAAGTAGAAAAGTTTTAATTACTTGCGAAAAAATATTGTGCTTTTTACGATACTAATGCAATCGTTTCATCATCATCATTGTAATCCTCGTGACCATATCATTGCTGAGGAATATTCCTCCTCCTCATCATTGTCAAGTTTTCTGAAACTGAAACCAAGACGAAAATTTTATTATTAATAACATTTTTGAAGCCGCAAACACGCCTCCAGCAATTATCTTAAGAATATGATGACTTGTGCATCTGTGTGATGTCCTTAACAATTCAATATACCACTAAACTAAGATGTGATATGAGCCATGATCCATCTTGTACGAAACGCATGAATGGCTTCATTTCATCTCTGCATCAGAGAGAGAGAGAGAGATAATCACTTTTGCATGCTCGTCGTGGTGGTGGATGTGATTGAGGAGTTGTTATTCATTCAACGTTATGATTTAATAACGCCATAAAATCCACATTTTTTTTCTATATTTAAGCTTGTCTAGGAAAGATGAGTTGAGTTGTGAGTTATGATTAGCATATATTTTGTTGTGGAAAGAAAATAGTTGGTTTGCTTTATAGCTACACAAAGACAATAGGAAAAAAGTTGAGGAAGTAGAGTAAAACCCTTGCTCATCATGTGTACGAACATCTACCTGTACAAGACTCATCGTTATTTCCATGTTTTTCTTTCTCAAGTTGAATTCTTGATCAAGCAGATGCTTTTTGCATTTTATTACTATGAAAAATAGCAGTTGCTATATTTGCTAGCTGTTGAAGACGACTATTTATATGCGATTTGCATGTAAGCTAACAAGAAAGAAGAATTTTTTAAATAAAAAAAATATATAATATGCAGAGAGTGAAATGAAATAGGAAGGGATATAGTAGTGCTGCTCCTACTTTGCTCACGAATGATAGTAGTTTCCACATTTTTTTGCCCATTTTCTCACGTCAACCACAACGAAAAGTTTCATGATCTATGGTCATTAAAGATGGTAATGAGTGTGGAAGTAACATCGTCAAAGATTTTGTTTGTGTGATGTTACATAGGAATTACATGTAATTCATTTTGCTGTACTTGTAAAGCTTAAGCACACAAAGGTTGTGAAACAGTGGGAAGAGGACGACGAAGAGTTTCTGGACAAAGCACTTCTGGAGAAATGGGGTGTGTAAACGCATACGCATCTGTGGTCAGTCAGTTAGTTGAGGTTTGTTTGTGGTAGACAGGGTATTAGATTGGTTGGTATCTCTCTGAAAGCTTGAGTTTTGTCATTACGGTTGAAATTGCATTTTTATGGGAATGGGTTTAAATCGTACTGTAAGTCCTCACCCACTCCTATAAATAAAAGCTCTCGTTTTATAGGCATGTAGTTTTATTACAAATTACATTAAAGTGTTTAAAGTTTGCAAAAATAACTTATGAATATATTTTTTCTCTTTTTATTAACAGGATAGAATAATTCAGCCTACAAGAAGCGGCCTTATCATGGCCGATTTTTTAGGCTCTGTCCACCTGTTGCCTGCTACAGATGAGCTGAGAAGACGACCACGCAAATCCGGCTTGTTGAGAACACCTTCCATTGAACCATCATCATCTTCTGCAAATTCTTCATCTTCAGAGGAGAATCAGTGTGGAACAATATCACCGCTGTCTGTTGTCAACAGTCCTAATAATAATACTTATTCCTCTTCATACCAGTTCTCGTCCTGCTTTAACTTTTCCAGAAATACTACTATTTCTTCGCCTTCATCTTTAGTATGGATCTCCTTAGTATTAGCTTTAATAATATGCAGCCTCAGCCAAGTTGCTGCTATCCCATCAAATCAAGTGAGTTTTGTGAATATTAGTAAACTTTTATTTGTTTCCGATCGCCCCATTATTTCTTCCAGTTACAACAAAATATTGATCCCCCGTTTTAATTTTTCAGATTCACACTCAAATGGGTGAGAAGGAACTTCAGCAAATTTTTCAAGTCGATAGTCATCATCAAGGTGAGATCATGGATTCTCTTATTTTTCTAATACTTTATACTGCGGTGACCCTGTATCATGTCAAGTGTGATACTTTTTAAACGACCTTGTTCATCCTGACCTAGAGCAGAAGTAAAATAGTATACTAGCCAGGTGTATTTATAGAAAAAAATGATGAATCCATTTTGAAGTTCAAATTAAAGAAAGGGTCAATACATAATATGCTCCAGAGAATACACACTCAGCCAGCGCAGCGATGCCAATAAGCAAGGTTGAAAGCATTATCCACAAATAGGTTCTTTCATCCAAGTAAAATACATTGCACATAAGCAAGCTCATGTCAAAGGTGTATTCGATGTAAAACATGGGTTTAAACCCTTTTCAATGTCAATTTCTGACCAGACAATCAGTCAACAAAATCTGATGTATTGTTGGAACTGCATACGTCTGTAATACAATCATTTTACTACTAAAACGACCTTGCCCTTGGAGCAGAACGTGAGTAATGATGTGGATTGTGGATACAGCCCCTAAATTTTGTCCACTCCACTTTAGTCGCACTTCCATCATAATACTGCAACCATTAAGATTATTATAGTTTTGGGAATTAAAAGGTTCATCATTATTTTTTGTAAAGTAGTAGGCCTTTAAACCAATGTTGTGCTATGCATTGGCTACAGTATTGGTGTTCCTTGTCCCAAAAAATAATGTTGTTGTGGTGTATTGCATGCTAGAACGCAAGAGACTGAAAAGGGCATTTTTTCTAAAAATAGTCCAGTATCATACCTGCTTTATTGTTGTTAGATTGTGTAGGGTAATGGTTTGTGTTCTGCATCCATCAAGGTTTTTTCCTGAAAGGTCTCGTCCACTTTTGTTTACTTGACTGGATTGTGGAAAGAATGAATGTATGTATGTATATATGTATAACATATATATTTACAATGTTTCTGTATTCGATTATTGTTCAAAGGTCACTCACATATTGTAACCAGCTATTTTTCTCATTCCATAATCCCAATTGTGCCTTCGTGGCCAATATAGCGCATTCCCTTATTGATTAGATGATAATAATGATTTCAATGCGAATGTTGAATATTATTTACTTCAAAAATTTATACAAGTCATGCTGGTGATCATAAATCATAAAATTATGAGGGGTTTGACGAAGGAGGAGTAGGTTATTAAGTTATGTATGATTTTGAAAAATATTTTATTACAAATTATGTATGTGAGCACATTGCACATGCCATGTGATGACAAGATTTCATAATAATTTTTATGACATGATGATAATTGAAAATTGTTTTGCTTGTTGTTACTCACAGTGCCAGAGTATGAAGTTGTGTCAATTCATTCACGGAGTAAAAGGTCGATAGAAGATGACAAGAGACTAGTAAGTTTCAATGCATTTGGTAAAGATGTCAAATTACAACTGAGGAAAAATCCTCATCTCGTCAAACAATCACTCCGCATGTGGATCGCTGAGCCGGACTCAACTAAAGGGATCCACTACAAAGAACTCACCCAGGTAAAATATACATCAATTTCTATTCTATGTATGGCTGCTTTTGCTTCTCCAAAAACGCTTCGGCTTGTCCAATAACCTATTAAAATGCTTTGCGAGAAAGTAATCAAATATCAATATGACTTTTAAAATCATACTCGCCCTTATGCTCAACTGCCAAAAAAATCTCATGCCATTGCCCTTCAATTTTGTGTTTCATAATGTGCCCAACGGGACTTTACTTGACTTTAGTTGATAAATTATATATTTGCACTCCAAATTTAGTTTTCCTAGCGTAGTGAAATCACGATGACTTGCGTCAAAACAATAGTCAGCACCCGAGCACCCTCTCAGCTATTTACAAGAATTCAAAAAAAATTGTTTAATTCATTTTAGGCGAAGCTGCAATAATCATGATATTGTGTTGCGGTAATCATGTAGTGCATACAATAAATAAGAAATTGAGGTTGACTCACGATTGACGATAATGACGGTGATGAATAGTTTTGGATTGCTTTGTTGGTAAGCAGCACCTTTGAAAAATTGGTACAGGATTTTGTATGTTGTATAAGATGTAACATGATGTTATGTGTCTACAAGAACAACATGCATCCAATCCAATTCATTTTGATTGTTGCATCACATAATCATCGTCTTATATATATTATTCTTAGCAATCATCAACATCAGTTTTTATTCGTGTAGTGTATATTATTATTATTATTATTATTAGGTCTACGGTAAAGAAATTAAAGAAGCACGCTTTAAGAGTCTCAGTTGGTCGGCCCATCGTTTAGCTTGTGCTATATGAGAACAGAAAATATAAGTTCATAAGCCTATTTTAGGTATATTATGTATTATGTATGCGCTTGGGGTTTTTACTACTACCTGAAGCAATTCTCTAATGGATTTTTGGTAGGTAGCTAGACGATTGTTGCAGTGAAATATATTATTGCATTCATCTATAGAATTTGTGAATTTGGAAGGCTCAAATTGAAGTTAAGGTACACATTACCTTACGTACGTTCTCTCAATGAAATTCTCAAATTATTTCACTCAAATGTAACAAACGTACTAGCGATAAATTCGAATACAATGTGCCAACGCCAACCAACCTCATTGATCGAAAAAAGTGGAAGGGGATAAAAAAAAACAAAAGTCAAAAGTTAGTTATATGGAAAAGTTATATTATTTTAGGAATAACATGAAATTTAGTATTTCATAAGCAAGGCGTAAGCATTATTTATATACCTTATATGTATGTAAGTGTATATCTGAATCGAGTGTTAAATGGAAATGTAATAAATTTGGCTCATTTAACTTTGAAAATGAAAATAAATCACTTGTATTTTAGAAATTTGCAATGAGATTAAATCGAATGTCAACTTTGTTACAATAGGCTAAAAAAATGTGTTGATACAATTCAATGTTATTTTGTCTGATACAGGTCTCACATCTAAAGAGGGTGATAACAGAGGTTAATTAATTGTAAAAGGACAAGCGAGTTCCCTTTTCAATCATTTCATCCATGAAGAAATTATGCGCGTAATGCTTTGATAATCACTACACCATTTAGCGATATACTACTCCTCTGACATTGCCTCTCAAGTATAATCTAATTAGAGACAAGAATACATTTTTCAACATAAGAGAAGAGAATAGAACTACGCGTATCGACAATCGACATCAGATCACTGTAATCATCTTACCTCGACAATATGCCACGCAATGACATAATATATATATTCGTCTCATTCAGCTCTATTGTATGTATATAGTCACACACATATTTACAATCAGCTCCCAAATATAATAATAATATGCAATAGTATTGTGCCTGTGCACATGTATCTATCTAAGGTATAAACAAGTGAGCTATAAACTGCAAGCACATTCCCTTCATTCATTATGTAAGGTTATAAAATTGCTTAGTGAGTGTGGTGCGGTGTGGTAATAATCCCAAGAAAATAAATGGTATTGCACAGGAGAAGCATCAACCCCAAAAGTTACATGAGAAAAAGGGCTTCTCTCTCTCTCTCTCACTCTCTTCTCTGCTAAATGCAACAAGTTCAATATCAAGATATTGTATCACCTCGAAAGAATCTCGTGTTCTCTCATGTGGCTTTGCTTGTATTGTATAATATGAAAGCATGCGTGGAATACTTTAATCAGTTCGTCAGCATTTCTGATCGTTTTGCTTCCTTTAAAGTTTAAAGTAGCCAAAAACTGTTATTGGGGTTTTGCTCAATAACGAGAGGGGAAAATAAGATAACATTCAACTGTAAATCTCTTATGAAGAGCATAGTCAATATTGCTTTGTTCACATTGTTGAATAGGAGTCAATTGTTGCCTGAGTGAAGTTCAACTCAAGATCAACTAGTTGCAGTGCACCCAACCAAACCAAAATAAAATCGTAAAATAAAGTTTTTGATGAATGCACTTCTATGGGCTGATGGATCCTAGATAGATATATATATACCTTTATCACAGAATACCTCTACAAAATACAGTGATTATGTAATGCTATGTTTAGGTACATGCGTGCAAAAAAAAGATGGATTATCAATATTGCCAGTTTATACTGTGCAAAATAATTCGATGACCTTCTTCATATCAAAGTCACGAGACGTGAAGCGATTCATACAAGCATGATTATAGGATGGTTTCTACAAATCGGAACTATTTCAAATGATTGGGTGATTGATTCATACTTATGTCTTACAATGGGATGACAATCGATCAGCTTATTACTTTAGAGCGCATCCTAAGACTGCCAGTGTTAATTATTATACATTAGATCATTGCTTTGTTCCCTGTTAATAGACTAGCAAAGATGAGATTTTAAGTAAAGGTCAATAATACTAAAAGCTTTAGGTTTTGTAATTCCAATGACCGGATTATCTACTACATTAAGCTTACAATTGTACTATTTTTCGGAACCTCTTCCTACACACTTTATCTGGATGGAGTAAGATGAGTTTAACAGGGTTCCCGAGTCATTCATCCAATTTATTGACTATGGTTTTGCTGGTGGTGATTAATAGTAGATAAATTATGAAAAGTGATGATAAAGTCAACGAAAAGTTCGACAACAAGAGACAGGACAAGGCGTTTACCACAAGCTACTAAATGTTTAACTGCAATAGATTGGCATTGTGTGTAAGCCTTGCACCTTGTGTCTCTGCGGTAGGGTGAAAAATAAAGGCAGGCTTCTCCATTCCGTTTAACAATTTTTATCTTTCCATTGTTCACAGATCTCATCCTTTTCCACATTGTTTGTTTTGTGTCTGGGTCTTCCTTTAGGTGCTCTGCTCTCACACACAAGCAAAACCTGAAACATGTGTAACTTGATCTTCTCCTCTTGTTCTGATGTTGATGATTAGGGGCTCTAAAATCCAGCTGTGTGTCATTGTCGCACATGGAAAATCATTGTTCATTAGTACTTTATGCCTCTCTACCTTACATATTTACTCTCTCTTTTTTTCACGTTAGCAAAGGTCATCTCATTTTTCTAATTTTAGTTTTATTTACAATTCGTCAAGATGGGATATGAGCATAAAGCATATCTAGTATCACAATCACATGATCTACTCTTCAATTTACATGACCTTCCTTCCGCATTGAACCATTGTTATATTTACCAAAAAACCTTTGAGATACATATGTTGATATGCTGTGCTGATACCCCCATTTTATTTGTTTTGCCTTACGGTCAAGAAACAAGCCTTTTCTTTCATTTTTGGCTTCATGGCTTCTTTAAAGTCTCCTATGTTACATCTGTCCTCTCTCATTTCTCCATATTGGTTCTGTTGATGCAATACCAATCATTATAATATGGGCTCCCTCCCGTCTTTGGTCAAACTATCAACTATTAATCCTCTCAAAAATTATTTCTTTTCTTTTGCTTCAATGACTTTATTGCTCTCCGCCTCTCTTTTGCCTTTATCCTTTTTAGCTGGGCAGGTGATTGCCTATTATTACGAGGTGAAAATTAATGAGCTGGAAATCCAACTGGTCGTTTTGGAAAAAAACATTTCTTACATCAGATGAGATGTCTCATGTCAAATTGCTTGTCCAAATTGTTTTTATTCGTTTGAGAAGGTTGTTTGAAAAAAGTGATTTATGATGATGAGTACGTCATGTCTCACATATAATATAATAATAATAACCTGGTTGAATATTCTGAACCAGGAAATTTTACTTTAAACTGTCCATACTTATGAAATCTTACACCTTATGTTATTGTTTCAGCCAAAGTTGCATGAGGCAAATGCGTAAGAGTGTTTCATTTTGTGGGAATGCTGATTCGATGCATGTCAAGATGAATTTGTTTATCTTTAGTTTTTGTTACTAATTTTATTGAATGGCCTTGGCAAGGCCGCGTGTTCCTCCATGATGGAATTCGCACTTCACACAGCAAGTAGCAAAAAAGATTCCCGTGATACTCATTCCGACTGCAAACAGACAGCTACTATTGTGTATAATGTCACGATATGCCAATTTTTCCATTGTTTGTTGTTTCGTATCACACTTTTCTTGCTGAATGAAGTGGCAAATGCGTGGAGTGCGTTTCATGTAAAACACAAAGAAAGGGTGCTTAAATTGCTATTTTGGATTGATCGTGAGAGAAATCAGCCCCTCGGCATGAAAAAGTAATAAACAAAACCCGAGACTTGCGTGGTGACTGGCGCATGATAGCTAAAATATTATTATAAGAATTAGGTTTTTTTGTTTAATTCGTATTTATATCTAGTTTTTTTTATAAACCAGGCAAAGAGTTCTGGACCCATGAGGTGATAGTGAATCAATCGTGCAGATATGACATGATATTTTTTTTAGAATCACGGCACGGGAGGCAATTTTTTAAGCATAATACTTCACGGATTCGAAAACTGGATAGCCTTGTACCGTCAATAATATATGTCATGCAAAAAAACTAATAATTCGCAACCGTAATTTCTGGGAGAAGGTTGTAAGGGACTTTACAAATGCGATACAATGTACAAGGTAGCAACACTAGCAATAGATGAGTTTCAATACAGGGTGAGCACACATGGTAGTAGAATAGTCAACTGGACTGGATTTCAGGTGACCTTGAACTTCTTTTGCTTTTTGCAAACTTTATTAACCAATTAGCCCCTATGCTTTTTCAAGAAGGAAACATTTATCCTGACCTTGATTCTCCAGCAAAAGAAAAAGCACAAAGTAGGGATACATGGATAAAAAACTTGTTTTATGAATGAGTATATAATCTGAACATCTGGACCAATCTGTTGATAATTTCATCTGTTTCTTGAAACAAAATCCTGGGAAAAAAATATTTCGTAGTTGATCATAGGGTTTGATAACCAAAATTTTGTGGAAATGGAAAATAAATACCTTTTACAACTCTGGCCTTTATAGTATTTTTTAGTTAGTTCAAGAATTTAGATGCAAAAGCATCCCAAATGGCACGTAATAATATGATTATAACTTTGAAACTTAATAAACAACTGGAATGCAAATTTTGTTCCGGAAAACATGCACAAAAAACGCATACGTCACAATCCTCAACTTTCTTGTTTTGTTGATCTCCAATCTGCCAAAAAGAGAAGTGGAAACAAAAGGGATTGGTTCCACTGTAAATGCAACAGTATGCAGACTTGAAATATATATATGTTTATAGCCTGTACAATTAATAGGGATGACGTCAACAGATTTAAACAGAATAGACAAACAATTTTCTCTTCATCATTTTTCTTGCTTGTGGGCTGTTGGCCCGAGTCCAGGACAAATCCCCAAATCGTAAAAATTAATGCTTGTGCTTACGAACATTTAAAGTGTTTTCAAATGAGGAAATCTAGCTTCCAAAAAATTTCAATTTAATACAACTTACGTATGTGCGTATATACACTAAAGAGCTAGAAAACTGGCTCTCATATCTAAAATATTCTGAGCAGACCGTATTTTATTTTGCATTTTGATATAAAGATTAAAAAATTACATCATTAAAGAAGCACGCTTCGTTAATACCATAAATGACTATTTTATGAGATTTTTTGGTAATTGTGATTTGTGATGATGATTGTGAGTGATGATAACTGTCCCGATGCGATGATTCATTTTATGCCAAGAGTAAATCAGTATAGTTACTAGTTGTTGGAGCAGTAATAATTTTATGTTTGATTGGCTTTTAATAGGTTTCTGTGTTAAGGTCATCATCACTTTTTACTAGAAACTGCATAAAGAGTGACTGCGCATCTATCATTAAAAACTGCATTTTTTAGCTCCCAGACTCCTCCTGCCATATACTGCATAATACACAGCAGGTAGCCTTTGTGCATGGTTGTACAAGTGATCAAATACCAATGACCAATTATTTTTCTCTCGCCATCATCGCCAATCACTGCATAATATCCCTTTTTTTACAATCAACTCGTCAGCTCAACATCATAATGTATTATTACCTAAAAAAATAGTTACCTACATTTTTCATTGTTGACGGTAGGTATGTCACCGACCGCCAAATGACTTTCAAAATCAACTTTCGAGGAACCAAATCAAGTACCATAAAAATGCAAAGCTGCTCGATAGCAAAAATGTTTACGCAAATGAATATTCATTAACCAATGTTGGGAGTATATAACTTGTCCGTGAAGGCTAGTGAAACAATGTAATTATATTTAGTTTTCGTAAATGAAATGCATTCCTTCCGAAAATGGAGCCGTAAAGAATTGGAGCATATAAGGCTAGATTATATAGATAGAGAAGATGATCATCCTTCAGAGTCACAAAAAATTCAATCAACGATAGAAAACTCCCAATTTTGCAAAAAAAAAAAAAAAGAAGAGTAGCTAATGATGATCATTCTCATCTCAGTAATAGCAAAAAAAACATGGACAAACGAGCGGAAACATGAAAATTTTATGTTCCACATATATATATAATGAGTATGTTGTTCCCACTACTGGTGTATACGATTATATTCTTTTTCTACGCCAGGAGCTACAAATTATTGCATGTTGCTCTTCTTCTATAGGTAAAACAAATTGCATGAGCAAATCTAATGAATAGGCATAACCCTCTAAATTAAATGCGGTTTGCCTTAAATATTTAGTTGGGCAAATGACAACAGAAAAGAGAGGACGAATGATGGAATAGAATAGGATAATGCAATTGTAGTATAAGTAGAATGCATACAATGGTTAACGAAAACGATTGTTGTTTAAAGGATAACATGAATATTGTAATGGGCTGAGTTGTCTAAATGCAAAGATGAAAGAGGTGGATATAAAACATCCCTTTCCTTCCTTCGTTTTTCATTCAAACATGTAGCATTTTTGTCATCTTAACGAATGAATATCGAAAATATGTGGAGAGGAAATGCCTTAAAGTTTGATTGCATAATCAACAGATGAATTAATGACAATTAGATCATTACGTAGTCTAAGAATTTATACCTTGGCGGTGGCAATGAATGGGGGATGCAAATTTGCAATAATATTTCAACTACATAAGTAGATATCAATTAATTATGCACACAATAGTAGCAGGTATAACGTCCCAAAATTGTCAATTTTTTTTGGTTGTGTATTCAATGCAAATTGGTCCGTTACGTGGTACACTTACTGATGACACACACACCTGTTGAAATTAAATTACATGCAGCCACCTTGTTGAACTGTTATCAAAATATTTGGTTGCATAATGAGATAATTTCGCGTGTATTCAATGTTCACAGCGTAGCTATTTTGAAAATGTTTACATAACATTTGCAATCGTTTTTAAATTAGAAATATGAAACTTTTTGTAATCAAAGTGTTGATCAACTTAGCAAGTATGTACATATATATAAGTGTGTAGGTGGCATATTGCATAATCTGCTAAATTGGACAGTTTGCTATGCCTTGTTGCCTTTTGCTTCTCATTATCATTTGATAATCTTTATGAGTATTTTTTTGAGTGGGGGTTATTAGGTTACAAAATAATATTTTTCTAATTGAGAACATTATCGTAACTTGAATACATAGGAAGCGGAAGAAGACATTGGTGAGGCATACCAAGATGAGAGCAACCAAGCGGCCCTGTTAATCCATCATGACAAGAATGATGGCAGTTTACTCATGGCAAGTCAACAACTACAACAAATTATATCATGACCTAAATAATGCGATTGCCAAAAATGTATTTTGTATGAACCAATATATTTTTGCTTTCCTGAAAACTAGGATGGAATGGTTGGAACAGATTTAGTAGTGAAGCCCGTGCCTACATCCCTCCGAACTCACGTTAGTCAACCTGACGATGACGAAGCCTTCCTGGATGAAGAGCTTGCAGACGACTGGGTCGTCAAAAAGGGTTTCCCTGCCATGAACGACTCGGTTCCTATCACCGCAATTGAAAAGAACAATACGCAAGGGATGCACATCATTTACAGAGCAAAGCATATTAATTCACATTCCGATTATGCACTCATGGAGCCTGATCAAGACCCTTTTAAGAGTGCACTCCGAACCAAGAGACACGCGGAGAGTAAAAAAAGGGAAAAGAGAGATGCTCCTTATGTCATTTATCCAGAAATTTTGGTAATCGTCGACTATGACGGATATAGGTTGCATGGTGGTGACAATTTGCAAGTGAAGAGGTATTTTGTCTCATTTTGGAACGGAGTTGATCTCCGATACAAGATTTTAAGAGGACCTAAAGTTCGCATCTCCATTGCTGGAATCATCATTTCTAGAGTACGATAACCAACATTTACAAATGAAAAGAAATACCTTTCTAATGGTCGATTTATGAATTTAAACTACTATTTTTTTAATTATATAGGGACGTGATGCAACACCATACCTGGAAAGAAATCGTGTCGGTCGGGATGCGTTAGATTCTGCGTCTGCACTAACAGATTTGGGAAAGTATTTGTTCCAGGAAAGACGACTCCCTGTCTATGATATTGCCGTTGTCGTCACCAAGTAAGTTATTCATCTGAAGTCTAAAGTGTCATTTGTAATGAAAATCCTTCATTGTCAGTATATATATTTAAATCTTAAATATGATTATCCAATTCCAAGCGTAACTTACATACATCCAACTTGTCACTGTTTACGAAGGCTGCTGCAAAGCTAAATGTATGTACAAGGGGCAGCTTGAGACAATCGCATTAATAATAATTATTTATTAGTTAGGTTCTGATTAAAAATTCTCAGCAGGTCCAACTTTATTGCCAGATTTATTAGATTGTCTTACACGAGTTTTATCTTTAGTATATCCACATTTATGTATATCATAAATTACACAAAAATTGAGAAAAAACTTTTCCTTTCGTGATCGATCTCTGTATCAGAAACAAAACTGTTCAGCTGCATTGCTTGTGTTCTTGTATAAGTAAATAGACAACAATTATAGCATTTTTATTTAATTTATAAACTTTTCTGAGAAATAAATAATGCATATTTGGTTCTGGATGAGTGAAATGGATAGGGAAATTTTTAAACTCTTCCACAAACGATAACGCTATGCGTTTAAGAACACACAACTCTTTTCAAATACATGCAAGATTATTGTACATGAATAAAATTCAATTTGCAGCAACTCGAAATAATTTTTGACTAGAATATATATAGAAAATGCCTAAAAAAATGTTTTAGTACTTTTAGCTATACGTAGCAAGGTAGGTTATGGTTTATAAGACGTGCTTTGCTCTTTATGCCCTATTTGCGATATTAACTTCACTCTTACTCGAGAGAAGTGCTGTGTTCAAGTGCATTTTTAAAAGGTTGTTAAACGCCACAATAAAGACGAAAGGAAAAGTTATAGGTATACATATAGGGGTTCAGATGGGAGCTAGGTAAAGAAAGAGGATGAAATATGAACAAAAATGTGTGTGGAAATGGTGAGATGACAGCTTCTCCTTGTAGGTATGATATGTGTCGGCGCCGCGAAGGTGGACGATGTAGCCGTGGAACTGCCGGTACTTTCATATTTTAAAACTTTTATTTTTTAAGGAGAAAAGGAACCTTTTATAATTGAATAGCCATATTAATTTGCTGTACAGATAATAATTTGGAAAAATAGAAAGATAGTTGGCATATTATTTTATCATAAGGATTAGGGGCAATATGTGTATTTTCAGTCAGATTCTCTCTGTTTTTAACAAAAAAACTTACTAACGTTCCATATATGTCTATCAAATGTGATACTATATGTATGTGTTTAATGTGACAAGGTGAAAGGTCTTACTGGGTGTATAAAAACTATAATGTTTGTAAATAAAACTAATTGGAAAATTGGACTTGGAGAAAAGGAGTATTGGATAGAGGAGTGGCGGTGGCCCATCTATGGCACGTGTCTCCACAGTGTGACTTAACTAAACCCAAAACACGTACTAATATTCCTTGTGATTTACAGATTAGACATGTGTCGAAGACAGTTTGCAAACGACGTTTGCAATCGCGGCACTGCAGGTAACAAAATCTTGTCAAAGAGACAAATCGAATCTGTAGCTTTGTTCTTTACAAAAAAAAACACGTAAAAGCTCTATTCCGCATCCGCACGCGAAGCGAATGAAATTAATTCATTTTCCTTACAAGCTCTGAATTCTAGTAAAAATTTTCTGTAATAGCCAAATCTTTTCTTTATGTCAAGATGAATCTGTAATGTAAGCGATGCTATAAAGTATTTATTTCGATTCCCTTTAACTGAAAGACTTTTAAAAAGAAGCATGCTACTACCCTCTCGTTCAAATTAAAGATTTTTTTTCTCTTGTATTTACTATTTAATGTCATGATTATTGATCAAATTTTCCTATACCTCTTGCATGTTTGATTCATAAAACTTTTACAACTTATTATAATATGCTCAAAAACTAACATTTGTATAGAAATTGCTTATATGCTTCATTCTAATCCACCTATTCTTACATTCAGCGTTATTAAAAATCATGTTGAATGTCTTTAGTGTAGAATTTTCTGTTGTATTATGCTTTGCTGAAAATATGCTGTACAATAATTTTGCATAATACAAAATGTTTTTAAATAAACAAGATTAACTAAATATTAATAAAAAACTAGGATTTGCCTACGTGGGTGGAGCTTGTGTGGTCAACAAACGACTGGAGAAAGTGAATTCTGTAGCAATTGTTGAGGATACTGGAGGATTCTCAGGAATTATTGTTGCTGCCCATGAAGTTGGTCATTTGTACGTGGACACAAACAAAATTATTATTTCCTTAATGCAATACAAGCACTGTTAGTAATGACAGCACGATGATAGTAGATGCATAATAATGTATCTTAAATAAATTGACAATAATTGGGATTTATAGATTGGGATGTGTCCACGATGGCTCTCCAGCACCAAGCTATTTGGGTGGACCAGGCGCCCAAAAGTGCCGTTGGGAAGATGGTTACATCATGAGTGATCTTCGTCATACTGAGAGGGGTTTCCAATGGTCTGCTTGTTCAATTGCACAATTCCACCATTTCTTAAAGTAAGTAGAAAGGTTTGAGTCAAATTACTTGTTAAAAAAAGAATTCCATACACAAACAAATTGCGCTAACACATGGTTTTTAATTTTTGTAGTGGTGACACAGCAACTTGTTTGTACAACTCACCACATGAAGACAGTTCCTTGCCTAGGGTTTTACCAGGAAAACTATTGAGTTTAGATGCACAGTGTCGAAAAGACAGAGGCACTTCCGCTTGTTTTGTAAGAAACACAAAATTAAGCGTAAAAATGTTTGTTTTCTGTGAACTGTGGTGTGAACAAACTAATAATTTATATTTAATTTTTATTTGGAAACCTTGTAGAAAGATGATCGCGTGTGTGCACAGCTATTTTGCTTTGATGCTACCTCGGGCTATTGCGTAGCCTACAGACCCGCCGCAGAAGGATCTCCTTGTGGAGATGGCCATGTAATGATATGATTAATCAACAAAATTTCAATGAAATTTCTCCTTTATAATCTTTATTTGAATTGGGTTTGGTACTGATCACAATATTTTTCATCATTCACAGCAGCATTGTGTTAGTGGACGATGCGTTGTCGAGCACGAGAACATCATTCCAGATTACTCACAAATCACACCCGCAGTTGTTCGTGGAGACTCTTACGCAAAGAGCTCGTCATTTGCATTCCCCACCTCGGCGTAAGTCCAAACTTCCAAAAAGCGGTCAGCTTATTCTTCTTGTACAAAGTCAGAAGTCGTTTTATTAGTAGTTGAGTCTTATAAGCACCGAATGCTCCACCTGTATCGTGATTTGCACCAAAAATGTCGCATACTCACCTCTTTTGGATCTTCTTTTCTTTTTGTGATGACACCTGATTTCTGAATGAATGCTTGAATATCTCAACGAGAAGCATGGTCTTGTCATAATGTCGTATGTGTGTTTTTATGTAAATTAATAACAATAAGATGGTTATGTGTGCATGCCAAAGCATAGTCCAATCTTTTTGTTGGAATGTGTCAATAAACCAACTAACAATAGCCTCAGTAATGATGTGATGGAAAGCTGCATGAACTAATTGTACTTAAATTACTGAATGGTCAAATGGTTTCGATTACTAATTTGGTTAATACTATTATTGTATCCACTGATAACAACTAGTAAACTAACCTGCATGAAAGCAAATTAACATTGAAACGGGATATATTGATTGTGAACTTTAGCTAAACCAGAGCCAGGGGTTTAGTATGTTAGAATGCATGAAGTATTTGGGGGGTAACTTGAGAACACAAGTTTAAACCAGGTCGAGAATGTTTCAGGGATATTGATAAGTGATAACTAATTTGTAAAGTTACTTATTATTAGGCAACATATTAACTGGAAATTATATATTTTAAATAGAATACTTGTGGGTGGTATTGGCGTGGAAAAGTTGTGAATGATTGAAAGTAGAGGGAACTATGTACATATAATGCTATAGTACGTGAGTTATTAGAATTTTAATGAATAGCAGAGATTATTGAACAGTACTAACTTTTAGTTGATTTCCTCTGTATAAATTGGGTATAATTAACAAGAAATGTGTACTGTACATATGTATGTACTTTTTATGTATGGCCACGATTGATGGATGTGCAGGTATGTCGTGTCAACGACAACGTCACCAGCTACCGGTAAGCCGAAGCAGGCTACAACCGCAAAAAAGACGCATACCACCCCAACAACAACTAAAAGAACGACACCGAAAGCGAAATCCTCCTCTTCAAGTTCATCAACGGCTAGCAATAACGGGCGATCACTCAAATCCAAAGATAAAAGTCCACTGACAGACCAAAGTATTCATTAAGAAATCGAAAAACATTATTCTTCCCCTTACCCCTTTTTATGCATGCACACATACCAAATTAAAAAAAACAACATATCAAATCTGCATACTAACTAATTTCATTTTGACGTGTTTTAAAAGGCGATTCAAGATTTAAAATCTGCTTTAACCTTTTGACGTGCTTCCTTTTCGTTTGCATGATGCATGAAACAACAAAACAATTAATACCAAAATTCGACACAATAATTATTTTTAGTCTGGATGCCAAGAAATTGTTGATTTAAAATATGTTGTTTGCTGTTTAAATTTTAGGAGGCAAAAGTAGTGATACTAGCAGTAATAATTCAACTAATTCTAAGAAAACTGGAGGAGGAGGAGAAGAAGAAGAAGAAGCAAGATCTACGTGCGTAGATCGTGTGAGTCGTATCGGAGGAGGTTACAACTGCCGTGATTTTCTCGCCCGCTACGGTTACAAGTATTGTTCCTCACCCTACATTCAACGTAATTGTTGTGCTGCCCACAAACTAAAATGTCTGTAGTAAATAGCTAAATACGCAAATCCCTCCCCATTCCCCCTTTGATAAGGGAGAGAAAAGCAAAGCTACATATTTATATTCATCTTTTCAAATAATTTAAGATGAAAATGAATCGTACCATAATTTCCCCCTAATACAAGTCCGTCCGTTTTAATGAAGAAGGAGATGAAGCGAATATATATATTTTAAAGGAAAATATATATAAATATACATTGTGCGTGTTTTTGTGCCTTTTTTATTGTTGACTGATATGATAATATGATATATTTTATGATGGAGGAGGAAGAGGACTACACACAGCATTACAAAAAAAATGAATTTAATGCTATACTTAAATTGAAGACAATCTCTAATGAAGAGAACAAGAAGTTGACGTTATATCATCATAAAATGATTGAGAAAAGAACAATTTTATCAAGTTATCAGTTTTTGTGTATAATGAGAAAAAGAATGTTGTGTACATGTGTTGTCGATGATATGAGGAGGAGTGCAAAAAAGACAAATTTTAAGTAATTTTAAGGAGAATTTAAATGAATAGTTGTGTATGTCGTGAGTGTTTTTTTTAAATTGTGACGATGAGATATAAATAAAAACACAGTTATGATTGATGGTTGACCTTCGAAGATTAGAAGAAAGATTTTGTGTATAGCATTTTTATCCAAACGTATTCTATTTTACTTGCATACATCACATCCTATTATGTGAGCATAACATATTATTGTTCCACTTTTAGAAACGCTGTATCAGAGCAGATTTACAATACAAGGAAAAAGTGTGCAAAATATCACTCTTGGGCAACTTCCATTTAACCGCATAAACCAGAAATGTCTGGACATACATTTGTTAAAAATTCCATTTATTCATAGGGTTAGGTTTGTTTATACGCATGAAATTTGTACAAAGATGACACAGAGGAATTTACATTGCAAACTACTTTACTCATGAAATTTTCATACATTATTAGACAGTCGTCATCAGTCATGGACCTGTTGAACTCATTATCCACCGAATCATTAGAATCATTTGCGTAGACATATTCATTCATAGCATTTTAGCACAAGTATTAAACTTTTTTTTATCATCAAATGGCTGGGAATATACAATTGCAGCACTGGAAGAAAATCTGTATTTTCCTCCTAGGTCTCCAAGTTGAAATCTTACATTATACTGAAGCTCAACGAATCACATCCTCTACTTCAACTACTACTCCTTATCCCACACAATTCACTTCCACTACCGAACCGGGATTCTGGGGACTAACTTTGGGTATTAATGGCATCCAAACCACAAAACGACCAACAGGAAGTGGAAATGTTCACCCTCCCTCTAATTTGCAATCAGGGAGATCAACCACGACAACAAGGAGATCCTCTATCTTATTATCCCCACAACACACAACGAGGAGATCTTACATTGTCCCTCAATTCACAACCACGGCAAGAAGTCATCCTCCTGAATTTTGGTTTTCTACTACAACACAACGCTATCAGCAGTACATGACTCAACCACCGTCCATTAACTTTACGATTACTGACTCCAAAAACAATATATATTATGCAAAATGGAACGGTACTACAAATGAAGCCTTACTTCCTAGTGCTAATTCATTGCGCCAATTCACAATGGAATTCATGTGTAATGCTTCATATCCTATTGAGTGGCTTTCTCAGAAAGCTTTTGGGACTAAGGATTGGCTAATGGATGAAATCCGACAATTTGAACCCAATAACAAGTTTAAAATAGGAATACTTTTGAAATTGACGTATGAAAAACTGGAATTTCTTCCAAACAGTATGGACATTAGTTGCTCTAGTGTCCCCCAAGACGGAATAAGACCCTTGCATTCTATCATTAAAATTATAAAAGGAGTAAACTCCACCCTTAAGTTCCATGTCCCTCGGGATTTTGTCCAATGGCCTACAATTTTAGGACTACCCCGTAAATACGCTGAACCCCGTGGAAGTAATGTCGACTGCTCAGTGCGACTTAGATGGAGTCAACAACAAAGAAAATTTGCATGTACTGTTGAAGCACCTGCAAATACTACACTCGACTTTTTGGACAACTGCTATGACCAAACCTCTTGTCAACGAACTTTTACAGACACTGAAAGGGTACCTTTTTTTTTTACTGAACTGAACTCTGGTTTCGTTTTCATTATGATAACCTTTTAAGAATCAATATGGTTTTAGAGTTGTTCGGACCAAGAAAGGTTCAACCAATGGAGGAATGCAAAAACAGAACACAAAGCTCCTGAAGATATTTGGTCAACAGAAAATATTCCATCCGCTGGAATCGTCTATTGCCAAAGGGGAGAAAATGAGAATCATTCCGCAGCAGTGCCGTTTTTTTATTCACCTAAAAAACTTTGCCCAGAAGATAATGAAAAAACCCGACTGCGACTATGTAAATTTACATTATTTAAAATGTATTCAAATTAAAGCATCATATAGTTTGGTTTCTATCTAATAGTATTTTCCCTTTGAAAGATGTACATTCGCAATCACTTGCTTTGGAGATTTTAGAAACAGATTTCATCTCCTTTTGTGCCTCTAAGGGGACACGCCTACACAACTCCACAATGCCGTACAATGTGTATAGTGGTGATAACATTACGATCTCTTGCTTTGCTTCTTTCTATCATTTTGCGTTGGGAACAAGAATTGGGCTCAACTTACGTAACAGGTCCCCGAAATATATAGGTAAGCCTAATTTATGGTACCCAAAAAAACGGCAAGTGATTTATAATTGAGTGAGACAGAGTATAATCCAGCAAGCCTTATCCTCATTTTTTCACGCGCAGAACCATTAGATTTCAAATTGGAATCAATGAGAAGTGCAGGGTTAACGAATTTCACTGCCAAGGTTCGCATAGATTCTTCGGAAGTCACTGGAATTTTTTGCGAGAATCACTTAAAAAAATCCAATAGAAACATTCAGAAAATGATTCAACTGAGTGTGAAAGTCCCACAAAATATCACTGTCGATTCCGATGAATCAAGTGCTGGATTAACTTCTTGGGTGTATACTGGGGCATATGGGTTCTTCCTTCGTTGTAAAGCGAGAGGTGATCCCCAGCCGACTATCACATGGCATAAGCACGGCCGTCAAATTTCACCTCTCATCACGGAAGAAAGCAGTAATGAAGGCCAAACGGAAACTGTCTCCGTTCTCAGATTTCCTACTCTCACTAAAAATGAAGATGTGAAGAATCTACACGGAACATACACATGGTTTTAAAAATTTTATAAGAAAATATATAATTTTTGTATTTTTTAATTAAAATTTTCAATTTAGTTTATTTGATTTCTAGCAAAGCTGAAAATTCATTAGATGTAGCTGAAAGAACTTTTACTGTCACGAGCTCAAATACCTCCACAACGCAGATAGTGGTGGACGCATCTGGGAACAGGGTAAATGGTGGAGATAACACGGGTCTAATTTTGGGTATCGTTGTGCCGACAATAGTTCTTGCTGTTGTAGGTGTAGTTGGCTTTCTCATATGGAAAATTAAGAGACAAAATCGGGAGCTTAAACTTTTAAGCAAGGCAGAGGTCGACGAATTCATCTTTGGAAAACCGGAATTCCTGCATCACCATTCCAGTTCAGAGGAGGTGAACAACTATGCCCCATTCTTACCATATAACAAAGGATACGAGATCGACAAGGAGCAATTGGAAATTGACGCCACCACTGTTTTGGGAAGTGGAGCCTATGCTATTGTCCTTCGCGGAACTGTTCACCGTCGAGGGGATCATATGAGGGTCGCAGTGAAAACTGCAAAGCCAATGGATGACGTAGGCTACTTCAAAGCTCTCCTCTCTGAGTTGAAAATAATGGGCTTCATTGGTACACACAGTAATATTGTAAACTTGGTGGGGGCGTATACAAAAAATATTCAGAATCGGGAAATCTTTATTGCCATTGAGTTTTGTGAGAATGGTAACCTCCTCACGTATCTCAGAGATAATCGGCAAAGGTACAGAAATTACGTGGATAAAGATGGGGAAATAATGACCGATGCTGTAATTACGGAAGACAGTTTTGTGTACCCAGGAAAGGAAGGACTCACTACTATAACTTTGATTAAATGGGCGGAAGAAATAGCCTATGGAATGGAATTTCTCAGTAGTAAAAAAGTTATACATGGAGATTTAGCTGCAAGGAATATTTTGTTGACTGAACATCTTGTAGCGAAAATAGGTGACTTTGGACTTTCTAGACAGTTATTTGAATATGCCAATTATATAAAGAAACAGCAAAGTCCTTTACCCTGGAAATGGTTGGCTTTGGAGTGCCTGCAAGATATGAAATTTTCTGTCAAAAGGTAAGTAGCATAATCATAAGTAGCCCTTTAATTGAAGAATAGAATAGATGGCTTCACAAAAAAATAATAATTGTTTTTAGCGATGTGTGGGCGTACTCAATTCTATTGTTTGAGATTTTCTCTTTGGGTCAAGTGCCATATCCTGGACACTCATATAATGATGAGTTTTTGGATGCTTTAGTTGGTGGAAAGAGACCAAATAAGCCGCCCAGTGCTACAAAAGAAACGTAAAAATAAGTTTTGACAATTTAAATAACAACTATTACATATAGCCACTAATTATTACAAGGTTATACTACTATTTTCTTCCATAACATATACTTTTTACAGCTACAAGTTGATGCAAAGTTGTTGGGAAGAGAATCCCCAGCAAAGACCAACTTTCACCCAGATAAGAGACTTTTTCTCAAAAATTCTTTCCCAATTTGTTCCACAAGAATACATGGATCTGCATGAAAAAGTCACCTCTACGATGGTCATTGTACCTCCAATAACAACCAATGCGGTAGTGCATCAAGGCCCATCTTCTGGGAATGAACTTTCCACTGACGGGTAACAAAATCAACGCTGTTAATAATGAGCTTTTTTTGTTATGATTATTTGAACGCTTTAGTTTGGGTTGTTCCAGGAATGGCGACAAAAAACATATCAGGTTCAGCTTTAACACGAAAACAATTACAGCCTTATTTCACCGCTAAAAGAATACTTTATTATTCCTGTGTTATATTTAAGAACTGATTGTAATTAAAAATAAAAACACACATTGCCCCAAAACTCCGATTGTAGCAATAATTAAATTAGTGACCATGTGACTTTTTGATGCATGGTTGGTATTATCATTAAACCATCCATAATCATAAATAATATCAGCAGGAGGATCTTCCATCAAGTGTTCTCCATGTCCGCCTACATTGTTAGGACCTTGAGGACTAAGACCATCATAGCCTTGAGTTAATAATTGCTGGGGAGATTTACGCTGAGCTGGCTTCTGAAATCGGTCATGGGGATGGCGACGCTCATCGTTAGGATGCTTAACAACTTTATTACCATGAGATGGTTTTGCATTTGATGGAGGTGGTCCGTAGCTTATATCCATGAATTTGAAATTCGGATCTTGGTTAATTTTATCTTTGTAATATCCCTCGGGAGTCTGGAATTGGCTTGGTGCTGGTGGTGAAGATGAGTGGCTACCACCATGAGGAGATTGGGGTGCTACTGGTTCAACTGGTTGGTAGCCACCATTGGGTCCTCCTATCCTAACAAACTGTCCATTTGGAATTCGTTGGCCCTCCCCGTTTAGATCTGGCCGTTTTTCATGAGTTTTCATAATTTCAATTAATTTTTCTTTATTATTATTCTTCAAACTCGCAGCTTTCCGTTTTTCATCGTCCTCGTCGTCAAAGTCCCATTTGGTTCGCCTCTTTTTCAACTCGTCTTCATATTTCTGTTTATCTTCCGCTGGAATAAAAATTGCTTTTTTATGTACACATCTTCATGTAGATTTTCAAAGCATCAAAACGAAGTTTGTGTGTTTACTCACCACTCTGTTGTGCTGGAGTATTCGAATTAGACGACCCCATGAGCCAATCGAGACCAGTTGGTTCATTTTTAGGCTTACCTACTTCCACATTCGATTTTGTTTGTCCATGTTGGGGGTAGTTGTTCTGAAATTGTGGAGAACGTTGCTGTTGCTGTGTGTTTTCTGGATTACTGACTTGAAGTTGTTGCGTTTGCTGATAAGATGGTGGTTGCTGTTGTTGACTTAATTGACTGGTCCTAGGATCCGTCGGAGGAACTGGGACGGGAGCTGGGGGGTGACTTGGTGTTTGATGCTGCCGGTATGCTTGATTCTGTTGTTGTGTATTTTCCGGATGGCTGTTTTGAAATTGTTGTGTTTGTTGATAAGATGGTGGTTGCTGTTGTTGACTTAATTGACTGGTCCTAGGATCCGTCGGCGGAGGAACTGCGGCTGGGGGGTGAACCTGTTGCTGTTGATGGTTTGCCTGATGACCTTGACTTTGATGATGTTGATTTGGTTGATTATGGTGGCTTTGGGTCTGGTGGTGGGCTTGATGTTGATGACCATGATTTTGTTGATTGTGATGGCCGTGAGTCTGTTGTTGATGCTGACTTTGCTGAGGTTGTGGGTTGTGGTGCCCTTGGTTGGGTAGAACCGAGTTAGCTGGAGGACTTTGATCTGGAGGCGAGTCATAATTGTAATTTCCAGTTAACCAGTCATTCATTTGATGAGATTTTTGTTTCGGGGGACTTTCATCCTGACCCGAGTCATAATTGTAATTTCCAGTTAACCATGAATTCATTTGATGGGATGCTGATATGTAGGTTACGTGGCCGGGGGCCAAAACAAGAGCAAATGTTGAGAGTGCGAGGATATTACGATACATAGTAATTCTATATCAAGGCCTGCCTATGGTAAATACAAAAACCTATTGTCTTTTGATTGCCTTCGTATCTATTTAATGCATTCAAAGACTTACCTTCAGCAAATTACATTAAAGTAACATATAAGTAATTTTTTACAAAAAAAAACGACATGACAGGTACTATACTACTGACTCTAATGGTATTGTACATGGTAACTATACTATATAATACACAAAGGTGATTGAGGTAGCACAGGTAGATTTAAATATTTTTTTACAATAATATACATTTCGAAAAGTTTTATTTCGATCAAACAAAATTTCAACACATATTTTAATGGAAATAACAATGAAAAGATATTAATTTAAATATTGACCCTTGACAGTAGTCCAAATGTGAGAATTTATTTTAATTTTTTAGTTTAGTTTAGTTTTAATTTAGGCTTTTCAATATGCTACAGAATATGCTTATACGTTATAACTACTTTGCATACATCTATGGCAAGAACACATTATTGTTCCTCTATTCTAATTATTCATGACTAGCTCTTGAGTTAAATTATATTATTAATATGATTATCTAATCGGTATCGTTTTCATTTTGGCTTCCACTTGTCTCTGACTCTGTCACTGAATTTTTATGAAATGAAACTGACTTTTTTGAGCCCAAAATGTCTGCATTCCAGGTTGTGTTAAATGGTAAATCATACTCATACTCTCCAGGCAATTCGGCCCCATTCATAGGTTCTACTTGCTTGATATTCATGACAGAATTAACAGGAACCTTAAGTAATGCATCACCTTCGCACTTGACCACACGCTTAATGATATCTAATGGAACAGAGGGTTACAAATAAACGATTGATTACTTACCCTTTACAATTGTAAAACTTGACTTAAAAAAACCTTCACTAATTTCTTACCATCTGCAAGGTCCTTGCTAACATCAACACGACGTAGATTCACTCCAGCATCTTTATCAAGTATTTCCCTAAACTGACATTTGATGGGCTCACAAACATTTATATTTTGCCATTCCTCACCAAACTTATCCATACTTTTTTCAGCAAAGTCGAGCAAATAATTGGATGAAAAATTGATGACGGTAAGTAAATGATGAGCTTCATGCTCTCTTCGGGCCCTTATGTACTCCTCGTCTTTTTCTTTTACTGCCTTAGTTTGTATGAAATTTCTTCGAACAGCTTCACCTTTCAATGTTTCATCACTCAGTATCTGCTTAAATCGATTTTGCTGCATGATTAGACTTTCCAACTCAAATTCGTCCATGATCTCTTTCAGAGCCTGCTCTATAACCAGTCTTGTCAGATTATCAGAAACTGGACGGATTGCCTTATTTATGTCCACTATGCCCCATAGCTCACATTGTATCCCCTTATCCTCAAAAATTGCACTACTGATGGGAGAAAAATGTGAAGGTAATTTTGCAATAAACAGTGTATCCATCACTTCTTCTGTCTGAACTTGAATATTTTCCCCAGGATGCTCATCATCTTCCAATGGTTCAAAATACGGATCAGTTTGAGCTATAACATGGAATCTTCCTTCTAAAGGTGGCGGAGTCACTGATCGACTACGACGACCCCGTTCGCTAGAAGTATTGGAGAAAATTGAAACAGCACGACGTTTGACGGTTGTGGCAAGTCCCATAGCAGGTTTTTGCAGCAGAGTTGATTTCTGGGGTGCCAACTTTTTCTTCTGCGGCAAATCACAACGAGAAGATGGTGTATTCCCACTTGATGATGTTCTAGCATTTTTTAATGAAGAAGTTACATACATCCCTCGACACACACGAGGGTCCCACATAATATTTCCATATTGCCGAGTCTTTCCCTGACCTCTGTAATGATAACATTAATTAAATATTAACTTTAAGCAAATTTCTCCTTCATCCATCCTTCTCCATCGCATGCACGCATCGCATGTTTAGTTGTTTCAATACGTTTACCTTGTAGATGGTTGAGCTGGAGTGCATACGGAGCTTGCTGTCACATTTACTTTATTAGGAGTTGTTGAGAAAATGAAGAACCGATAGTTTCCTACATCTTTAATGCCTTTGCCTGATTTAGCCATCTTTTAGGGTAGCTGATTCATGCAGCAATACTATTTGATAATGCAGATGACAACGTAAGCCGCAAAAGAGGAATCCTCCAATACAGAGAATAACAAATTCGCTGTAGATTGAAACGAAAAATTGCCAACAAAGTTCCTGTTAACTAAAAATTAAAACACATTAAATAATTTATTCATAATAATAGAAACGCTGGAATGGCAGAAAGTAACCCTGGAAAATCTACACGTTAGAATATGATGCCTTCGCATCATGTTAGAAAGAGTAAAGCATTGCATAGTTCAATAGGGATAGCGTGCATTGTGCATTGAGTGAAGAAAAGCTTGTGGGAAGTTTAGACATGTTTTATGTATAATACACTCTTTAGTTTTCATTCCCAAGGCTCATATAAACACA
This sequence comes from Orchesella flavescens, assembly GCA_964034955.1. NCBI lineage: Eukaryota > Metazoa > Arthropoda > Collembola > Entomobryomorpha > Orchesellidae > Orchesella > Orchesella flavescens. The sequence goes on along the minus strand of OZ035956.1, from coordinate 25,247,592 downwards.
AAAAATATATACACAACGCATTCAACTTTGTTTGTGTGTCATCAATCTGACGTAGGACCGGAATTACTGATAGTGACAGTTGAAAGGTTTCAAATAGACAGTTAAGTTTCTCATTAATCTAATTGTGAGAATTCACATTTACCAGTCTTATAGTCTATCGTACTCTAGGTCATAGGTTTATAAGTGCGAGTGTCGGTCAATCGGCATTGGACGACAACTCCGTTTCGAATTGGAGTCAGAAGAAAGGTTTTTCAGTAAAGTGTCGGTGACGGAGGCTAAAGAGGATGGATCGTGACCGAGACCGCGATCGGAGTAGGCAGGTCAAACGGCCGAAAACTTCGAGCAGTGAATCTAGCAGACAACATAGCAGCAGCAGTAGCAACATTCGAGACGTGAAGGTAGAAGAGAAGCCACCTGTCCATGATGACGATAAGCCGTTGTCTGTTAGTAAAAAGGATGTATTTGAGGTATAAAATGGAATTTAAAGATCAGTATGTTGTGTGTACATTTTTCGTGTGGTTAATAATAATACACTTATTTGCGTATTCATGATTCCAGAAAATTACTGCATACGAGTATGAAGAAGCGAGAATTCTTGATCATACAAAAGCCTTTGAGCTGTATCATTCAATACTGGCGAAATTCGAAGAAAACGCTGCTGAAGTTTTTGCAATGAAGCATGGCCATGGGAGTAATGATCCTAACAGAAGGGTAAAATTTTATACGAGCTAGTAATTTGTTTGATTTGATAAGAAAGAATTATTCCTCATTGTGTATTTCGTTGTTTCAGATGTTGCTGAGGATGGAAGGTCTTAATTACTTATCTAGTTTAAGGACCATTAATAGACTACTAAAGTTCAAGCTAAAAATTGTGAAAGATGAGCAGCAAGCAAAAAGAAAGCAGGTGGATACGGAACATTTACTGCTCCAAAATTTACTGTACGAGGCTACCAATCTTCAAAATCAAGTTGCAGCAGTGCAGGATTACAAGTAAAGAAATTACGCAACCGTATAGGATTAAAGATTATGAATTAAACCAAATAATTAAGTATAATAATATTTTGTTATAACCTTCTTTTCTCAGGGGCATGGATGAAAAGATTGATCTCATACCTGTTGACCAATTTTACAAAGACGCATCAGAAAAGGTTTCAAAACCAGAAATAACCCAGAACGATCCTCACCGTCTTCGTATTGCTCGTTTGGAATACGAATTCATTCAACGTCAACACCTAACTGATGAATGTGCAAGATTGGAAAAAGAAAAGGAAACAATTGGGCGAAAGATTGAAGACAAACAAATTAAAATTGATAGTGTGCGGCCGTTATTAAATAAAGTACTTGAAGCTACACTTCCTTTGCAAGACTTTTTTGGGTTAGACATCTCATCAAAAAAGGTGAGAAATGACATTGCCAAGCACCTACCATCACCTCTGTACGTCTTATTTGTGCAGTCTGAGGCTTACCAGGAATCAACAGGTAAGCAAAATAGGAATTAGGAATTGTTTTAAATTATTTGGTTCTGGTTTTAAGTTTGATTTAATTTCCATTTGATTCTGTTTAGAAGGAAAGCACCGTTTTATTATCAGAATTGGTGGAGATGTTGAGGCTGCAAAGGAATTGGTTGTTGCACAGGAAGAAGTTGAAGAGGAATCTGATTCTGAGAGAAATGTCGATGCTGATATGGAGGTAAGTGTATAATAATAATCTGACTGTTTAGTTTTTTTAGTATGCGAGTCCTAAATGAATATGAATGCTACATTACTATAATATTAATTGCATGTAGGTTTCAGAACGAAGAATCTTAAGAAAGCGGAGTTCAATTGGAATGAGTTTGGATGATAATAGGAAACGAACCTTTCAAAAACACCCACTGTGGATCGAATGGGTTGTAAAGTCAAAGGGGAGTGAAAGTGTGACGATCCAATTTTATTATCTAATCAAACTTAAAATTGTTACTGTCAAGTCCAGAGTTCATCGGGATGCCTCTGATGGCACTACATCGTAAGTTTTTTTTGCCGACATTATAAACTCTGACAAAACTAATATTTCAGGGATCCATTTTGAGATTGAATGGCTATTCTTTACAGGACATCAATTTCTGGAAATTCTGACAACGTCCTTATTGAACTGTTTCCTAATGATTGTGGTCAAGAGAGCCCAAATCTTGCAAATAGTTTTATTTTTAACAAGTTTGGTATAAAATCATTGGGCGCTTACCTTAAAGAAACTGGAAAACCATACTTGTGGGCGCAGAAAATATGTGGACTTGAGTTTCCTGCGGAAGGTGCTCCGTCGGGAGAAGGATTTGAGGTTCAATCGAAGATGGACTTGAGTTGCAGGAATATTGAAGGGACTCTTAGACAGATACGAAAACGTTTGGTCAACCAATCCAAGTTGTGGAGTCAACTGAAAGCACTTGGTAGGTAGTGGTATTGATTTGATTCAACATTCATTCCACATTTGCGTCACGTGTTTTAAATATTTGTTTCTGTAAAATAGAAACTCGAAACATTCAAATACCTTCTGCGGCTAAGGATTTTTTTCCTCAGAAGAACTCAACAACCTTTTTGTCCTGGGAATCTATTGATTATGAGACTTATCGTTCGAACAAGTACACCGAAGGTTTGATTCGTTGTGAAGGAGTCTCGTTCAAGGATATGTTTTTCAAAGCAGTATTGCAAAGAGGAAGAGGTATGTACATCTCACTCAACAAGGTCCTACTTAGGATTAGACACATGTTGTTGTAATAGAATTTATAGTACAGATTGATGATTTTATAATTTTAGCAAAAATGACTGCCCTTATTTCAATGAAAATGGATTTTCCTGCGGTGGCTCCCGTTTTTTGTGTTCAACTGGATATGGATGGAGAATTTCGAAACAATACCTCCGACTCCACTATCCGCGTATGTTACTCATCAGAATCAAAATGTATTAAGATTTTTAGACTTTTATGAAACTTTTATCAAGCTTTGTTTTTTTATCAAAACAGGACATTGAAAAAGAAATCAATGTTCATGCTCCAGAGGAATTTGCAGAATGGGCCGATGTTCTAGTCAGCCTACAACTGCATAGACTAATGATGTGTTGTGATGTCATTCTGGAAACTGACCTTATTCTAGGAGAATCGGCCGGACCGTCTGAATTCAGCAAAGAAAAATTGATTTTACGTGCCTCTGTGTAAGTTGAATCACTCTATACGTTGAGTTATAATTTCGTTTTTAGTTTTGATTTTATAGCTAATAAATCGCTTTTAAATTCTTTTGTATTTAAGTGGGAGAAACCTTCGCAGACCCTACCAATTCATCAATCAAGGTGTAGGTTATTTCACGCAACGAATTTAAACAAAATGTTCTGCTCATCTCTGTTACTCCTGACCTGTCCATTGTTCAGTGAACGAGCACTGTTTACTTTAATTGGTGTTTATTTTTGGGCAATGTACCCTTTGTTAAAAAAAATTATTATGGTCTTTTTTGTTTAAATGAATTTGTTGTATTTTGGATGAAATAGATGGGAAAATATTACAGACACGTCATGTCGGAAAGTACTTGAACAAGTGGAATGTATTTGACTTTATTATCATATCATAATTATATCATTTTTAACATCACAATCTCGAGATTACGGCTAGACACTCACTTTGGTTTCTTCTAACATGACTACTCAACTACTAGCTTGATAAGTATTACTATTACGATTTATTATGATGATTACAATGACTCACACTTTTAGAATCGAGGTACATTATTATAATTAATTTAGTGTACAAGGATTTGTACTTACAGTTTTTGATAGCATTATTGGTATTATTGAGTGAGCATTCACTATATGTAGACACTGTCACAGGATGCGACATTGACAGTATAAGTTTAAACTGTAAAGTACAAATCCAGCACCAAAGACTCTTACTCTTTCTACTGAAAATTGGTGTTATTTAATGAATTTAATCCGTGAATCTTCGGTTAACATTTCTTCCGAACAATGAGGTTCGAATTTCGGGTACCATCTGTCCAGCAATCATCACCAAACGGGACTCGAGAGTATTGGAAACCTTGATACGACCTCGTTGCGCAAGTAGGTCAACCCCACCGCACCTGAAAAATATATCATATCATATCATTTAATATTATTATGTAAAGACAATCCTGATTAGCAACTGGGTAATGAATAATTTACGTACATGCTCGCAGCCAGAAAAGTTTCCTGATCAAGCTTGATAGCTACATCCTTGCCAGTTTTCTCAGTATACTGGCTTTTAGCGGCCGGGATCACCTCCTCAACTAGAGCCAAATCAGCTTGACGGCAACGGACCAAAACGTTTTGTTCCAATAATTGCAAAAGACCTTGGGTGATGAGGGCATGGAGCAGCCGTTTGTACTTGCCAGAATCCTTGATAATCTCGGCTAATCTGCGCTTAGATTCTTCCAAAACAGTGCCAACGTGATCCTCTCGAGCCTTGAGTACCTTTAGCCTAGCTGCATTCAACATGTTGGATTGCTGACTAAAAAGTTAATAATAAATACTCAATCAGCATTTTGAAAGGGGCTTTTGCAGTTTACTAACTTAAACATAGTTCATTATTAAGCCTTACATTTTTTTCTGAAGTTCTACTTGTTTCTCTTTCCTCTCATAGTATTCCATGATTTTAATTCTCTGCTGCTGAACCAGACGACCTTTCTCAATGTTAAACTCTTCCTCGGCCTTGGCGTCAATTTCTTCAGCTTTCTCATTGGCTTCCTGCTCGATGAAAGCCATCATGTGCTTGATCTATAAAAACAGAAAAAAATGTACAAATTAAAATTACTGTAGCCCTATTGAATTATAGTTTAAAATTATATGGACAAAGAATCCAAAATTTACCTGCTTCGCAACATCGGCATCGCTGAGAGCCATCTTGAACGCTGGGCTTGAATATGGGTTCTTATTCAAACTCTAAAAAATAAATGAAATTTTCAAGTGATTAGATAAAGTTGATATGAAAGGTAAAGTGTATAGAGTGCGAAATAAGCTAAAAACATACTTATTCAGCAATTGGCAGTCACAATAACAAGTATTAACAACTTTTACTTACAAAATTTATTTATTTTTTTGGATTATTGAAAATCCTGAAAGAAGTCCAGTTTAACTGTGGCTGTAGTTTAACTTTTGGGCGTAGTTCTGCTGGCTCTGGGTGACTATAACATGTGAGCTATTATATGCTGTGCATTTTCACGGTGCAACCTATAAGCTTATATGCAATATAATACATACAAATAGAATTCATCTTAGGTGCAAAGCGAATTCTCGCATATAGTATAGTGCCTTGAGTACTGACGATATGGCTGAGGTCGAGAAGAGTACATCTCACTCCACTTCACACCATAGATGGGCGGCCACCTGGCCCATGGCCAGTCAAATCCCTTCTTAGAACCAGCTACACCTCTTATGCACGAGCTTAATGGTTATACATGGCTCGAAGTTCAAACTTTTTTTTATTTTTTTTATTTTATACATTACCGTAAAGCACAAAAACAAAAAAAATAAAGGAAAGTTTGAACTTCGAGCCATGTATAACCATTAAGCTCGTGCATAAGAGGTGTAGCTGATTCTAAGAAGGGATTTGACTGCCCATGGCCCATTGGCCCATGGCCCATCTCAGATTGGATGGCCCATCTGGCCACTGGCCCATGGCCCATCTCATATTTGATGGCCCATCTGGCCACTGGCCCATGGCCCATCTCAGATTTGATGGCCCACCTGGCCACTGGCCCATTTGGACCGATGGGCCAAGTGGCCATGGCCATGGCCCATGGCCCACTTTTCGATGCCTATATATGCACCTGGCCCATGGCCCATTTGGCCCATGGCCCATTGGCCCATTGGCCCATGGCCCATCTCAGATTAATGGCCCATCTGGCCGTTGGCCCATGGCCCATCTCAGTTTAGATGGCCCATCTGGCCATTGGCCCATGGCCCATCTCAGATTTGATGGCCCATCTGGCCACTGGCCCATGGCCCACTTTTCGATGCCCATCTATGCTTCACACAATATACGGACGGGTCCACATTACAATATACAAGGCATTACTTTACTTTGGCATAATATATCGGACAAGTTAGGCCCGTCCTTCCCATGGAAGGACCCCAAAACCATTACTCGAAAACACGATTAAACCCTTTCCTAGTCCCTGATAAACAAAATCGAAGTTTAACTATTTCCCCAATTAACATTTCTTAATACACCAAAAACAAAATTTAACGATCCACCGCTTCCTACATTTAATTATTCTCCCAAAACCAACGTTTGACATCCCGCCGACAATTAACATATAACTATCCTCCACCTCCCAGCAAACAATATAATATAAATGATATGATATAGTCCACCTCCTCCCTGCAATCAACATAATATAAATAATATAATATAATCAACGCGAATAATAAGACACGGTCTCATAGCTCAATTAAAATTTAAAAAATAACTTATAACTCTGGCTACGGATGTGGGTAGACCTACTTGAATTCGAAGTCGTTATTGGTAGTAGTTGTTCGACGCGAACGAACTCTTTTCTGAAGAATTTGTTGGTTGCCCTTATGAGTAGTTGTTCGATGCGAACCAACAAATGAGCTTCCTCACTAAAAATTCCACGAAAAATTGAATGATAAAAGGTCTGACAGCATGTTACCTGTCAAGAAAATATCTTTCAGTGGTATAGCAACGGCACTGCGGCAAGTGGCCGGAATAAAGGATGTAACCACGGAGTAGTAGTTGTTCGGTGATGCGAACGAATAAATTTGTTATTCGATGCGAACGAACGCATTTCTTATGAAGAATTTGTTGGTTGCCTTATGATCAGAAGTTGTTCGATGCGAACGAATACATTTGTTATTCGATGCGAACGAACACATTTCCTATGCAGAATTTCTCGGTTCGGTGCGAATACGTGCATACGACAATAAAAACAGGACTGTACATGATGGCAACATGCAGCAATCGAGCGCAAGGAGATGGTATAGGCATGCAAGCAACGAAGCAATGCAAGTCGATGCTTTTAAAATCAGCAAAAAATATTTCCATACGAAAGATTAGAACTCGTGACGCTATAGCTCAAGGTTGCTACGTCGACCCCTACGCCATTGACTTGCAGTTGGCAAATGCTGTGTATATAACCTTATCTGTAGTAGTGGCAACAAAATGAGAATCCGCCGTACGGATACATACGCTACACGTACTCTAGTATTTGATATCCCATACGCTTCCATGCTTTATGTATCTAAATATCCAACTTCAGCTCTTTCATACATCAGACAAGAAAAAATTGCTGTCCAAAAGTTAAGCTTTGCTTCAATCCAGAGAGTCATCTTACTACTATCTACAATGTTGAATGTACATTGCACGGTGACAATGAAATTGAGGTATATTACGACGAAAGCGACCCCTCAAGTTCAGCGATGTGTGATATGTCATTCGAAAGGAAATTTTATGGAGCACAAGGGACACCAAAAATTTAGTTGCGGCAACACTTCATTTTTGAGAAATGACCCGATTGGGTACCTAACAACCCTATATGGTTTGGTGTATGACATCGTCGGTAACCCATGTAACCCTTTGTAAAGTCAGGGTTTTGTAACTCAGAGCACTTCTTTATAAAAATAGGTTAGGTTATTTTAGGTTAACACTTTGGAGGCGTGTACAGGGTTTTGGGGGTATTTTAGGTTAACACTTTGGAGGCGTGTACAGGGTTTTGGGGGTATTTTAGGTTAACACTTTGGAGGCGTGTACAGGGTTTTGGGGGTATTTTAGGTTAACACTTTGGAGGCGTGTACAGGGTTTTGGGGGTATTTTAGGTTAACACTTTGGAGGCGTGTACAGGGTTTTGAGGTTACTTTAGGTTAATACAATGGAAGTGTGTACAGAGTTTTTAAGCAAGTGTACAGGTACCATGTTGCTGTGAAATTCATGTAGTACAAAGGGGTAACTATAGAATTTTCAAAACCCAATAGGGTCATTTCTCGAAAATAAAGTGTTGCCGCAACTAAATTTTTGGTGTCACTTGTGCTCCATAAAATTTCCTTTCGAATGACATATCACACATTGCTGAACTTGAGGGGTCGCTTTCGTCGTAATTTTCCGAAATTGATAACTATATACATTTTATGAACCGAATGTTTGATGAACACGGACAATAATTAAGAGTAAAGTAATAAATGAGCATACCAAAACTACTCAAATAGAAAATTCGAAATTATATTTAAAAGCATAATTTATACAAATTGATAAAAACTAAGAATTTTTATTTCCGACGATTTAACAAAAATATTTACTTGAATACATGTATTAAATAGTATATATAGCATATCATACTGGCAGAAACAAGATATGAAATAGGCCTGCATTTCACTATCATTATGTAAAAAATAACACTTTGAATCTTTATGGTTATTACAAAAAGTGACAAGATTTGGCACAGTATAAGTGTAAATGCCAATGAGTCTTATACTGAAGTCTATTTTCAATGTACTAATTTTTTATAGGTGATGGAGGTAGCTGAGGGTCCTTGTTCCAGTCGATGGAATCAAAGTCTATGACAACCCTCTTGTTTTTCGGAGTGTGTTGACTGTGGAAACCAAATAGATAGATGGATTATACTTTGACGTGTTTGCACAGCATTTATGTTAAGAAGAGACTAAACGAACCTGTATTTTACGCCTGCAGCATCTAGCATTCTCCGACTGGCAACGCATTCGTCTTTGTTCCAATTCTTGTTTGACAAATAGTAGACCTACAGATATACATAATAGAAGATTATTTTAGAACTTCATAGTTCAAGGTTGAACTAACATTAGTAAGTCGCAAAATATAAATCATTTACCTCTTTAATTCCGGATTGTATAATCAGTTTGGCGCATTCATTACACGGAAACAGTGCGACATACATTCGACAGCTATTTAGTTTGCCAACAATCTTGTTCAAAATAGCATTCATTTCAGCGTGACAGACTAAAAATGAAACAACATAAAACTTTTCAATAACTCAACAAATATCATACTTTTTAATTAACAGAAGAGGTCGGTTATCAACTTACCATACATGTATTTAGTTTCATGTTTGACATCAGAATCTTTACCCCAAGGAAATTCATCGTCACTGCAGCCGTTCGGCATACCATTGTATCCTATTCCAACGATCTTGTTCTCTTCGTTGACAATACAGGCCCCAACCTTAATCAAAACCCCATATCACAATCTCCTCGACATATATACTTATGACATGACATTTGACACTTTGGAAAAAGTATGGAATTCTATACGACAATTACCTGGGTAGAAGGGTCCTTTGATCTCATTGCAGATAAAAAAGCTACGCCCATGAAATAGTCGGACCAATTCAAGTAGTCATCACGCTTCTTTGTCAAGTCCTTGTCATCATTTTGATTCAAATTACAGTTACTAGGCACAACCAGCTTATTCAAATTTAAGGATTCCACGTCATTCTCACTTTTAATTTGTGGAGTACTCATTTTCAACAAATGTGCGGAGCCTGCAAACTGAATATTTAAAGGGAGATATTACAAAGAAAGGGACAAATAAGAGTTACAGCCAAACTTGATCTGGATCACAATTCACATATACTTGATCTGGACATTCTGGACTCACATTTTTGGGAAGAGGTATTTGATCCCTCCTTACTGTACGTCTCAATGCTTCTGTCAGCTGCGTAAGAGTAAGCATTTGCTTCAGATTGGTGAGACAATGAATTGCAACAACACGCCACATGGAACTCGTCTGCAAGTTTTGTGCTGCTTCAACATAGTTTCCAACTTCGGCAAGCCAATCCAAAGAATCTTCAGAACAAAACAGTTCCGTCAGAAAATTTGCAATATTTGTAGTTGCCTAAAAATAGCAAAGAATACAATATATTTCATAATTACTTTATATGAGGTATTCGAACTGTATCAAATTGAAAACAAAATATTGTACACTATACCTGCGGAGGATCAAGTTCAGGATTTTGAAATTGTTTCATAATTTCATGAGCCAACAGTTTTAAAATCTGAAAAATATAATATACATCGTAATGGTTTATGTTTTTACAACACATACCAACGTACTTTCAGTAATGAAATAAATAAAAAGGGATATGAAATGACAGAAAGACAGTCTTTCAAAGACTCACAGTTTTCCTTTCTACGACCCTAAACATCAGTAGCATATAAGTTCGCTTTGCAGCAGCTTTAAGTTCGGATTTTTTGTCCATGTGAACAATAGTTTTGAATACACATTCCAAGTCCTGAGCAACTTGAGAATTTACAGTAACCTCGGTGCTACTACCGGTACGTGGTGGTGTCTCATTTAGATAATTTGAAACAATCGATCTTTTTTGCACAGAGCTAGATGTAGAAGGTGTTGGAATGCTGATGGACATAAGAGGAACTGGTCCACAGGCTTCATCTTAAACATTAACACAAAAAAAAATTATTATTTCAATTTCAATATACATATTATTATGCATTGTTTGTTGTAGTAATGTTTTTTCTACGTTTCTGTACCAATTTCTGCTGCAACATTTTCACCAATGTTCAACCCCCCATACTTCAAGATGGGTGCTTTCTTCGGAATACTTAGAGATGTAGTTTCTACCATTGCATCATCACATTGGCGGATATTTTTATACAGGTCCATCAAGTACTGCACACAAAACCGAACTCTTGGTGACACTGATGGCTTCAATGAAAGAGTAGAAATCTGGTTCAGGAGGTCCTGTAGTAAGGATGGATTAGTTGAGCGAATTCCTTTAGCTTTAACTGAATATAGAAGTGTTTCATCTGATGATTTTGTGTTGAAGTCACGAACAAGTCGGGGGAAATTTACTAGACATAATAGTTCGCAAATGTATTCTAAATTTTGTTCTGAAGGGAACTGGAGGTGCAGAGCAATAAAATCCACGATAAGTTGGCAGCTATTATTGCATGTTGTAGCAAGCATGAGAAGTTGTGAATTGTAAAGCGAAGCTATAAATTGCATTAAACGGAGAGACCGCTCCCTACTCCTAAATTTTAGCTTTGCGTAAGTTATTCTAGCGTTTTCTGTGTCGCTTCCTTTGATGTTCCTATTATGACTGTTATTTCCATCACCAGGGTCTTCGAAAATTGAAGCACAACTGGAACTGGAAAATTCCTTTTCAAATCTTTGGATATCCGAATACTCTCGATAACATTGGAACATTACTCTTACGACATTCAGCGTAATATGCTCCTTCAATTTAGCACTGACTTCCCAGAAGCATCCGCGTTTACTGATGACTTCGAGCAGCTTGACATGGAGATGTTGCACTGCAATCCAATCCGGTTGATTCGTTCGACCATCTAATACGACTTCAAATACTACTGCAACAGTTGCATTTAACAAATCAGCATCCGTCGTTTCCCAGTCTGACAAACTTAGACATGTCAATAGCGCCTTCTTCATTGTTTCAAAATTAGTGGAAGTAACACTCTCAAAAATATTCCGAGTTTCTTTCTCAATCGATTTAATGAAATCGGACTTGGTGGTGGTGGAAGGGTTTCCATTATTGTCAATAAACTTTTTGACTCCCAATGGACACAAGAAATTGATGCTAAGCGGCCTCCATGATATTTGTGCCAATAGAGACATTTCAACTTTTTCCTCCTTGATCTTTCCAGTCTTATTAACTGCTGCTGCTGAGGGATGATCTTGATTGACCTGTACGTTGCCATTATTTATGAAAAGCACGTCGGCATTCTTCGGGAATCTCTTCTTCGAGCTCATTGTTTTTTTCCTCAAGTCTTCGAATGATTTCGATAAGCGCATGTCTCTAACTATTTCCTGCAGCACTGGGTCTAACCGTATGCGGTTTAAAGAACAAAAGACGGGTCCAACGATGATACGTGCACCAACCTCCAGCAGAAAATCTCGGTCATACTGCGTCCTCTTCATAGCTTTTGCTTATTATCAAAAATCAAGCCTGAAACAACTCAACATTAATTCAACAACATACAGGAAATATAGCACAAGGCATGGCAAACATGTGAGATGCGGTTAAGTTAATCTACGAAAAAAATTGTTAGAAACTTGTACTTACAGTTTACAGTCAGCCAATAGTTCGAAAATGCAATGATTGATTATCCGAATTGATGTTTTTAAAAAAGTTCCACGGCACGCCTACGGCAGTACGGAAATATCCACAATCCAGATTAAAAAAGCCGATGACATTAATTTGAAAGATAAAACAAATTAAATAATAATTTAGGTCTTAAATAAGGGTCAACTCATTGCTACCAAACCACTAAGGTAAACAAATAGATTTTGATTAATAGTAAAATCCTTTCTAGATAAATCGTCCGCAACTACGTCCGTCACCTGTCAGCAAAGCAAAGATTTCGTCACCCAAAAAATTTGAAGTGAATGTGCAGATGCAGATTTGGCTTACATGCGGATACATACAAAATGTGCACACAATGTTAACATCAATACGAGGACGAAGGATCGAGACCAATATGAATGAATGTCGGATGCGGATGGATTTCAACAATTTTCTTCAGGAAGTGGCTTTGAAGACCACCACCATGCACTTTGCTCTCCCTCTTTCCACACTCCAGTTTACTTTTCATTTTCAAACCTTTTGAAAGAAAAAGAAATAAAAAGTTTGTTCATCAAAGAGAAATTTAAAGATGCTCTGTTACTTTTGCTTCACAAGCACAGACAAATCCTTTGCCATTAAACAGCAACTTTTTCTCCAAAAAAGAAACTATTATGCTGTAATAAATAGAAGAAACTTTGTAAGTTTTTCTTCTTTTTATTTCGTAATTTATATGGAATACTACATAGCCTCTTTGTATGCATAACGGAAATTTACCTGACTCTCTACTTTCTCCAAATTTCAACATTTTTCTCGTAGTCGTAGTCAAAGGCATAACGCATATAATATACGCATCTTACATACGTTACGTTACGTTATGGATATTGCGTGTGTCCTGTTTTACACATTCCAAAATGGGGAGATGCCCAAGTTCAAAAAGTCGTTTGGGAGATTTCTGACTTTGAAATGAAAACTTTTATATAATAGAGTAGTAGACAGGATGTAAAACATGCTATATTTCCATAAGTAATATGAATGTGCTCGAGAAAAATATTTCTTGGAAACGTGTGTCTGCTTTTCAATTCCAGAAAAACTCAAGATTGTATTGTGTGAGTTAACAGATATAATGTGAAGTTGAGCTCAAGACATTTTTTACTTCTTCCTTTCGCCTGAAAAAGCGGAAAGAAAGTAGGATGGAAAAGAGTGAGAGGGAGAGAGGACATGGTCGTTTCTCCTCCTGTATTCAATTTTTATAGCACGCAATTTAACATTCTTGAACTGTATTATAAAAAGCGTTATGAAGAAAATAAAACATGCATTGCATAGTAGTAGTCACAGGCAGACTGATGGAAAAACTATTCTCTTATTCAACTTTAGGAAAGAATACTACTTTAACTTTTCATCCATAGGTGCCGGTCGTGAAGAGAATTTCTTTTTGTCTGTTACTAGAAAATATGTACCTACATAATATGTCCTTGATATGGTTTTATATTTTAACAGAAGGATAGTATGTATATATATATATATAGATCAGCGAAAGTGTCTCATGCACAAACCCTGATCCAATACATAGCTTGTTGCGTTTGAGTTGAGGAATAATCTTTTCCTGTAAGGATGAAAGATTTGTTATATATTCTGTACGGAGAAATAAGAAGCACCTTGTATGAATGCATGAGTGCAAGTGTTCATGGATGAGCTCACTAATATGGAATAATAATATATAACTATTTTCTGTTCCCTGCTCCTTCCACCTGCTTCCCTTTCTCCAGCTCTGAAAAGATAACCTCAGGATGGGTAGAAATGACGGGAAGTTTTGGGATATTTTCAAAGAATTAGGCTTAAATATGGGCGTGTGGCATGTCATTCCATTTACAAACATTTGAAATACAAGCATTCAGTCCCAGTTAGCAACTGGAAGCTATATCATAACATCTATCAATCCAATTCCAAATGGTAGCAAATACCAACTGCCTTTGTAAATACCAAATCCAAACAGTAATCCGTGATAAATAATAACTGTTTGCTTATAATCTCTTGTTAATTCCAAAGAAAGAAGTTGAAGCATAAATATATAGATATTGCATAAAGTGTCTACATATTTCCAAATGCTATGGATAAGCCGAACCTTGTTGAATTTAACAACCTTGTTGCTGAAGATTTTTGGACTCAATAATGCCTTTTGAAGAGAAACGGATTATGGTTAACCATCTCTGGCTACGGATTAAACAGTATGTATTGTACAGTTCATCATGACATGACATGATACGGATAGTGAGTAATTATATAGTTGTTAACTTCTCAAAGTAGGGTTTAGGAGTTAGTACCATATAATGATCACAAACAAGTAGGTCATTGTTGAAAATTTATTGGATTTTCAGTGAAAGTGGTTTCATAGTCATATGAAAGTTTTGATTGGGGATACCATCTACATTCCACTACTACTGTACCATCAATACAATAAATAATGAAAAAGCTACGTCTTCACCTTCTTCCTCTAATATTTAGTTAGTCGGCTTGGCTTTTGATACATCATTGAGTATAATATACATATTGAATTGGCAATGCAATGGTGCATAGATTTTTTCATGCACCTTCTGATTGAAAACCTGACGGGTACAGCAATATCAGGCAATAGCAGACGTCGGTCGGTACACAAACGTACAACATGTATTAGCCAACAGCCTCAGTTTATAAGAAACAATAAGATACCCAGTGTCTTTTCTGGCTTGTAATATACATATGTATGTATAACTTTAAGATTTGAGGTGATGTGATATTGTACACATTGCTTGTATATCGAGCACACGTGTGCAATAACTTACCATCTAATATAAGTACACTCATTTCATATTATTATGGAATACTGAAATTGATATCAGTCAGTATTGAATATTTTCTATTACTGTCACTTTCATACTATGAAGTTGTGATTGTCAAAATGTACTTTTGTTATATATCTCACCCGAAGGTGAAATGTGAGTGCAGAAGAGAGGACCAGAAGGCAACTTGTCAATTTTTCTGTTTATGCTAAGCTACTTTTAGTGCCTTCACTTGCACTCTCAAAACCGGCTTAAGAATACGGTCCCATTACATTGCTATTTCTATACATTTATATGCGTTCGTTTCGTTTCGTACCAACCGGTTCATATAATAATAAGCATGCTGATGATTTTGCGTTTACACAGCACAGATTATATGATGACAAAGATAAGGATAACAAGAGGCATGGACTACACATGGCATGGTATGACCGCAATACAATGTTCACAAAATATATTCAACACACACACACTTAGAGCATCACATCAGTAGGAATTTAAAGAGGCAGAAAAGGATTAGTTCATGGCCACTTGTGTGTGCTTCAGTTTTTAGCAGTAGCTGATAAAGTGCCTGAGCTCTCAGTATATCAGTGAATAGCAGACTGAGTTGACACACAAAGTTGACATTTTGTTAGCAGTACTTCTGCTGCCTCTACACATTTGCATGTAAGAACCATTTTCAGTATTTTCTTATCAGTCACTCCGTAAGTTTTGTCGAGGCAGAATCTGCTTTCGTTTAGGACTAGGAGCTCCCCTTGTTTTGCATATTTTTTTCGGTAGTGTGGTGAGTTGGCACTTAGCCTGCCACGAACATTTCATTTCATTCTTTGCACTTCATACTGTAATTAGAATTAGGTATATGTGTAGAATACAAGAGTTTAACATTCTCTAATTTACATTCCAACCATTTTCCCTATCTCCTTCCTCCGGTTACCTGTCGTGCCTAAATTAATCCATTAATTTATGCTCTTTCATGCATGCATGCTTCTAAAATACAAATAGCTATATATGTATAGAAGAATATATGGTCATTTATAACGAATGAACATGAGAAGGGGAGAGTGATGGGATCCAATTTGCATGAAATTGGTTGTAACGTGTTTCTTTCTAAACTATATTCATTTCAGTGCTGGACAAGAGCTAGGAGTCACTCCCTTTGTTGACCTCCTTCAGATCAACTTTTCAACGAGCTGTAGTTGACCTAACGCGATAATGAGTTGGCTTCACTCTCTCCGTGGAAAATGTGCTGTCGTGACTGGGAGCACAAGCGGGATTGGCCGAGGTATAGTCACCCAATTTGCAAAGGCAGGTTGCAGGGTCTTGTTCCATGGTCTTGAGTCTGAATCTCAAGTTTCGAGCTTAAAAGAGGAACTATCGTCTTTTTCTAATGACAAGGTTGTTTATTCTGGAGCAAATCTGGCAGACTCTGAGCAATGCAAGGCCCTTATTGAGTTGGCTACAAAGGAGCTAGGGAAAGTAGACATTCTTGTCAATAACGCAGGAGTACAATTTACTGCGCCAGTGCAAGATTTTCCCGTTGAGAAATGGAAATGGTTAATAGATGTCAACTTAAATGCACCTTTCCATCTCACGCGAATGGTCATTCCTCAAATGTATGAGAGGAAGTGGGGACGTCTCATCCACATTGCAAGCGCTCATGGAAAGGTTGCCTCAAAGAACAAGACGGCCTACTGCGCTTCCAAACATGGAATTATTGGGTTTTCCAAATCTGTTGCTCTTGAGGCAGCTGGCACTGGCGTCACTTCCAATTGCATTTGCCCCGGTTGGGTCCTCACCCCTTTGGTTAAGCAGCAAATTGAGAGGATTTCAAAGGAAAAGAAAATTTCATATGAAGAGGCAAAATTGGAACTTCTTCTCGAAAAACAACCCAGCGCTGAGTACGTGGAACCAGAGGACTTGGGAGCTTTCGCCGTGTTTCTAAGCACAGATGCTGCAAGCCAGGTCACCGGTGCTGCTCTCTCAATGGATGGTGGGTGGACTGTGCCATGAATAATCTGAAAGTAAAGAGAACACGGATATACATATACACAACATTCTTCAAGACATTTCATTTGCAGTTAAACGGTACATGAAATGTGACTCAATAAAGAAAGCTCCAGATGCGGTTCTCAATACCATCATGCATTCTTTCCACAACGACAGTGTATTAAAGGAGATTTGTGTAGGGAGTAAACGCTTGTGTGGGTGGAATGCAATATCTCTTGTTATAATGAATAAATGCAGACGAGGGCTTTGTTTTATTAAATTCACTCTCACTCAGCTTCATTGCATCTTGAATGTCGCATATAAAAATACTTTACTTGATTCATGCCTCTTGGGAGATGTGTATGCAGAAAAATTTGATGTGACTGTACACAATATATGTTGACTACGACACATTTTTTAGGTATTGGTATGCCGGTGCAGTGTTGGTTGTATTAGATTTTGTGCAATTTCATCTCATACCATGACACTCACATAAAATATTCATGATCATGACTGGCAAGGTCATCATTTTCTCAGACTTTGAGTACGCTCGTAACGCAACATAACGAAATAGTACATCTACAACGTATACTAATCTGGATTCTACTAAATGATGAACATTTTAGTCATGCTCTACTACTTGCTACATTGAATATCCGCTGCAGTTTCAAATCTTATCAGTTCAATGCTTGGTGATATTCCAGCATATTATGCACCACACATACATACACAATCTGGTTAGAGTATCTAGTAATAATGGCGTTGTTCGAATATTATTTTGTAATCCGTTACAGTGACAATAAGTATGTTTCGGATATTATATTCTCTTCATTCTCTTGCATTTTGTCTTGTACGCAGTGCAGTATTTAGCTAAATCCCAAAAAAACATTTATTTGGACCATAAAAAATGTCCGTGCTTGCAGACTAATAATAATAATTTTCCAGCGTATAATCCAAATTGTTGCATAGACAAATGCAGTCGTGTCCATGCTCTATCATTGTCCCATTATATTTATTAGATCGTTACTTCTTACGTCTCACCAAAAGTCTTTGAGTAAAATGTGAACTTCAACTAATTCACATTCATATCTTGCGCTCAGGTTAAATCAAAAGCGGACGCTGTATATTAAAAAAAAAAAGCTGACGCAGTCCTTGAAGTCTAGATAATTATGCGCATGCATATATAATATAGGTAGCTTTTCAGCGTGATGACTTGAATGACTACGTACGTACACTATATAAAACTGATTGAGAGTATCAGTATCCAACAGAACCTAAAATTATTGGTCTCAAGCTCAAGTATCACAGTTCTAATACATTTTAATGAATGTCTGTACTGTAATGCTTCGTCCACTATACAACTATACTGTCATTCACATGCCATGAAAGAGTTATGACATGACGAATTATTCCATCGTTTGAGTTCAAATAGAACTTTTGTTTCATGCGACTGCCACAACATATAATATATGTACACGTCGAGCTTTTGGTTGGTGGTTAGGATTGCCGTAAATGGTACCAAGAGCAGGAATGAATGTATGTGGAAGCAGGAAGAGTGAATCTACAGTGTATGTGTATTTTGATGGATCGTCAAATTGATGTCGATTACATATTCTATGGAACGCACAACTATAATAATTACGGCTTTGGGCTGTCGAAGTGACTAAAGTATGGAATTTTTAAGTTTGTTTGCCTTGAAAAGCAACATGTTTTGGAAACAAAAGGCCAACAGCATCGACATAAATCACATCAATCAGTAAAACAAACAGGAGAGGTAAAACAGTGTAAAAATTGAATGAGCATAGGTACGAAATAAGTGCCATTGTTTTAGGGACTTCAGTTACACAACTACGACGACCATTAAATACACCTCCTGCCTTCCCGTCAACTTAACCTTCGGACTTTGGTATCAATCTTTCATATCAAATATTTCAGTTCCTCCGCCAGAGCTGCATTAATTACTGAAACTGACGTCTGTCATCAATAACTAGAGTTTGCTTTCATAATCGGGTGAATAGACGTAAACGTATCATTTCAACCTCATTATTATTGTAAAGAGAAGGTAAGGAAAAGTGAAAGTAAGCATTATGTAGTTTACTAAAGTGCAGAGTATTATGACCACGCTTATTTCCTCAGCAAAAAAAACGAAACAAAGCCGTATATATGATATTTTGCTCGCATGCATATTGCAAAGCAAGCAGCAAAAGCCCAAACTGAAGTATATGGTTGGCTGACATGTATAAGTATATGGTGCTTCGTACCCCTTCAATCCACTTTCTCCTTTTTGCTTCCTCCTAAAACCTCCTCCGTTCATGTAGAAATACCCATGTTGGGGAACTTGAGTCGGGCAGTTGAGCTTCGAACCAGCTCCGCGCAACACATTATCACACGAAAGTCGACAGCTATAAGCTTTTCTCTGAGAAAAAAGACCTCTGGCCTGAAAGTAATTTACTCCTTCTTGTCATTTATTTCGTGCACAATGCGTAATTGTAAAGGGCAAGCACAAGTGTGCTAAAAAGGTTTTCAATTGTATATGCTACTATTCATCCCTACATATTATTGACTCCAGGCTTAGAGCATGTGTAGACCACAAATATAAAAATACATATATATATATGGAAGCGACACACATCAACATCAACTCCATTATCATTTTCCATTCTTGTGGCGATACGCTCTTAACGAGTTTCCTCATTAATCAGATGTACAAGCCTTTCCATTGAAAATTGAGTAGGACACATGCGAGTAAAGGAACAAGACCGACTTTGCAATTGAATTGACATCGTCGCTTCTTCCTTCCGACCCGACCTAATACCCACAACTACAAAAAGGGGCTATTTTAGTCGAGAACACACAAGTGCTACCCAATCAATTTCGCTCTTTTTTATATATATATATATATATATACTGTGTGGACACGAGCAGTAAAGGAGCCCGAGCATCAAAAGAGTGGATGAGTGAATTGAATTATCGTGAAGTAAACAAGAGATACAATCAGTCAGTCCAACTACAATTATCTCTCATCATCATTATTGAATGGATGGAGTGCTGTGGTATGCACTTAGTCCAAATACCGTCAACTCTTTATCTCAGTATCTTGGACAGTCTGTGTATGTGTGTTTGTGACTTAGGGTCGCCCTCTTAAATAAATTTTGAAAAAAAACTTGGAAACGAAAGTCAAGTCAAAGTGAAAGTAGAGGAAATCGATTATTACTACTCCTTTCAACATTCTTTAGACTAGTAGGCGTCTTACATATTACTGTATGCAACGACATTGGTGGTCAATATATAAGTAACTTTTTTCAAACGTTTCTTTTCGAAAAGTGAAAGCAGCTGGCATCAAACTAGCAGTCCTATTGGTATTCTTTACCAACCGGCTCTTTTGTATTCGGGCATGCGATTGAATTAGGACTATTAAAAGTAGCGCATCGCCTTCATTGGACATTTTCTTTACGTAATATTGTGCTTATAGTGATGTGATGCTGAACGAACGTGCTTGATACAACAAGAATTAATGATGAAACGTTAGTTTGGCTCAAGAAGAAAAAAACCAGCTGCTGCTATCCAAAGGAGGAGCTCCTTTTTGCACATTATGTGTGTCTGTGTGTGATATAAACTCTCGGTGAGATTTTCAATAGGTGAGTGGTGTGGACGGATGAAAATTGTTGAAGATCAGCCTCCCCACTCCTTCCTCTCTTTTTTTTCTCTCTCTCACTTGCCCAAGCTGCTGAGATAAATCGGAATTTTGACAAGATTTCCCTAGAGAATTGATACATTGATAGTAACTAGTGGAAAAGCTTAAACCTTTTTCCTAGCAGAGCTACCCAGATACAAAAGGCTTCAACTGGCATGATTTTAGTGTTTGCTTCTGCTGCAAGTTAATCAGATGCTTGATCTCCTTCTTGCCCATCATCAAGAGCTCCGGCCAAGAAACCAAGCATCCAACTCCCGTACGCCCACTCTTCTCCTCAAAAAGTAAAAGAAGAGAAAAAGTGTGGAGATAGTATAGTTTGCTATTAAAAGCAGAAGTATAGCATTGCCCCTTTTTCGGAAAAAAAATATATTTTTGACTTATCCCATCATCAATCCCAAACGTATTTCATCGGTGGAAGAAAACTTGTATAGAATTGAAGAGTAGCACATTACGAATAATCTATTACGTGTGTTGCACCGGGATTAAAGTGAATGAGGAGGCAGACTCTTGAATAAATGAAAGAGAGCCCACTTCACTTCACTACATCGAATCAAATCAAATTCCGTTTTGGTTGCAAAACACTTTTGTTCAATTTTTAAACAAGGTTCATGTTCATACACTACGTTATTAAAACTGGGTAGCTGAATCATAGTGGTAGTAGACGAACATCACCACACGCGGTATAAGTTATTGATATTCATTTGTGTGTAGACAGTAACGGATTCTTATTGTTCTTCCTTATCCCCCCGAGTAGGTATAGACATGCATAAAATGTAAAATGTTGTAGTATGAACAACGGTTTTAAGACGAAAGATTCATTTTATGCAAACTTCACTATGAGGCCAATCCCCATGTATAATCTAGTGATATCGTACAACAACAAAGTGTACTTGAAATAAAGTTAAGGATTTGGAAAAAGGAATTAAGCCTGACATCCTTTCACTTCGCATGAATGACTGTTACACATGCATTACAACCAGTTACACAACAACAACATTCTGACCTCCTATATTGAAGAGAAAATCCCAGGCCCAAGTTTCCTCTTATTGTCAGGCTCTGACTCTCATTTGAGCTGCGACGTGCTTCAACTTATGTACAGCAATGTCTAGTAGTTTTATGGGAGATAAACCTTGAAGGCTGACTAAATTTAATTTTTCAACGGACACATTGAATTAGTTGCATACCAGACACTATATAGTTTCATCCGCTCTACTTTACCCTACCATACTTGTTCCAATCGATCTTCATATATTAATCCAGGTAAATCCAGATTTTTTACTTCCATATTCTATTCCATATTTAATGAGGAAAAAGCTCTGGTGTATTTTTTTGTTTTATTCCGTTGTAAATCTAGCATGTTTGTCAGTATATGCAGTTTCCTAACATCTTTTATGGCTGACACCGCTTAGCTCATTTCATGTTAATTACTCGACAACCTCTCAGGAAATGTTTGCACATGTTTACGTTCGTAGAAAGTAGGGAAGAAGGATGAGGTAGCTAAACGGATGGACATAAGCAAACTGACACAAACATACAAATGTTTTGAGTCACTTTGAAATGTGTAAATTGCCTCATTTTTCTCTTGCCTCTACCTCTTCCCTAATGGAAAATGCAGTGCAACTACCTAGTTCGTTTTTCCCTTTTCGTCTTTATTAACTGAGCTCATTTGCTTGATACATATGCATCCATGCATATTCACTCTCTATTTGCATCCATTTTCTACTTTTCCCTTCTCCCTAAAAGCAAAGTAAAAAGCAGCAAAAAAAGTAAATAGAAAAACACTCACTAAATATTGCATATCATCCTCTCTTGCAACCGTCTCATGTTGTTTCATAGTATATATGTATGTTGTTTTTTTTTGCTGAAATATACACTACTGCATTCAAGCAACTGAATTTCATTTGGAGTCGGCAGAAATAAAAGCAAAAAAAAAGAGAGAAAAAATGGGAAAGGAAAACTAAAGTAAAGATGAACATGTGTAGATGCCTACCAACTAAATAATATTGTGAAAAACAAGGAAACAATGGGTATGGTTTACTTACTGCTTGCTCTTTCATGTTGATAAAAATTGCATGTAAATACATACAACCAATGAAAGTAAAAACACAAGCACAAAAAAAGTGTGGCATAAAAATGTTTTTCCGCAAAGTGGAAAAAGTGTATTGCAATTTTCTTATTTTTATTTGTCCTTGTCTACGTATTCATTGCGAAAATGGAGTAGGGATGGAAAACAGACACAGAGAAAGAGAGAGATAGAGAGCAAACGGGAGAAAAAAGGAATTATTCATGAGCTTCAGTGAACTGGGTCGGCCGGTTCGGATGAGGACGATCGTGGTCAATAGGACTAAAGGCCACACACAATGCCATATTATGAATATAAATATATATATACTCTAGATACTTCATCGTATCAGCACATTTACAATATTATGCACCACATGTTTTTTTTACACATTTTGTACCTTATCGCGTACATTGAGTCAAAAAGATAATCCGTTTATACATCTCCTTCGTTTCCCATCCTTATTGTGACTTTTACTATTGTATAATATTTTGTACTATATAGATATATATATTTATCCAATTCATCATTGTAGCAGTCTCATCACACTGCACTATACAAAACCAGAGAAAAATCAACTTTTTGAATAAGGAAAGTGTCACTTCACTCCATCACCCCGAGTTTTATGAGGAATCCGTACCTTTTATACTTGAGAAAATATATAGTTTCATTATCAAAAGTTGAACATCATCATTTGTCATTCAGGCATAAAATGTACGCACAATATGAAACTCAAAAAAAAACAGTGACTTTTCCCGGACTTGAGTCCATCGACCGACTGACTGACAACAGTTAACTGATAACATTAAACATTTATATGGATAATACAAAAAGTTGTACTTTTCTCTGTTCAGACTTTTGTATTCACTTTCTCTTGACAGCTTCATAAGGATAAAAGAGGGAAGGAGCGATGAGAGCTCTTTCCTTATTTTGCCTTCCCCGTTCTTTGCTAAAAAAATATTTTGCCAAAACGGAAGGAGGGACGAAGAAAAGTTTGACCGGTTCATCCTTTTCTTGCTGAGTATGTATGTATAAATGTATCCTGAGTTTTGACCGGATGGATACGAACTGTAAAGTAAAATTGCATGTGGGAGTTGTAAAACAAAGTTTTTCTTTTCATTTTCCTGCCCTACGAGCTATACGGAACGAAAGAAAATAACCTGTTTTTGAAATTTAAGATAAGTCGTCCGTATGTGACCAGAAGCAGATCAACGATCTGTCCATGGAATAAAAAATAGCTTCGAGGGGACGTAGGATTATTTAGAAGCTGGATAAAAATTAAAAAGTTAAACAACCCCCAGCTGGATATGTCAGTGAGATGAAGATGTCGTTCTCTACCTTTCTCTCTTCTTTCTCAGTAGTCGTTTTGGTTGAACGCTTCAAGTATCCTTCTGGTTAAACCCCCTCCAAAAAAAAGAGAAGGCTGCTCATTTGAAGATTGACTTTGTTAGACTGTAAGCATCACCGTACAAAGAAAACCCTTTGACAACTTTCCATCCCACGTCTCTTTTTACACCTTTGTCCAACTTTCTTTACTCTCTCTCTCTCTCTCTCTCTGGATACATTGGCAGAAGAGGGGAAGGATAACTTACCGCTTGTAAAAAAAGGTAACATTGGACAAGTTTTTTTGGCCTCTCGTCTCTTGTTGCGCGCCGAGTTTTCGCTTCACTGAACCGTATGCTAAGTTTTGCTTCACTTAATATAAACAGTAAAGAATTGACAGTTGGACAAGAGAAGAAAACGATCGAAAATGAAGTTACAGTGAAAAGGACAACCTTATATCCACAGACACGACCAACTTTTTCATAGTTTCTGTCACTCCTTTCAAATCATATCGTTAACGAATGTAACGGGATTATGGAAGATGGAAGATGGAAAAGGTAGAGTTGAATTAAACTTTTTGTGTTGATGGCTACCCTTGAAAAAAAGTCATCGTCTTGTGAGATAGTCTCGACCTATTCACAAAATCCTTGTGAATTTTTCTTTATCCTAGTCAACAGACGCAGACCTTATATCTCCTTCTTCTCGTGGCTTCTTTCCCTTTGAAAATTCATGCTTCTTGACTACTTGATTTTTTTGCATTTTTATTTGACCTTAAGCACTATTCTCACTTCCGTTTCAGCCAAACTTCCGTTCCGTTACGGTTCTTTTGTGGCTGCAGTCTTGGCAAATATATGGGAACAAATGGAATATATTCTCGACATCTTATTTTTAAGGAGGACTGTTGTAAAGCAAATGTATAATAAAAACTGGGACACAAAAAAATAATCCAAAAAAAATTCTCCTGCCATTCCTCTTTTCTTGTCTCTTATGTTTGATAGTACTGAGCAAGTAAAAGTAATAAAAATGTATTTATTTTTTATTTGCAGACTGTATACGATCACCGTCATGTACTCAGAGGCTACGACAGCGTTTAATTTCTTCAGTTTGTCAACTCAAGTGAA
Organism: Orchesella flavescens; assembly: GCA_964034955.1. Lineage (NCBI taxonomy): Eukaryota > Metazoa > Arthropoda > Collembola > Entomobryomorpha > Orchesellidae > Orchesella > Orchesella flavescens. The sequence goes on along the minus strand of OZ035956.1, from coordinate 25,222,505 downwards.
AGTACGTGTATACTTTCTCCTTCGTGTTTCTCTCTCTCGGCGAAAGTGAAAGTGTGATTGTCACATCTCGATTTCTCAGCTTTGATGCTTTCTCGTGTGTGTCATACAAACAAATGTTATACTCCGTTATCTACATCAGTATCTCCCAAAGGGCAAATATAAACTGAGGAGGGAACAAAAACAAGAAGACTAAAAAAAGTTTACAAGTTTCTTTTTTATGGAGAAGCAAAAACCCTGTCATGCCGTATTCATGTTGGCTACAAAAGTAGAAGAAGGCGGTGGGTTTTCATCATCAACACTTTCATTTTTCCCTACAAGCAGAGGGAGAATTTAAGCACTAAAAGCTTTCACAGCGTGTGTCACCAGTGTCAAAACCTGTCTTCTGAAGTAACGCGATCCCTTTACTATTAACATGAACACAAAAACGTAATATCCACAACAAAGTAGAGACAAACTAGAGTAAAACAACATTCAAAGTTTTTCGTTCAGGGTGAATGCATCCCAGTCAGATTCCAGCAATAATTATTGACTATAGCTGACAGATCACAAGAGAAATCTTGTAACTTTTTTTCAGACTAAGAGTCTTTATATGGGTGCGCATTCGTCGGATCTGTCCCTTGTCAAACATTATTATCACATACCGGACTGGAAAGAGAGTTGTCTCAAGTTTATACATATATTTTGGTTCAAGTGACTCAAAGAGAGTAAATATTAAAGGGAGGCGGAAATCCGGTGAGATCTTTCTTTTGGGCTTTTATTCTTTTGAACTGGAGGAACTCTTGTTGTATATGTGTAGTTTGTAGTCTCCTGTGTGGCTTTGCTCTTGCTGCATCCGGAATGAAGAATACAGAAATTTGGAGAAACTCATAGCAGCAGCACAGAAATATCACCTTTACTCATCCATTCCCTTCCCTTCACACTCTCATTCAGCTTGGTGATGATATTCGGACTTCAAAGAGTGTAGCAGAGAGTTGGAATGTTTGAACCATGGTTGATGTTGAGAGAATGGAGAAGGGTTTAAAAACCTGGAATAATGGAAAGGAAGGAGAAAAATGTAGTTGTGTAAGAGTATTTTGAAGGGAGCACATCTGTTAACACCCTCTCTTCTCATTCATTTCTCAAGTGAGTCCTTTTTCCTCTTAATAGCTTGAGCCTCTCTCATCGCTTTTGCTCTCTTTTGTTTGAGTACAAACAATGCAGACACATTTATACTAGTAAGTATGTATATATACGGGGAAAGGAAGCTGCTTTTCAGACTAAAATACGAAACAAAATAATTTACTAAAATATATATATATGTACTTCTCCGTATGCATCAACAATAATAATAACCTTATACTTTCTATGTGTGTAGCAAATGTAAACAGGAAAGCTTTTCTCAACCCTTAAAAAGTAAAGCAAACGTGCGGACACTTCATTTCAACTGCAATATTTATTCATTTTCTTGTGCAAATATGGAGAGTGGGAAACATAAATGAAGTGGGAAAATGTATTCGACTCCTGTTTGCCATTTGCTTCCCTTTCACTAAAAACATCTCTTGGTTTTTTTGTACTTTTTCCACTATACATATATACTCTAGAGCTTATCACTTAATCTTCTTTTTTCTAGACAATTTTGCTGCTTTAAACATGTATACTCTAGATACACAGATTAAATATCTGTTATGTCTGATTTTGGAGGAAGAGTAGTATAAACCCCAAGTTCCAAATGATATAGTGTCATTTAGTATATGATTGATACAATACAGCGCAGAATGCGACTTAACCCTATAATGACTATATATAGGAATCAATAATACAAAATATTTTTTGTTGTTAGTAAACGCTAATACCATTGACTTCTAGATTCTAGATCACAACAACCAAAATCCACAGATATTATATCAAACGAGATAAAGAAAGTTATGTTGGTAGGTTGTCGTTAAATACAGATAGTTGAAAAAGAAGTGAAGAGTTACACAAAAAGACAATTTGACATTTTTCCTCCCCGCGTGTCACTCCTTCCATCCGAGCAACTATATTCATTGAACTATTGACTGAGACATTTTTTCTATATATATTACACAATAACTCCTACCACACTTTTTGCTTCAAACTGATATTCCAATGAATGTGCATTTACTATATATATGGTAGATGTATGAATCTTTTTTATTTTTCTCCACATAATATTTATATCGAATGATTTTTGACCTACTTTTAGAACAATTTTTTACTGCTTTATCACTTCCTCCTTTTATTTCGTTTCATATATCCGTTAATAATAGCAGTGTGTTTTACGTTCTATAAAAACCAAGTGTACTTTGTCATACTGTGAATACTTTTGTGATGATTTTCTGATATTGTTAAAGTTGCTTTTGCTTCACAACTTTCTTCTTTTGTGTTGGTATGTTTTTGGCTCAAAGGCCAACTCATTTGCCCCCTGTTGTTCATCCCCTGACGACGATGACATTTAAACGATCCACATATTTATCTTTTACGCGTTTCCTCTTCTCGCTCCGTCTCATTCGTATCATATTGTATTTCCACTGTGTGCTTCTTGTCACTCATTCACTCCGCGCAGAAAGTTGCAATACAATGTGCTTGTTCATAATTTTACATAAACTAAATATAGTTTGTGGAGAGAGACGCGGCACTGAGAAAGAGGAAATATTGGTCGCCTTGATGAATAACCTTGGTTTTCTCTCTGCTTGTATGACTTCCTCCTTTTTTTCAAAAGAATTGAATGCCGAACATTGTGACAGCGTCGAAAGTGTCAAGTTTGGCCAGCTCGTTATTATATGAGTTGGGGATAGCAGCTTCATTTTTGTGTGGTGGTAACCTCAGGGGCTGTATGACACAGTGGAGGAAAACGCATTGCCAACTTTATTATCCCAGGTGGAAAAACATTTTCTTTTTAGTGGGTTCCCTCTTCCTCTCTCCCCAGCACAATGCAATAATATAAAAAGACGCCCCCGAAATCGTACACAATTTGCAATAAATTGTGGAATCTTTTTACTTTTCTTGTTTTCTTGCCTCAAAGACGTTCAACTTTCATGCATAGTAAGCCTTCATGGAAAAGTGTTGGAAGCAAAGAAAAGAAAACGGAACTTCATTTGCAGTTTTTTCAAAAGGGAATGCAAAGTGTGGAATAATGGGCTGGTAGTGGAGCGGAGTGAGCCAACTCATGCCTCCAAGCGATATCTTTTTTGTTTGTTGCGTGATTATGCAAAAGTATCACATTTTCATGTCTCCTTCTCTTCTTGAGAATAAAAAGAAGGAAAAATGGAATTGAGAAGGAAATTGTTATAATACGCAAATAAAGTTTTATATTTGTCAAGGTAGAAACGAGATATTCTTTCGATTGGGTTGAAAAAGAGAAAGGCGCCAGGCAAGAGAGCGAGAAAAATAAAGAAAGAAAGATGGCGAATGGAGAAGAAAGCCCAAGGTGATGAATCGATGAGTATCTCATGAAAGCCAAAACACCGACTTCAATCACGTCTTTCGCTTGAGCTCAGGGGACACTTTCTCCTCCTCTCTGTGTGTATGCCATGCCACACTGCACACACACTCGTATATATACTCTACATTACAAAATCCCTATTATCATGATGGAGACGGAGGGAAATCTCTGTTTTTACAACTATAGCATGTCATATCATCATCATCATCATCAAACACAGCACGAGAAAAAGGAATAAGAAGCAACATCTTTTTCTTCTTTATTTCTCAAGAGTACCCTCGAAAAAAATGTATCAATTCATTCATGGCCAAGGAAAGAAAAAAAAGTTTCCTGCTTTTTCTGTGAAACCTCATGTGAGGACGGACGACGACATGATGGCACGCAAAAAGTCATACAAACACAGGGAAAAATGCAGACGTAGGGACACAAATAGACACAATTTGTGTATACATTCCCCCATTCGCCTTTACAACATACATCTATGTATCTCAGCAGCAATGACACCACTTTTCCTGTCCGCAAGCAAGCACGAAGCTGAATAACAAGATTTGATGCGGTGGCCAAGCCACACCGCTGAAGAAGAGAGAAAAAAAACACACAAAACCAGTCACCAGTTTTCACCACCGGTAGAAAAAAAAGCACGTATAGAGCTCTGCCGCCGTCTTGACTTAAGGGACAAAAAAAAGAAAAGTAAGAAGGAAGCAAGATGGGTACATAACCAGCCAACATTTTTAGACTCTCTGTTTTCAGTGGTTTTAGCCGCGTACTTGCATGAGGTATAGATAGATACGGTATCTTCAAAGAGAAAAAAGTGAAGAAATACAGCTCTCAGGTTTCCCATTCCTTCCATGGGAATTTCCCCCCCTCTCTCTCTCTATTTCCGTTTTTATGTATATAAGCTCTATTTTCGGCTTGTTGTTATTATTGAGACCAAGAGTGTAATATGAACTTGCATCTGATAATATGGGGGAAAATCGTTTCGTTTTTTTTCTAAAAAAGTTAAGATGCACCTTTGGTGTAACTATACCTAAACATTATTACTCCTATCTCCTGCATTCGAGCCATTATACATTTATGCTGCTTAAAAAATATTTGCAAACCTTACCCACATATTTTAAGGCGGAAGTTGCAGGGAAAAGGCCGCAAGGGGAAGGAAGGAAAAAATACTTGGGCAAATAAATAAATCACGGCCAAAAAGGGTCCATATGAAGTTATATATGAACAGGGCCTACGTGTTATGTAGTACTATATATGTGAAGAAAAACAACCAAAAAAATGGGAACGGTGAAAGTATATAGCATTGAAGTATGGTATATGGTGGAAGAGTAAGAGTGGCATTCATTTCATTTTATTGTTCCTTGTTTGCTACTTTTCTACCGCGAGCACCATGCACCACACACCACGTGAAATGATAGGATTCCTCCTGCTGTTCTACAAAGAAGAGAAATACATTTTGCACTTTATGTCCCATAATGCAAGAGTGAAGAGAAAGCATGAATGATCTTCTTATATGCACATACGTTGCAATCCGTGTGGAGTGCTAAGAACCAACTACTTTTTTTTACTCTGGCTTGCCAACATGGACTACTCAGAACACTTTTTTCGCAGAGTTTTTTCACTTTTTTTTTGCAACGTAAAGCTTTGGGTATGTTCCGCTCAAACCTATACTTAACCCTTTTCAATTTCCTTTCCACTTGCTAAGTACTATATGTGCGTCTCTATTCAAACGATATGTTAGTATTTCTGAAATTGGAGAGGAGACTGATCGGTCATAGTCATAGCAAGTGTACCGTTACACTTTACTTTTACACACATGCGGAAACATTGAATTTCATACATGCACATTTCCCATTTTTGTGACAGTACTTAGTAAGGTTCCAAGAAAATTGGCCGTTTCTTCAAGACCTCAGTTAAAAAGTCTTAGCCACTTAATGGTAAGCTTCTATGCACGCATATACGTAAATCCAATATCTTAACCTCAATTTTGAAATCAATATGACTTTTTCTCGTTTATTGGCTTAAATTCAAATTATTATTCCAACAAACTCAATCTCTGGTTTCTCTCTCCGTCAATAAGATTTCAATACATTCAAAAAACGATGGTTCCCTGCACACCAATATTGGCTGGTTGTTGTATGAATGATATATTGATGGTTGATTTGATGTCCCCCGGGTGGTTATTACGATTACCTACACATACATCCTACATTCACATAGTATATTTTAATACAACACCAGCCAGGTTCGATTTGACCTACCTAACAATGCAAAATCCATTTTGACTGTTGGATCATTCATCTTAATCACATAACTGTATAAATAACAATATTCCATGTAGACAAAATCTGATGCTTTCTCAGATTTGCATTATGTTATTAATTTAATGTTGGGACTCCACACTGTGCTATTGTCGATATTTCTCATTTTTCTGCCTCTCATTACAAAAGAACGTAATAAATTCATGTGAAATCTTTGTGTATTACACATTGTATGCATGAATGGAAACATGATGAACATGTATACAATAATAATGTTATACAACATTGGACACAGGCGTGAAGAATGAAATCAAAAGGGAATGGTGAAAAAAAATTGTTCGAGTTCTGGGTGCATATTGCATACATGCATACAAGCATACATTCAAGTATTTTGAGCCCAATTAACATTTACTTCTCCGAGGGCACTAATAAACACATGTACCTCCTAGTTAAACTTGAGGATGAATGAGCATACGAGCAAAAATAGCAGCCGGCTATTTTATCATTCTGACCACGTTCTAGAACGTACAGTCAACAACAACTGTTTAGCCTTCGGGAGGAAACAAGGAGCAAGATGTATTTAACAAATAAACGAACCCTTTCCTACACAAACACTAGTAAACTTTTTACTAGTGCTTTGCATAATGGATGTTTTCCTCGTTTCTGGGTTAGAGTGCAACGTAATCTTAACCAGCAGATGTTTCCCGAAATCGCATATCGTCTGTGAAATGGTATTCTTGTTTAAAGGTTAAAAGTTTATATTACGAAGGTAAAGTACACAGATCAAGCTACCAAAAAATTTGCCAAATTACAATTTTAGCCAAGCCATCTTTTCTCTACGTGCTCTTAGCATATAACATCCGCCAGAAATGAAAATGCTTGACCGAGTGTGAAGAAGGTAAACAGAATAGGGACACCTTTTCTTTTTTGGGTTGTATAACTGACACCACGTTAAGTTGGGTGCCAAGAGGATGTGGATAGTTGAAAAAGGAAGTGAACAAACATATTCTTCTCTACTTTATTTCACCATAAAGTGTAGAAAGTTTCTTTTTTGGAGGGATGGTAGAAAATTGGCATAATCTCCAAAAAACGAAGGAAAGAGTTGATTTTTTTCTGTTGTGGTTCATATTTTTCTTCTTATCTTTTAATAGTATTTTGAGTTTTTGCCTTCCCATCTTATACGTGTGAGCTTTGTCGACGCAGGTGGCTGGCGTGCCAAGAAATCATACACTCATAGGCTTGAGAATGAGAGAAAGTAAAAAAGGAAAACGGAAAAGTCCCCAAAACTCTTTTTATTTGTTTGGTTTGGATAGAAAGGAGAGAGGGAAAAGTTTGCAAAAAAAAGTATGCGTATACAGAAAGCACTGCAATTTCGCAACTTCATTTCACTTCCTCTGTTAGAGAAGAGATTCCTTCCTTTCGTGCATATTTTCTGGTCGCCTTCATCCAACTTTACTTTTTGTTTGAAGAGAGAGAAAAAAATCCAAGAGTAGGTAGGTAACACAAAAAGAAAGAAAAAGAGAAATTTTCAAGTGCACGCGACTAGACTATTAAGGGGCTACATTATGGAGCTATTGTACTTCTTTATCCATGACTTCTGCGTCTCCTCATTCTGTTATTGTGCTTGTGGAATACTTGGGAATAGCTTGAAATGCCTGCAACATTCAACATCATCAGCCCTAAAGGTAAAAATGCCGAAAGTATGAAGAAGCAGGAGAGTAGAACACCACAACAAATTTTTGATAAGCAAAAAACGTGAGAGGGGAACATGTTATTCTATTATCTCTTTAAAAGGAACAAGATGCAATTTTTTCTGTTATATCAACTCCGCCTTCATCATGTTAGCCTCCAAGATCAAAAGAAAATGTGTGGATGACGGATGAAACATGCGTTATGGTCATAACGTACAGCGTATAATACATTTACGTAGCATAACATTTCTCCGGTTTATATTTTCTTGAAAGGTCTTGCCATATTTCGAACTAATAGAACGTTTTTAGTGGTGTGAAGTGTGAGGGTTTAAAATACAAAGATATATAGCACATAATTATTTTATTGTTACAATGGGCAAGTGTACTACCGTTTATATTGGCTAAACTGTTTTTTATTCGATCATTTTTGTTTTTATCTTTATTTATCATCTACCCTTACGAAACATTCTAGGTTCTATATGCTCCTTCCTGAATTTCCCAACATTTTTCTTAGTTTGAACAATATAGTCTACAGGGTCTTGTTGAATTTTTCTTAGGGTTGCAACCCAACCATAAGCTTTTCTTCTTCGCTCCTCATCCTTTCTTTTTGAAGTTACCCCAATATTTCTATAGAATTTTGACGGCAGGTTCAGCTCAAAGTCGCCTCCATCACTTGTTAAGGAAGAGAATGATGAGGGGATTCTATTGAGCCTTTGAGAGACACGAACTCGCAGCTCATGCAACGCTTCGTATTTCCTCCGCCGCTCTGCTCTCTTCTCATACTTTCTTTGGAGGTATGAAATGACACTGGGGTCACTGCTATCACTGCCGTTGTTACTCTCTAATTCATTTTGGGTGTTGTTAGCCAGCCTTCGTGACCTCTCCATCATTTCCGCCTCACTTTCACCAATGGAATCATCACGTTTACTAAACTGTATACCCGATCTTGCTACATGTTCTTCGTTGCTCAAATGAATTCCACTGATCCCTGCAATATCCATTAGATAGCTACTAGAGTCCAAGTCAATCATTGGGATCGTATTCTCCTCCACTGGGATAAATGTGTGGTCCGTCATTTGAGTTAAGCCCCTGACCTTTTTCACAAATTGAGGTAAAATTGGAGGCTTTTCTAGAATTAGTGGTCTAATTTCATCACTGTCACTTTCCGAATGCTCGTCGAAGAACCGAATGGTTGTCCATCCATCAGAGTCCATGATTCGACGTGATGAACGAAATTTAGAAGCAGAGGTCCGCGGTTTCTGAATTTTCCCTGAGTTTTCATCTTCAGCCATAGCATTTAATTCATTATCCTCGTTACTTGAATGATCATCTTCTTGAGCAACCATTTGGCTTTGTGATGGTGAGCTCCGTATCTTTGAGATTAAGCTTCGAAACCAGTCGATAATATTAAAGCGCTTTAGAAATATAGGGGCCATCATTATCACAGCGCTACTCAATTATGTACAAAAAGATACAAGGCGTGCGTACCCAAATGTGGTGGAGGTTCAGCTAGATTCAAACATTTCACTTATCGTTAGCATCTCCTGCCTTTTGGAATAGATCCTACTCACCTAGTGTCTTCGGCCGACTCCTCCAAGAGCTCAAGGACCGAGTCACCTTGCCAACTTTTATAGCCCGCTGTCGACCAACTGGAATGGTTACATTTTGATGTAGAATGGCAGTTCGTACACGAATGCAAAAGGCCATTAGGAACACATGCATGCTTTCTGTCTCTTTCAATGTATCCAAATTGAGACAGTGCGATATCCCAAGAGAGAAAGCCAGACTTTCCTTTTTTGTCGAACACACCATGGCTTATATGTGACTGATCCAATGTTTCATTTTGAGACCTGGCCCAATCTGCAGGCAATACTCTATATATTTTTCCCACTCATGAAGTACGTTGCACTCCACACGCTACTACTACTACTTGTTAGAGTAGAATTTATATGAGGTTGAGGTCAACTAAGCAAGTTGACTTTGCCTCCCTCCCTAGTATTTTCTCTAGTCCCACTTTCTTCCACCTAATTCGCTCGAGAAAACCAATTAAGATGTAAGAAGACATTGACTTCCTTGTTACAAATGGTTTGGCTGTTGGCTAGTAAGAAAGTTGAGTAGTTGAGTGTGGCTTGGATAGATTCAAGTTTGCAATTGTATCTACACAAGGCCATATGCTCTAAATCTCAGGAATATTTCATATGCCCCTATATACCAACGCCATGTTCCATCAATTTTAACCTTCATATGCATATACATTACATATGAAGAACAAACATATCCCAAATTATATATAGTTCTACTCTACATTTTACTCACACCACATGTTCGCTTCTTTGAATATGCATTCATATCTGTCTAATTCTATCTCGTGTCTTGTCACCTAAATGTATGTCCATGAGCATGATGGAAAGTTGAGTAGATGAAGTAGAACCAGAGTCTTGTAAACATAAATAATCTGTATCAAAAGAAAAGTAAAAGAGGTGAGGGATTCATGCCTCTCTTCCTATACATTCACTTCCTGTTCGTCTACACTCACATGTCTACTCCATTGAGTGCAACAACCTGTCCTCCTTTGATAAAAAAAATATTCAGCTCATCGGGATCAGACAAACACAATGGGACATGTTCTATCTTCCATCAACACACTAGAAGTACATATACTGTATATAATGTAACGACTACAAAATTTACTTTTGATTTTGCTTTTTCCGCCTAGCTGACGAACATGCATGAAAAGAAGGTGGCCAAAAAAAAGAAGAAAGTGTTTTTTCACACCAAAAACGCATTTGCCTTCATCTCTATTCAGATACGTCAGTCTTATACCCTCCAGCTACATCCAACTCGAACATGCAATTCACCTTTTAAACGTGTAGTATGTATTCTTGCGTTCAAAAAGAAAGAAAATCTCTTGAGGAGTAAAAGGAAGGTCTTGAGCTCGATGGTTTATTTTTTGCATTCAGTCACTTTATAAACTTAGAAGCTAACTCTACTGCTTCCTCCAAAAAAAAATCTAAAACGAAAAAAGAGTGCAAAGAAAACCGCAAAAAAGGAGAATCATATCGAGTATATGCAATATACATATTATGCGATTTTCTCATACTCAATTTAGAATGCGCACATCTCTCTCTCTCTCTCTCTCTCACCCTTTTTAGAAGAAAAAATCACAATCTCAACAATGGAAGGAAAAAAGGAAAGTAAAAAAGTGACAGAATGGGATTTTTATAAAGCCCTTTGTAACGCTCTTCGCTCTCATTTCCCTCAAATCTTGTTGCAGTTCTTTCCTTTCCGGAGAAAGAGAAACGAAAACACAAAGATGAGATTGAACCACTGGATTGCGGACATTAACTATACATATGTACGCTGAGGGAGAGAGAGAGAGAGTACAAGAATGAAAGAGAAACGAGAAAATTGCATTGCGGTTGTAAGAAAAAATCTAGTCCGCTGATGATGGAAGAAAGCAGGCCTGATCCTTTTCTCACGAATGGAAATAAAGTCTAATATGTACATAAAATGTTTCACTTTTTCTGTAAAGAATGAGCAAAAAAATGGAAGCGAATTTGCTCCCGGTTTGCATTCCATTTCTTTTTCCTAAACGATTTGACAATAAAAAGAAAATGTAGGCTAGTTTGGTGCAGCGAATCCAAAGCAAACTCTTCCGAGGTTCCGGAATGACGAACTCAATACATATATTTTCTAAAAACTGGCAATGCTTCCATTTCTTGGAAATTAAAGGGAATTCAAATTTCCATTTAATTTTTTATCGTTCTATGTGGGATAAAATATATGTGCTACTACAGTTATACTGATGGAATTTATTATAGCAGTGTGAATGACGTCTAGCTGTTAATGTAGCTAAAATGTTGGTTTACTTTAAAATTGGGAGTGAAATAGTTTTAAAAACTTTTACTCACAAAAGGAAAAAGCTAATACACTTTACTTATTGGATTTCGTTGAGTTTTATTGGGTTGGTTGGGTTTTGGATTGGTTGTGTTTGTAAATGATTTTGATGCGGTGGTGGTGATGTTGTTATGATGTTGTAAGCCTTCCTAATATCACGTCTGATATGACATGACAGGCAGGCGGCTGGAAACTAGAAAGCACACATCACACCACCATACCAAAAACCAAAAAATTCCGACGCAGACAAAGCCAAAGCCAAGTTAAGTCAAGCTACATGTAGGCATTATATATATCTATATAAATTTATATACGTAAATAACAAAATAACTAAAAGAAAAAGTGGGAAGCTCATCATCATGTGTAGCGAAAGCAAACTACTATATAACTTTCTCTAAATCTTGTGCACTCTGCACACATGGGTATTTATAGGTATACAATTTACTTTTCCGTATTTTCCCTTGACTTGCTCTCAACTTGTCAGTTTTATTAGTTTGTTTGTTTAATCATATTTCTCCAAAGTGTTCCCTCTAGCAGGCAAGTCAACCCAAGAAGAAGAAAAAGCACCAACAACAACCAAATGGACGCATGTATCACTACTTTTAAACTGCCGAATCTCCGCTAGCCCCAACAGTCAGCTTGTTAGGTATATACTATTATATACGTCTCTCACATACGAATGAGTGAGTGATGACTTTTCTGTGGGGTTGAGGCTCCCACTCACTTGTCAGAAAAAAGTTTTAAAAGTGAGGAAAGGGCAGAGAGAGAGAGATGATGCGCAAGAGGACAAAAGTTGAAACGAAAAGGCTTGAAGGAGAGCAGCATAGTAGAAAAGTTGGATTCCACAAGACATAAATATCACACATGAAAAGTGTAGTTGGAGGTACATTCTAAGATAAATAGAAAAGTGTAATTTTGCGGTGATGAGAGAGTTTGACCTAGTTGAGCCTTGTTTGACTAGCAGCCGTCACTCACAAAAAAATCTCATTTCCAATCTAAACACTCGAGGTGGAAAAAAAAGAATAAATAGTTCGGATTAGCAGAAAGGAGAAAAAGCGAGAGCAGAAATCATAATGCTTTAAACCCACTCTGACTCGTTCTAAACTTGTATACAAAGTCTTTACATGAAGTGTTTTCCGCAGCAAAGAGCTTTTGTTGTTTTGTCCTTGTTTGGGGGCGGTATAGGATAGGATGGGTGAGGAGTTAGGAAATCAAGGGAAAATCAGTCTGACTGCTGTGTCACACTGAGAAACAATTTTACCCAAAAAAAAACGAAACAAAAGTTGCTTCAAACATTTGTTTGGAATTCTTCCAGTTAGAATAATCAACAACTTTCATTTTCCACAAAAGGAACGGGGAAATCAATGTTTACCATCAAATCCTTTCAACAGAAATTTCAAAATACCAATACATTCTTGTCTTGTGTGCTTGAAAAACTCATTTCAGAACAATTAAAACTGCAGGATACTCGGAGCAATGACATATACACACAATGAAATATTAAATGGTGGGAAATTATCGGAGTGAAGCAAAACGATTAAAGACTGGGTATATTTAGCACCTCCATGTACACGCTTGTAATATTTAGTAGTCAAATATTGACATTGGCTATCCGACAAGCAAAGTCCAAGCTAACCACCAAGCAAATGTTTATATTTGGCTTGACGTACTTAGCCAGTGCCAAAGCTTGCACGTATGAATCCATTACTTTTCTTCTTTATACCTGGGGCCATGTGAGAAAAAACTCGACCTTGAGATTTTAGCTTTGGGTGAAACAAGCAGCCAAGCAGGTAGCAATTGAAGAAGTTGCCTTACCTCCTCCGATGCGTTGTCAGCAGTAGTTTAGATAACGCAATAGGAAATCTATATGGTTATGTTATGGGATGGGAAAAATCGGGAATGGGGTGAGTGGATTCTAAAAAATAAGGGTAAACAAGTAGCCATATCGTAAGCTCATTTTGTTGGATGACGGCAAATGCCATCCCATCAACATGAACATTTATCTGCTCTTCCCGTCAGTAGTAACCATAAACTGATAAGTTATGTGAATACCTAATGAAGCAATTCCCATTGTCACATCCCATCCTTTCCATTCTACACGAGTGGAATCGGAATAAGTAGGGAGAAAGAGGTCGGACCGGAATATCTACTTCTCTACTAACCATATCCAATATTACTAAAAATAAGATTATTACGTGCCGTCTAAATAGCTTGTGCATATAAATATAAATGACAACTGTAGAAAAGTCAAAATCCCTTTTGTGAAGGTATTATTTCTACTTACAATACATATATACATATATATATATATATATAATTTATCTAGTAGTACTAGTAAGTCCTGTTCTCATCAAACCTACCAATAATAATAATAATATGTAGTCTGTTACAGAAAGTATTTTTTTCGGTGGTTAGTCCACACTCGGCACTTTTTCTCCACTCGTTCCTTGCTCTTCCATAGTATCCTCATTATTCAATTGAACAAGGCAACTGGTAAACATTTAAAGATTCATAACTCTCTTTGGTAACTGACTAAACCTATAATAATGTGGAATACAGGAACTACCTCGGACCTATTTTTATACATACGAATGTCTTTTTTCGTTGTAAAAGTCTCTTAACTTCCCCTTTTGTAGCAACATTCATGCTCGAGCTTTAGAATAATCTATATATATTCTAGACTCCTTTCTGCTCATAAACATTTGCGCAGGTGTTTTTTAAGCCTCCTGCTTACTCATATTTCGTCATACACTCGATAGACCACCGTGAAAAGTGGTTGTTTAAAAGCAGATAAAGTATGTAGCATATACTTTGGATTTACAAAAGTTACAGTCAGGAGGATTAGTTAAAAGGATCTGTACATTTTTAAGGTCAAAGCCCGGATATATCTGCTTGCTACTCGACATGTCGTCGTCTCCCTGCTATTCTATCCATCTAACCTGTACAAAATTTATTAGATTTCATTTTGGTATTGTATATGCATGTATGCTTCTATAACCATATATAACGTATGGGCTTTCATTTTCCAGTGCCATGTAAATACAAGTTTTATGTTGAATTGAGGAATGAGATAAAAAATTCCCTGAAATCAGCATTTTAGCAACGGCAATTTATTTACATTGAAAGTTATATATTATAACTTGCATGTTGTATATTATCTTACTGGAAAACTTCTTTCCTTCAGTCATCAGTACCAGACTGCTTGATGTAAGTGAAAGTGAGTGAAGATGAAGTAAAGAGTACTGAGCCAATAAGTAGTATATATCCATCTATGCCACATCCATAATGCATTTTATATATACATGTATTTCCTCAAGTTCTCGAGTCAAGTTTACAAGACGAATTAGACGCCATAATGCTGAGTGAACTTCCTTCTGTTCTTCACAGAGATATATAAGATTTGCTATCATAATCGTTTCATGATACATGTACTTCTTTAAGAAGGATGATATCATATATGATGTGACTGACTGAGAGAAACGCTAATGTGTTCCCTGCTGGAAAAAAAGTACTCTAGAAACTGTATATTTTATTGCAAAAACCTATTTTCTACTGGATATGTACTATACCTATCAACATTACTTATTTCAGTGAAATGGATGCTTAAATAAACGCAAAGTTGTGAACATTTCTCTTTCACTCTTTTTGAAGGAGAGGTAAACAAGTGTAAAAAGAGAAGAGGGATATTGATTCATTGAGACGAGAAGTAAGTGGACGCCTTTTTTTTAAAGCCGACTATACTGCTCTTACAAGACCAGTCAACCAGTGCACTCAACCCCTCTGCCCAAGAATTCTTTTTAAGTGAAAATCTTCTCATGTCAGCATATTTCAGGGTTTCTCTCTTTCACCTTCTTTCCACATCCAATTTGGGATCCGCTTTTTCCTTTACCCGTCTCGAATTTGTTCGACTGTACTAATCTTTACCATTTCTAATCTATCGGACTTGGGATGAATAAATTCAATGCATTGCTTTCTCTCTTTTTTTTTTACTTTTCTGCTTTCACACATCACCATCACTTTCTCTTAGAGTAATTTGTTGTTTTGTTCCATTTCAATATTTCCATTTGGCTAATCAATATATATCCTTCCATTTTAAGCTTAAAGGAACACACCTAAATTACCCTTTTTTTTCTACTCTAATACAGCTACCCAAAATGGATTTTTATGCATGAGAAGAAAGTAACCAAGTGAAAATAAAACCACGCTCTCTACCTACTTTCCTCCCAATTCATTCTTTCAACAAGAGTAAAAAATATTCGGGATTTTTCCGTATCAAGGAACAAAAGGCAACAAACAAAAAAAACTGTAGAATAGAATACCGTGCCTACACACAAATAGATTGGTCTGCCTGCCTGCATTCATTCAAGCTGGATAAATATGAGTTCATTCTTTCGTTTGCTTTTCATCTCACCATATATGGGAATGCTGGTGGTAGCATTTGTTGGTATGTTTGAGACTGATGATCATGCTGATGGTAGCACACACATCATCCCTGATTACCTCTTCCCTAACTTGATCTTCCCTTCTCCATCCTGTAGTCTTCTTGCCACTAATGCAATATATACAAACTCTATCTGCTCTGATCTGCTCTTTCCCTCTCTCTCTCTCTCTCTGCTGGCAGCAGTGGCACTTGACTCAAACAAAAAGGAAGTGATGCTGTCGAAAAAATGCAAAAATATTTTTTTATCCTTTTTTTGCGTATTCTTCTTCATCCTCTGGTGTGTATGTGGCCCAAAACTCTTTTTTTCTGTGAAAGCAGCATGTCCGCCTCCGATTACTCTTTTCACTTGCTCTTTTGACAAGTACTCATTTGATTTGGGGATGGCGGAACAAGCAAAAGAGTAGAGAAAAAGGGGAAATAAATGAATGTCAAATGAATGCATGCACAACTCATTCAAATAGAGAGAAAACTCATTCCAATCTTCCCTTAACTTACGTTCACTCTTAAAGAAAAAGTATATAGCATGGGAAAAGTAACCTTTCGCCGCTGAATAAGGAGAGAGTTGATGCAAAACAAGGATGAAAATGTCTTCTTCAGCTCCCTTGCTTTTTGCTTGATTACTCTTATTATTTGGAGGAGCACATGAGAATGAATTACCGCCATTGGAAAGGGAGGAGAATGAATGCATAAATAATTTCGCTTTTTTCTACTCAAGAATGAATGACAAGGCAGGTGCTGCTCAGACAGATATATATTCCTGTGATTGACAGAGAACGAATTTGTGTTGGGAAAAAACAAATTCACATCTCTTTAATCTTACTTTGTTACCTGTCTCCGACAAATCCCGACTCTATATTTTCATTTAATCATCATCTTATTACTACTTCTATTATTTTAAATCAACGACAAAATTCTGGCAATGTTTTCATTATAAGAAAACATTCGTTTTTGCACTACTGAAAAATCAATTTGATCGAATTTAGTCATCTCATCGGTCCTATGTTCCATATAAAAACAATCAAAGCTTTTATTGTTTCCCATTTCTCTCGTGTTCGATAAACGTGACAAACTAGGGATTTGTAGAACTAGGGGTTACTCAATATATGCTATCTCGGGCATGGTTTGAATCAATGATAGGATTATTATAGGACAGGATAGGACGAAAAATATGCAGACAGACAACCACACAGAATTATGAATCAACAGACTGTGAGTAACAAATAACTTGGTTAAAGGGCTTCATTCTAAGAATACGGAAGAAAATAGACAAAAAAAATATTTTTTCCACGTTTTACTTTAGACCTTCCAAGAATTGATCTTTGTGTAGGAACTACAAACACGATGCGCACACATCTGAGTAACTTTTTACAATCCCCTTTCATTTTCATTTATTGACTTTACCATTCTTGGAAAAATAATGTAAAATGTAAAATATTGACTCAGATGCATCAAAAAAGCCCACATACAAATACTATTTCCTTTCTACTTGTTTCGAAGTAGCACAAATTTTCTTTTTCTACAATGCAATATCGTTTTGTAAATTAAGTATGTATACACTTTTGCATACATTTTCTATTTGCTGTTTGATTGTACATTCACTTGCAAAAAAACTCATCTGCGCCAAACGCGTGATCAAGTGTTCAACGTTTTTGAAGAAAAAAAATCGGATTCGAATTCATGAGAGGAGTGGGGAATTCATTGAAAAAAATGCATTACCCTGAATTGCCGCAAATGCAAAAGAGCTCGAAATCCAGCTCCCTTCGCTCAAAGTGATGCATTGTGTTTTATATTGTTGAAGAAATTGGCTGTGGCTCAAGAAAAAAGACGACCAGAAAAAGAAGTCATGAGAAACAAATATTTTTTTGTGCATCAGAAGCAAAACAATATCTAGACAAATCTCTTGTTTCTCCAGTTTCTTTCTTTCCCTTTCTGTGATAATGTTCAGTGAAATGGACAATATTATTGAGAGGCTGAAGTCTCCATTTCTTTGCGTATATAAATAAATATATGTAGATAGAAAAATATGGGTAGATGAGGAGCTTATAAAGGAAATAGTTTCAAAAGAGTGAGGAAAAGGATGTAAAATGTGGAGTAGGATTCCAGCCCTTTCGCTTATTGACACATTAAACTCAATACGTGTTAGTGTATCTAACGAAAAATATATGTATGTATGAGACAGTAAAGCATCTACTTTAATAGACACATGTGTATAAACTATAAAAGGAAATTGTTGCAACTGACTGATGCTACTGCTCTCTATAGGTTGGTCGATGGCCTTACCACCATTCATTCAGTATGAGGAAACTAGATTGATATCAATATACATAAATTCTTTTTCTTTATTTCGTTGATGCTCTTTCCTTTCCCTTGTCTTTTTTTCTCTCTCTCTCTCTCTCTCTTTTTGTAATTTATATGGATGAACGGATGGATGGAGGAGAAAAGGGAAAAGAAATGCGCGATGAGCCATTCTATCACTCGCTTCCTTTTGCTTCTTCTAATATAAATTCTTTTTCTATTATGAAATATTATATATTATGTATATCACTATATTTTATGCATAATATCAGTTTTATATACCTTCACACATCAATTTGACTAGGAAAGAATGTTGGCTTTGGCTCAAATAAAAGCATATTCGTGTATTTCATTATGTATATGCCTACAAGTACAAATGATTTTGCGTAAACATGTATACAATTTTTGTGGGTATACTTTTTGTATACATACTTAGGAACAGTTCTCACGAAAAATAAAGCAATATGATAGTTCCCTTAGTCTTAGTGTTGTAACTGTGCATATATATAGGGTAAAAATCAATGTCCAATATATATACGCTTGGATTCCGTCAATTTTTTTTTTGTAAATGTATTTACGCATACTGCACTAGACTCGTTATTTGCGAAAATGCCTTCATTTTCCCTGATTACACACATAATTTCCTTAGTGTGCCACTTTAAGCATGTATTAAGATGAAATGGACGAGTGCATCGTATTCTACTATACTACTGCCATGATAGTCTAGTATTGCACTGTCTCATACAAAAACCATCTCCTTACGTACGGCTTCTGGAAATGTTTAGCTAAGGCAATGTAATAAAGCTTGTGAAAGCCTTTTGGGGCACTACTTGAAGTTCATATCTTTGAGGCTGTTTTTATGATAACCTACTACTTTTGCTATCATATCAGTATGCCGTAGTCCGTACTGAAAATGAATGAATAAACGAGTTTGTTTATGCTTTTGCTACACAATCCACAATCATCTACGCAAAAAAAGTAAGAGGGAGAGAGAAGGAAATCGATACATAAATGTGCCATTACTTTAGATGCCAATAAGCAAGTCAATAGCCAATCTATAATGTGGATAGCTTCCGTGAAAATGTGAAACATACGCTGGCATGAGCTAGCCCATTCCATTCATTCAATGATGGGTATAAGCTATAGCATGTATGCCCGACTTTCATTTTCCCCTCTATTCTCACAAAGTCTTCCTCTGAAACTCCGTGGTTCCAAAGTCAATTGTACTTTATTTATGGAGAGATAAGGGAAAGAGAAGTCGTTAAAACATGAAGCAATAGCAATTCTATTTGCAACATGCTAAAAATGAAAGAATGAAAAGAGCAAGCAAGCCATCAAGTTAAGAAAGACTGGATGCCAAAAAGAACATTTTTCTGTACTTTTTTTAGAGTGAATTTCTACACTGCATGCATGGCCTTATTCATGTCGAGAAAAAGAATATATTGCGAATATTTTTAGGAGTCGACTAGACCCAAAGAAAAAAACAGTTGCTTTTGAGAGTGGCGGAGTTGAATCAATTGTCTGTGAGCTAATCCATCGACAATGGGATATTTTGTGTCGTAAAGTAAAAACTTTTCTTTTCCTAGTCTTTCACTGCATTTAGCACTTTCTTTTTTAAGAAACTAAAAGGGAGCAGTGAAGAGTAGGGGATAAGATCAATGGAGGAAAAGGATTATTTGTCTCTTTTGCAACGTTAAGTCTGCAAGGGAGCAACAGAACCGGTAGGAGCTCTTGAGATGCTGACTGAATTATGGAAGGTAATGCAGACAATGACTAGAAAGGAGACGAGAAGAAACCAGGTTAGCAGGAGTGACTAAGAGCAGAAGCAATCTCTGCTCTCCCGCACCACCCAAAAAAAAGCAACAGAACAGAGTACATTATACAACATTAATAAAAATGTAGCGCTTTCTCTTTCTTTCCTATTCAACCAGGATATTTTTATTGAGAGTCGTTGAGGCACAAACAGCTAAATGAGAAAAGGGGAATAATATGGAAGAAGATGTGATGTGAGCCGCACTGAACTACATGAACTTTCTATCCTGTGGAAAAAAGAACTCACATACTACTAACAATACTAACATACATGCATGTATAGTCATTACTTATGTAATATATTCTCTTTTTATGTGCATTCGGATTTACAAAATGAAACGACTCCGCCAGGTGAGCTGTTTATCCTGGTTATACACCAGAAGTGCAAACACACACATGAAATTATATTACAGAAACTCATATCACTTTCACCTTTCGTGAGATTATTATGTGTGCAATATCAACACAATTGGTGCTACACAACGGGAAATTGTGTGAGTGTGTTGTGTTACTATTTTCTGTTATCAGTATTGTTTGTTTTTTGGAGTCTAAGTTGTTTATATGAGCATGGCCTACTTGTACTTAGCTTGCTGAACACAATAAATTAAATCCTGTTTGTACTTGTCGACTTTATGACCTTGCTAAGTAAGGTGGAGGGAGAGAGAGAATTAGAATTTTTCAGATTAGAATCGCTCCTCTCTTATATGCTCTCTCCACAAAATAAACTTAGGCTAGTGTAAAAAAGGCATTAAAAACTGTACATTTATTATGACATGGCTGCTGAGACTCGTTTAATTTTCTGGCTCTGCTTTCTTCCCTTCATGACTTTATGTTGAGTAGGTTGTAGAACATAACTTTTTCTACATTATACAGCACATTATTATTTAACATGCATAAAATTTTCATGTTGAACAACATTTAAAATTGTTTCTGGTAATTTGGAACAGAGTAAATATTCATTAAGTACACAAAAACATAATATTCGTATTAAAGTGAAATGCAGCATGAGAAAGAAGAAGGGAAAGAGAATAATAATAATAATGAGTAAGCTGAAGAATGGAACAAGAACGGCTGCTACATTATATAAAGACCCTTGTATTATATCGTATGTCGCAGATGGGAGTACATAAGTTAAGCTAAAATTCATTTCTTTACTCGTTATAGTCTCCTATTCTTCTTTGGCGGTGGTAGGAATGATGATGATGATGATGATGAAATGGGAGTAGAGAGAAAAGGAGAGAGTAAAATAACATTAGCACAAAGCTGAATGAGTGTTTTGCCATGAGAAAAAGTTGATGAGGTGTTTTTCTCTTTTGTGTATTCTAATATTCATGCTTAATGACCAAAAACGAGTTTTTGGAACTTATAAAAGTCTTTAGAACTTGAAATAAGAATATATTCATGTTAAGAAACTAGAGAATTAAGGTGTTGACGGTGTTTCGATGTGATTAATCATGTCCCAATTCATTTCTAGAGTCCCTTTAGCCATATGCGAACATGTATACAGCGATTACACTCACAATCAGATATAACTTTGGCTAAAGCTAAACCCCCAACAAAAAAGTAAGATAATGAACCGCCGACAACGAGAAATGGAGAAAAAACCAAGTCACATGATACTACTATATCCAGCAGCAGATTATTTCTTTTCATTAACTCCGCGTTTTCGCAGCATAATCTTGTCTCATAGTTTTTTTTGCAACGAAAAGCTCATTACATTGAAAAGTAAGTTGAGATGAGCGAGTGGAACATAATAAGAAAATAATAAAAAGAAAAGCAAAAGAGAAAGAAAGTGTGTGAGAAATTGTAGAAGAGAGAAGAGAGGGTAAACACACAACGTGATTATCTCAACTTGGTTTAGTTTAGTTTTGTAGGAAAATGAAAGAAACAAAGTACGGGAGCGGAACAAAACACTTGCCGTACACACACACACAGACTTCCCTAAGAAGAAAAAACGAAGAAACCAACAATAATAATCATTTTCTCCATAAAATGAAAACATGCACGGTAGTGGATGCGAATTTTGTACCATGTGGAGTGAGAGAGCATGATTAACTCGACAAAAAGTTGGTGGTGGTGTTGCAACTTCTTGCAAGAGACATGCTACCCGTAACATAACATACACAACACTAAATACACATAACAACATTTATACAAAACTCATGAAAAACAGAACTCTCTATATGCTCCCTTGTTTCTCTCGTTTTTTCTTATACACCAATAAAATGTGAATTATATTCTTTCCTCTCCATTCCCCTTTTCTTCTGTTTTGCCTACAGCAACATTGTGTATTATTTTCACCATTCATTCCAATCCGATTACAATTTTCTGCAAGAGAAGAAGGGGGGAGAGCGGAAGGCGCTAGTCTGATGAAAACTGCATATGTAATTATATTTTCAGTGCTTATGAACTGTATCATTTATTTCCACTCGACGAAAACATTATTTCATTATAAATGTCTCGTGCAAATTATGCCTTCTCTAACCGTAAGTTACGTGCGTATAGGGAGATTAGGCACACGATTAAATGCAAAATATTCGGTGCAGGACAGAAGAACATTGTTCATTTCCCATTCTCTCCTTTTCTAGTTTCGTACGTAAAGCAAAGTAAAAAAAGAGTAGGAGAGTGTGCCTCCTCATGCAAACCAAGATGAACTCTTTTATTTTTCCTAAGTTGAAATAGATGGTGAAAAAATAATTTGCTTTCTAATTGGAGAGAATATATGCTGCATCAACTGTTGTGTCACGTAATGAGTTTGGAAACGAAAAGTTTCTATACAAACGTTGTATCATGTACTATACAGAGTTACAGAGTGTAAGAAAGCAC
The DNA here is from genome assembly GCA_964034955.1 of Orchesella flavescens. NCBI lineage: Eukaryota > Metazoa > Arthropoda > Collembola > Entomobryomorpha > Orchesellidae > Orchesella > Orchesella flavescens. The sequence continues at coordinate 25,199,843 of OZ035956.1, read as the reverse complement.
AAAGTTTTATTACTATTACATTGCTCCGTGTAATGAGAATTACAAGAAAAAAGTCAGATTTTTATCAACACAAACACATCTTCATAGATATATGTATGTGTGGCTTTTATTTCTCCGCATTGCTCAATTCCACATTTTTGTGTGGGAGGATGTTATTTCTAAAAGGTCTTTGAATGAGAACCTAAAATCCTATTTCCTCTTGTTTATTTAGTTTTAAAAATAAAGGAGAAACAATGCATTTTTGTGGTTTCATCCATTCGAAATGGAAAAGATAGGCTTTCTCCCACAAACATTTGTTGATGTAGAAGCCCTTTCCACTCACTTCATCCCATTTTTGCTTCCTCATCTTCCAGAGTAGTACTCGTACTTGGTTGGTAGGATAACAGATGAGAGAAAAGGAATCTTTGGAAAAAGACAAACTTTTTCCCTGCTTTTAGGTTTTTATTCTCATCTATCCTTGCGATGACTTGGGACGATGATGATGATGCTTTTTCAGTTTTCTACGTATTCAGCTGGATAAGTGTGCAGTGGAGTGGTAAAAAACCTGTTGTAAACCTTATTTATAATAGATGCGATAGCAAAAAGATGTTTGGGCGCGGGTAGACATCGAAGGGGAACGTGATTCGTGACTCTGTCCTCTTTTTATAACCCCCACAACTTTCGTTGTAGGAAAAGGGAAATGGAAACGGTGATGAAAGGAAGAAGGGTAGAAACTTGAGTTCCAAACTGCTCTTCTTTTTCTCTGCTCAAGAAGGGAAATAAATGAGTAGTGTGTGTGTGTGTGTGTTGTAGGAGTAAAATATTTTTTTCTGAGCTAGAAAGTTTCCAAATATTTTCTGTAACTTGAAGCAAAAAATAAACGGTACACAAAAATACACACAATACACACAGTCTCAACCTATAAAATGATTTTAGAGGCAGCCAGGGAGAAACGTGTTTTGACAAGTTTTTCTTGACGGAAAGGACAAGGATAGCATAAAATGAAGCAAAAGTCTAGCCAACTCTTCCGGAAAGGCACATTTTGTTCAAGTTCCTTTTTCTTCTGCAAAATAAAATTAACTAACGCACTTCCGTATACTAGTTGGTAAGCTGGAAGGACATGAAACATGATCATAACACATGCAGAGAGGCATTGGGAGCCACACCGCACTTCATATCTTCTTTCTTGGAAAAGAGTAGACTAGAGTGATTAAGCATTAGCTACGCATACTCACATCATCTACAAAAAGAAGAAGTAACCGTCATCTTATGATGAGCACAAAAACCGCGAAATGTTCTAGCAAAAAACGGATGTCAAGTGGAAAAAGGAGAGGAAAATGAAGATTTTTTGATTGCTTGGAATGCATGCCACGTCCCACAATCCCTATTACTTGTACAACAACGGAGGGGCAAGAAAAGTAGAGAATTTGTCCGTGCAATCTGCGTCCAAAAAATATGTATCACAAAACATGACACATACAATGCAGGGATATTTTATACAAAAAGAAAGAGAGAGAGAAAAAAAACCCACACATTCCATCATCTTTTCTTCTTCTTCTTCTTCTGGTATCAGGGTAGAAACATGTAAAAACATATTATGGAAAAACAACATGGAGAAAACATGTATAACAGAAACAGAAAATTCTTTTCTCCATGGATAAATGTTTTTACATGGAAAAATGGATAAATGCTGCTGGACTAATCAAAAACTCAGAAATAACACTCTGGTGAGATACGACTTCACTTATTTTGTCGAGCGTTGTGTTCTTTCACATTTTCTATAGTTGAGAATATACATAATACTGCGTCAATACTCGCTGAAACTTATAGTTATCGTTAGTATAATTTAATCACCCTATCTTTGAAAATAAATTCGATTGGAAACTGCTAAAAGTTATGATGGAGTATCTTAAAAATCACTGAAAAAGAGTTCAGTCTTGCTACTCCGAGTATAAATGTGCATTTTAAAAGTATTATATCCATTGTAGAGTGTCTAAAACATGCGAACGGAGTTTTTCCATGTATACAAGTATTTCCATGTTTTTATTATTTTTTACATGGAAATATGGAGAAAAGCTTTTCTCCATGTTTTTATCCAACCCTGTCTGGTATACAACACAAAAAAAAATCTGGAGAACATGAGTGAATGGCGGAAAAAGCAGCATGTTATCTTGTTTTCTACAGGGAATTTTTTTTATTCTGCTTCCTCTCTGTGATTGGGATGCGTTGTCTCATGCCTTAAGATGATGATGATGATGATCATGACGATTGTGATTCTGATGAAAGACATGTCAAATAAAAACAACTTTTTTTCCTTTTTCCCCATTTCCGTACACCCAGTTTTCTTAGGAAAGGAGTGCGGTGTAGGGCGATGATCATGATGATGTGGAGTTATCATTCGTGCCCGAATTCTAAAGTTATTTTTGGTTTATGCGTGTGTGCAATGCGCTAGTCTAGCTACACACTCATCCCTATTTCCACTTCAATAACATATCCCAAAATCACATTTTCTTTCCTGGTTGCCCATCATTTCACAAAAAAAAACATCAAACGGTTGACCTGAACTAAACCAACTTAGATACGTAATATGTATAAACTTATGTCCCTTAGTATAATAATATGGTCATGGTCTGTTTTCTTCAAGCTTTGTTTGTAGTTCATCTTGTCAGACATGTTTCCTACAAATATGTCATTCAATAGATGAGATGACACATATTTCATTTTCTTCAGCGTACCCCCATCTACTTCTGTTGCAAAATCATTTTATTACAAAAGCCTAAACTTTCTTCCTGCAAAGAATGAGGGTCATATGTCGAGAAATGGAGATGGAGAAAAAGAAGGCCTAGCTGGAATTATTATCCGTTCTCAGATAGAGCAAAGGAAAACTGTTTCATCTCTATTGTATTGTGTAGAATATTTTGGCGAAAGCCTTATCTTTCATTCATGTTTTGTGGGCAGAAAGAAGAAAGAAGAAGATTCATGAACTGAGACTTTATAGCTTCTTACTCTTCTTACATGCCCTACAAATGTATGGACTAAGAAATGGAAGAGAAAAATGGCTGATGGATGATGAGGATGATGATATCAATATTTCGTTTACGTTTTCTCTTTTCATTTTACCTTTCTTTGCACTATACACTTTCTGTGTATAAGAAATTTTTCTTTCAAGTAAAACTAGTTTTCAATACACTTAGCAATCCTAGGCACATATACGTATTACTGTGCCAAATTCGGATAAAATATACATCGAAATGGTGATACGGTACTTTGGAAGAAATGATAATGCCAATATCTTGTGATACGCTTCTTTTTACGACAAAGATACCTGACTTTTGACCGCAATTGACATGCATTTTAAGAGTATGTGAAGAAGCACAAAACCAAGAAATCAAGTCAAAGGCCATTTCGTTGAAGATAAGATTTCGCTTCTGCCTTCTGCTGCACTATCAGTAAAATAACAGAATTGGAGGAATTGCATACTTTGATATACATTTGCTTTTACAGCCCCTTTTTAAAATTAAAATATTATTTCCCTTGCTGGAGTTGAAAGTTGTGCTTTTGCAGCGAAAAATATGAAAAAAGTTGGAAATTCTCTGGAAATTTGAAGCATTCCACACAGCACCAAACTTTTCATTTGAAAAGCAAAACACCAATGAGTCAACGTTTTTCATTAATTCTGAGGAATGCAAAGACTATTTAATAAGCATGGCATCTCTAATTAAAATTTAAATGAGTGTGCCACTCCTTTTGTACTCGAGTTGCATGCAGACAAGTTAACGTATTGTTTTTAACATGTCAGTTATATATTGTCAGACTACTCAGACAGACACACATAGCCCTCGTCACTACTATATGAGTATACGTAATAGTTGTAGGGTGCAAGAGAGGTGCCACCAGTATCAAATACCTTACAAGCATCACATACCATGCATTCCTAGATCAAACAAGATGGACATGTTTCAAGCAAAATAAAAATTTTGTAAAAGCAAATTTTTTTCTCTGGAAAGCCACTCTGCAATTTTTGTCAGCTATTCAGAAACTAAAAGTTTCCCTCTGTAAAAAAAATTGTATTACGTACTATACAACACTCACATGTAGCAACTTGTTTGATACTTTTATAAGAGGTAAAGGAAGAGCAACCTCTCATTTTTAGTCTAGTAGCTAGCTATATGGTGCTGCTGCTTATTCAAAAAGTTTTTAATCTCTGGAGGGAACATGTTTGCAAAAAAAACTCTTCGATAAAGTGGCTTGATATTCATGTCTGAGGTTATAGCCCTCCTTTGTAATACTCTCTGAGCCTCTTTTGGACAATCAGCAGGTTTTATCATCCTCATGTTACAAACAGTATATAATATAGAAGAAATACGTGTGTGCTATAGAGAACCAAAGTTATTTCCTTTTTCCTGCATACGATGCCTGCCTGCTCTTTACTTAAACTCAATGGAAAAGATATAATATTTCAGAATGGAGAGGAGGCGGAAGACGGACATGTACATTTGTCGACATATGCATAACAATGGAAAGAAAGTATGCATGTGAATGTGACGACGATGATGATGGAAAACTATTCCACTTTCTCGAAAGAAACAACCAACTTTCTTTCTCTTGTGATGGTGATTGCTATGCTATGCGAAATGTGACTTGTCTTCCTTTTTTATTTCTGAAAGAAGAAGCAGAAGAACAAGAGGAACTGTAAACGAGTGTAGAATAACAGGATTAGTAGAAAAGTTGCCTCATTTCATTCTCCTTTTTTTCGTGTCTCGTATAATTTTTTAGAGAGAGTAGAAAAAACTTGGTCGGTGTCACAACACACTGGCTCTCTCTTTCCCTTTCTCCAAGCACACACACATACAAATGGGCACATATTGGAAACGCATGTTTTCATCTTGATTTATCACTCTCTCTTCTCTACTTTTTTCTACTTGCACAAGAAGACTGGGAAAAATACGATGCTTCCACTGGAGAAAAAGACTAACGACCATTTCATTTTTGTATGGCCGTTTCTCCTTCGTCTCCAATAAACGTTTTAAGAAAAGAAGAGGATGGAAAAGGAGGCTTCATCAAATTGCCATAATATCTTCAAAGTCACTTTACTTTGAAAACTTTCGAATTCAGGATTAAACTCTGTTGGAAGTTGTTAAGCTGATTTTGGAGAGAAAATGGATGAAAATCTCTTTTATTTTCCTGGATACTTAATAGGAGTAATGAAGGATTTCTCCTCTACATTTCACTACATTTTTATGGTCCAAAAAGAAAAAAGTACATTATGCATTTCCATCAGTGAAAGGGATGGTGAAATTAGAGTAAAGTGGGTTACAAGTTATTTATTTTCGTTTCCCCACTATCTAACAAATACAGCACGTAATTGACCTAATAAAAAGAAAACTTTGCTTGGTGTAGTTAAAGCAATTGGCAATTACTGATAAACTTTTTTTTAACAATAATATATAAGCTCCCGGTTTGTAACCAACTTTTATAGAGCATCGACCTGATGAGAGAGGGAACCATAAATGCTTTAAAAACCTGATGGCAATCATTTCCCATCAATATTCATAGCTTAACTCATTTGCAAAGGGGGCTCCAAGTCTATGCGAATTTGCAACTTGTGATGGAAAAAAATATGAAAATGGAATGGGATAAGTCTCCAAATCATTATGGTCTAAAAAATGGCTTTCGAGGCTTATTAATTTAAGTGATAAAGAATGTTTTCCAAGCTGCTGATATATGAATCTCACGAGTCGCATGTTCATTAGCACAAAATGTCATTTTGATATCGTATTTTTGGCTTCACATAAAGCGACAAGAACACGCACTCGTAGGAAGCGTATTTTTTAATGGCAGAGAGTGCAGTGAGCGTCCATGAGAGACGCAATGAATACGGCTATAAATAGAGAGGAGTGTCAAAGTCAATGCTATCCTTTTGTACTTTTATTTTATTTCCACCACATAATTCATCGAACATAACTCGCTCCCTTGGACTCTGTCGTTCATCCTTGTGCAATGCAACAACGCTCTCCATTTCTATTCATTTACTCGCACTTTCCCATGTATTTAAGATAAAGCTGTAGTACTCAAGCCTATTGTCCATCTTCCAGTAGGCAGGCAATATCTAGACAATTCACTCTGCTCATTGAGAGAGAAAATGACTGGGTTGTAATGTAATATGTTTTGTGTGTGTGTGTGTGTGTGTATTTTGTGGTGTAACATTTGATTTGTAGGGGGAAATAATGACAATAAAAGTAGAAACGTAAATTGCTCCCAAGAGTCCATTCAGACAAGTTGTACTAGAAAAACAAGGGAAAACGAGTTCATAAACTGCCTTAATAATAAAAGCATGCTGTAACTCGCCGCAATTTTCCCTTTATGGTATCACCACGTAACATATATATAACATATCCTGGTATATGCTCTCATGTATACATTGCCACGTCTGCTTTTTTTTGTTTTCACGGAGGTCTTTTCTCAGTATTTCTTCTTAGTGAAATAAGGAAATGCTGTTTTGAACCGTGTAATTTTCGTTGCTGGTTTCGCTACTCATTCTTATTGCATTTTTGCTTTATATTTTGTAAAAATATGATAAAAGATATTACATTTTGTTTGTACACTGTAAGTTACATTTTTGTCGCGTGATGGTAGGCGACAATGAATACTTATAGGTTTGCAAACAGGGAGCCAAGATGCAGCAAACATCGAAAAATTGAACTCTTTTATTATCTTTCCTCTCATTGTGTTGGGCAACTGATATACGTTTCATTATTTAGCCGTAACGGAAATCTTGGAGACATACATATAGATACATATATTTTTTGTATACTTTGCTACTTTACCAAATGTCCTACTGTATCCATCTTTTGGTTATGCTATATATAAAGTGACTGGTTCATGGTGCCGGAGTCTATATATATAGCCTCTATTTTCATTTCTATCCATCCATCCAATTTCATATCGCTTCATCAGAAGAAACACAGTTGGAGTTTGTTATTTTTTCATTTCATTCTCATCTAATGAAGTTTCCTCTCCGTTTTCTCTTTTCCACCTTGTCGCAGGAGCAGTGAACGCAAGTCATATCCTTGTATTATTTTCGTGAAAGGGTGAGTCTTTTCCGTCTTGTTTGGATAACGTATACAACATAATATCCATTTCCCTTGGCTCTCTGTGTGGTATGGTTTTCCAACAAAACACTCTTGTTGTAATACAGAGAAAAACAGAACCATTATCCCAATAACATTATGGTAAATGTAGTTTTCTCCTGAAACTACTACGACCATTCATACATACACCTCAACCTCATCATGACAATATGCAATGGTGAATCACAACAGACACACACATGACATGATGCTGCTGCAAGCTCTAACTTAAACATGAAAATCTCTTTTGGTGCAATACTGCACACAATGCACAATAGTGTGACAGTAGCATCTCCTACATTCGATTAAAGCATTCACACGAAACACCTATCTCTGGTTTAGGTTGAGGACAGACAAGTACTGTCGCCCTATTATTATTTTGTTGTGACGGGATTCTCGAGCACTACACATTATGTACACGAGTATATAGGTGCTTCAGGACTTTGCTCATCTTTGTATCTATACATCGTATAGCTTTCACCACCACCACAAGCTTTCACTCATGTCATAACATCTGACTTCAAGTACTCCATGTATCACTTACCACAACAATTCTATCATGTTGATGTTGTTAATTTTGCTAGGAATACAGCCAAAAAAGGTAAAACCTAGTCTCTTTTTCAAGCTCTGGGTTTATTCTCCCCTTTTAAACATGCTGCTTACAGCGACAATACGTGTAGTAGCTTGGTGTAAATGTATTTTGGCAGTTGAATTTCGAACAATTTTCCAAACACCAAGAAGGAAAGAGCACGTAAAAACCACACTTTTATGCATTATGAATGTGAGTCGACGAATGGGATTTTTTTGAGTCGATGAATACATGCTTTCACAAGTGTTCTTCTTCCTCGTTTACACTTTTCGTCCTTTGTGTGGCGTGTTTTATGAAGATAACGACACACTCAAAACATAGTATTACATTTCTCTCACGTTGCAATCCTCACATGTATGTTTTTCTAGAGAGAAAGGAATGGAGGAATACGAACAAACTGCATTTTGCAATAACAATAATAACATCATGAATATATTAGGTAGGGATCAAGAGTAGAGCAGGAAGCGTTATAGCATATAAAAAGGGATTTTGTGATGAATATAAAGCCAGCAAAACAACCTGGGCTGAGCTGTTTCATAAGTTTAGAAATAGTAGAGCGATAAACTTGCTTGTCTTCCAACTTGCTTTATTATTATTATGTATGATGAGGGTTTTGGAATATGAAATGAAATGTTATTTGAATTTGATACAAAAAAATGAATTGTTGTAAATGGAGCAGAGCTCGAGTTAAAGTAGTTTGGGTAGTAGTGTGTGTTCCTGTTCCTAAACTAAATACAATCGGCATGCATTTCATATAATCTCACCTTTTTCCTTTGTTAGCCTTCACTACCACAATCCCCACACACCTTACCACACCACCGCTCGTTCTTCCTCTTCCGTTTGATACACATGCCCCGTTCCAATTCCTGTGCAGAAGCAACTAAATATGTTTGCTACAAATCTGCTTTATACTAAACATAGTGTTGACTCAGCAGAAATGTTCCCTTGTTCTCTTCTGCGGCAAACCCGCTACAAAACTTCAATTGGAAAGTTTCTCTTTCACAAATGAAAAAAAAATTCCTTCGTCTGCTGCTCCCTTCCTTACTTCTATCATTCTCCATCCACCGAAATACTTCAGATCCACTTCAAAGAAGAACGAATACCAAAGCAAGCAATGGTTCCTAATACAACTACACTCTTTAGTTAAGACACTTTGAGTTTAAGTGGAATCTTTTTCACGTTTTCTTTCCAGTTTTCTTTGAGTAATCAACTTTTCTCCAAAGTTGAGTAGGTAAACCAGGGTGGGTATCCCACAATTTTCAGCAATAAAACTGAAAACTTCTTATTTTCAACATATATATGGGAGTAGAGTTAAACCTGCATATATTATATGCTCACGCAAAGTGTGAGTCAGATCAATTTAATCGGAAGCAATAAAACTGCTCAAAATTTTACATGTAATTTAAGCAAATCACAGTTATTCAGCATATATAATGGTGATACTACTCAACTACTCCATAGTAAATAAATTTGTTGCAGGAGAGAAAACAATTTTGAATTATAACTACTTTAAATATTCAGATTCATTACCATATAAGAAGCCCTTGACTAGAATTAATGTAGATTGAAACTATATAACTGCTACATATGCTCTATAGACAATTTTAGTTAGGAATTTGGTGCTCTCTCAAAAAACTACATTTTACGTTGTTTTTCCAAGAATAAAGAATAGCAATGAGCAGACAAAATACCTTGTTCTGCCTGTTCCTATTCCCATGCACCACAGTAACGCTCGCTAACCACATGGCCCTCGGGAATATATAGCTGGGTCGGTTGTACACTCGTCGTGGGAACTCACTTAGCTGAGCCAACATAAACACACGCCACAAAACACAAGTGGACAAAACTTTATCTTTTGTCTACTCGTCGACAAATAATACACTGCATTTTTCTCCGAAACAACGTGAGCTCTATTTACACACTTTTGGAATGGGATATTCCCTCCAGCCATCCAAAATAAAGTAGACCATTTCCTAGCTATCGTTTTCAAAACAAAGTTTTTACGAATGGAAAATATTAGAATATGCATAAAATTGCACGACTGCTTATTACAGGGGTTTGCCAATGTTTTGTCTAAAGTTATTAACTTGTGAAACAAAGTAATAGAATATGTAGCTCTACTGAAAGGATTTGATTTTCACTTTGATAGGGTCACACGTGCAAAATGGAATCACAGACAAAAACTAATAGATACATGTATACAATGTATATTTTGTGCATGAAAATTCAGACATTCACGTCATGTTATCATGATCATTTGTAATTAAAAGCAAAGTCGCTTTTATTGCATGTAATGAAAATACGTTTTATGCGCAAACAGATTTTTGTGAAGTGAATGGAGCAGCAAAAGGGTATTATGTGATTCTCATTCCTTCGTTAATGAAAACAAAGGATGCTAATGAAGGACAGAGTAAGTAAACGTAATAGATACTTTTGACATGTAGAATTGCTAAAGGAATTTCATGTTTCGCATACCAAAGTCAAAGCAAATGACTTTGTTTTTATCCAACGAATTAAGGACAATGAGGTCAAAGGAGGAGTCGAGGCCATGGAACTTAACAACGATACACAAAACCTACAAATTTTATGAAATGCCATGTGATCAATGAGCTTATGAGCCTATAGCTACTTACGCATAAACATTTCGGCTTCCTCTATAACAGTAAGCGCTGAAGAGATAAATCTGTCCCTTCAGTGATTTACTATGTATGACTATGCACTCCTTTTCGTTTCAATAAACTGAGGGATTTTGTTAAGGTAGTGATTTCCTTCCCTCTTTTTCCAAAATTGTCTATCTACTAGAAACTTTAATGGTGGAAATCCAGGAGAGTCACTCACTCACCCACCCGCCTTTCCTAAAAATTTCTGATAATGTATAAAACGTAATACTTGGGGGAGCGATCGTTTTATATGCATAATATAGATATACATTTATGTAGGTATTATGTATATGAGTTTTGAGTTTGCCTTGTAATCAAGAGCATGCCATGTAATTAGCATTAATGGAAGCCATTTAATTTAATGATAACTATGGACGAGACCCTGCTCACTCTCTCTCTGCTTCCTTTAAGTGGCCCCTTCATCTTCAAATACATGCATGTATATAGCGTGTAGACTGGGGCTGAACAAAAAGTTAGCAGAAATGGGAAAGGAAGAGGAGGATGAGGGGAGGCTGAAGTAGGCAAGACCAGTTTTTGATGTGATATGATATGATTATAGGTAGATAACATGAACTATAATATAAGTTATACACATTGTGGTATAGTTTTCTTACCACACAGTTTTTTGCTTTCGCCCCGTCTATGATTTCATATGTCTTGGCTATCATCACCAGCCAATAATCCTCATGTACAGCCCACATTATTGTTCCATTACATAATTTCCTCTTGGAGGAATATTCGTGTAACAGCCTTCTTTCTGACATTCATGTTCTAGTAACTTACTGGATTTAAGTATCATCACCACCATCCTCGTCGTCCTAGTCATCATCATCACTCCTCGTCCTGCTCAGCATTACTGAATGAAATAGAGCGAGATGCTCAGAGCTGGCTGAACCTAAGTCTACTTCTACTCAGCAGCAGCACAGATGCAATATAAGCGTTATTATATTACTTTAGTGACCGACCCTTACCATATCACCACAGTCATCATCATCTTCTCACAATCTCTCCCCCCCAAAAACTTTCACCACCAACCTCGATCATAGCAATTTTACGGCATTCTTGTGTGCATTATATTGCTTGATCACTTCATACCATCTCATCAACATCCTCCTCTCTTCCCCGTCATCGTCACCATAATATCATCATTTCCGCTAGTCATCTCACCATGAAATGTGCGTTTATAGTATGAAAAATAAATAAACGCAATAATGAACGAGATATACTATATACATATACGTTGTCGAATATGCAAACAGCACTAGCTCTCGCATTTTAACTCCTTTTCATCAGCATCCTTTCCATTTTAAAGAGCGAAAATAAATTTCATTCCTCAACATGATTTTTAGCCATGCAGTGGGCTGATTTTATTGTTCAAAAGGGTTTGAAACACGTTCCTCTCACCATAATTTTTACTTTGATTTCTCACTCACAATAATAAGTAATAATAAAAAGAAAAGACGGAAACATAGAGATACAAATTGTAGTCTTAGCGTGAACACACACGCATAAGGAGCTCAACTAACAAAAGCAATGTGTTTCAGTTGAATGAAGCCTTTCTTTCTGTGAGGCATAAAATCCCAACAAAACAAACAAGTCATCGTGTTTTAGGATATATTTAGTGAAAGGGTACCCTTGTGTAAAGGAAAGGTTAGCACATAAGCCTTTCTGGAGAGCAATAATAATGACGATGATGATAGTAATAGTGTAATGATATAAGGAGTAAGTGAGCTAAACATCTTTTCTACTCTTTCCTCTCTGAGCTGAGATAAACACAAGGAGAGAAGGAGAATGACTTCAAAAGAATGAAGATGAAACCCAAGCCAAGAAGGAAAAACGAAACATGCATGGGGATGGTTGTTGTGTATATAACTTTTTATATGTATAAATTAGCCCACTACGTGCCTTTCCTCTCTCTTGTCGACGAATATTTTTGACTATCAACTTTTGGAGAGGATCCAAAGAGGTGATGGAGGAGGATTTCAAAGCCATCATGCTGATCTCCTTTCCAGTTGCTTTCCTCCAAAGTATAAAACAGAAAGTGGAAAAGTATGGGAATGGAGCTTGAGTGTAGCATGTTTTAAAGGGAATACATCCATACGTACTACTGTGTAATACTTAATGCTCTTGAAAAGAAACGAACACACTACTCCTTTCCCTCTTGTTATCCTTAAACTGAGATTTCTTTTTTTAAAGGAGGCAGTACAGCGAAGCGGACTGTGGCGCTACTCCTGTAACCGACCCATCACCACTTATTCACATTTTCTTTTATGTAACACCCTCTCTTTCCTTTCTTCCACACGCAATATTTCTGATTGTGAGTGAGAGAACGGAAAAAAATGCAAAAAAAAACAGAGGAAGAATCTTATAGCCACTGATTTATTTTTACAATGGGGAGAGATGCTTCCAAGAAGAACAAGGAAAATACCCGATTTTTTTTCTATTAGTCTCGCTTGCATGCATGCAACCTCTTTCATTACTAATGCATTTCACCTTATACTTAAGACTCCAGCGGGTCTTAAGAGGAAAGAGTAGAGAATGGAATGAGGATAGGGAAATGCAGGCAGTAACGGGAATGGAGCACGCAATGCAACTGTTTCTGTAATACGAGCTTTATTTGTGAGCTTCCAGAAGGTCTCGCATAAAGATGATGATGATGCAATGATGATGCCGGCTTTCAAGACTTTTGGCTCGTCTATTTTCCTGATTCTCATCTTGCACGCACTTTTACAAGAAATGGGAACAAGACTAAACGAGAAATGAAAAGCCGGAAAATTTTATACATTTCGTCAAATGAGTTGAAGCTTTCTCCAACTTTCTTTTCAAGGAAAGATGTACACTCCATTATACATGGAAATGGAAATGACTAGATGACTACTATTCATGAGTACATAATGTTTGTAGTGCATAATAATATGCTTTTGTGTGTGTGTGTGTGGTCCCGTACCTAACTCCAAGTTTTTAAAAAGGGAAGGCCGGGGTGAACTATTTGAAGAAGAATAATAGGAACATGCATTTATTTGTATTCATTATATAAGCATAGCGTATTTTGAGCTTACTGACGCTTTTCCCAATTCCATTTAGTGAAAACACGATGATGCGGATATGGGTATGTACATGTACGCAAGTAACATGAATTTTTTGGCAGCGAGAGAAAGGGTGATCATGATGGTATATACTTGTTCCATTTTTTATGTTGTGTTGGTTTTAGATTCAAGTCGGAGATTAAAAGTGAAATACAATATGTATAAACATGTAGCATGTAGACAATGGTACGAGTGTTTTTAGGGAGAGGGAGAATGAATAAGGGAATAATAATATTGGAGTCATCATGATGATCATCGTTTTTCTCCTCCACATGTGGAAAATCGAAAGAGGAAAGGCAGTTAGCCAGCATTTTCTTGCTTCCTTGCTCTCTCCCTTTGGAATAAGATATATGAGCTAGTGAAAGTCATGGAAATTGCCAGTTGAAAACTGTTCTAATGCCGCTCCTGCTTTTTTTTGCCCAACGAGATGCATGCACGGAAGATATGTATCCTCCACCACTATTCCGTATGCAATGTGGGTGGTTAGGATGGTGGTGCTGGTGCCAAGTCCACTCATTTCCTATTCCATCACCAGAGCAGAAAAAGGGAAAAAAGCTCCTTTCGTTTCCTCTGTTCTAGCCTTCTGTGTAGATTGTCCTTTTGTAATTCCACCATTACCATCTCATTTCACTCACGCTATATAGCAGAAAGCAGGTATTTAAGCATATTATGCTTAAACAAACTCAAACCTTATTTTCCGTCTCATTCTGTGCGGACTTGTGTGTTATTCTGCATGTATTTCAAGTTTAACATTTCCAAAAACCCTGTCCTAAAATAAAGTCTGGGAGTTGGTGAGGCGTGTAAAGTAAATGACTATGGTGATCATGATCACTACTGCTGTCCCTCTCCCTCTAGCTATTGAATAGAACGACCCATCTTGTGTTTCCCATCTTGCTCCTTCCCAACTTCCAGTTCCCTTTTCTCAACACGCACATTCGTGTCGGCGTGATGTGATAATGAATGAATGTGAAACGATGAAATGAAAATTACTCCTGACTTGAGAAAGGTGTGTAGAGGGACTTAAAGAAACAAATGACGCATCTCTGATTTTCAGACGGCTTCTCACTCTTCACTAGAAGCACAACAAAGTCAAACGATTTATTTTTTTTGCAGTAGGTAGAGTAGAAATAACTTGATAATGCTCATCTATACTTACTCTCTATGGGAATATGCTTATATATGGACTGTCAACCTACTCCACCTTCTTCTCACCTGTACTGTGAGCACTAATAAATTTTGAGTCACAATATGTAAAATTGCATTTTATTACCTGTCACCTCTCCACATAACATTATGCATAATTGAGATGGCATCTTCTCATGATTATATTTTATTAGATTTAGTGGAGCACAGCTATAACAAGAGACGTGACATGTGTTCCAAGTCAGCCTCCCAACTATCCCGTGTTGTATAAATGTTGTAAGAACATATTTCCCTTGTGAAAACAGCTTGACGTGAATTGGGTTTGACAGTTTGCGGCGAAAAAATATGTAGCGCGATATATACAGTGCTCTTCTTCTTTGTATCCTCCATCAGATCCGCATAGAATATATAGTATTCCACTACTTTCCTATTTTGCATTTGAGTGAGCAATTTTAGTATTATTGCCATCATCTATCGTTTTTCTTGTTGTGGAGTGCAATGGGGAGGGAGGATAAATGAGGAGACATATGGAACACGTTCGTCTCATCTCATTTATTTGGCAAAAGTAGATTTAGGTGAGTAGAGTAGAGTGAGTAGTCAGAGTCACAGCTTTCTTTTCATGTCGTAGTAACTCACTGTCGGGTTGGGACAGGCCCCTCTGAGACACTTTCTACAACTGCATTGTGCCTCATCCTCATCTCCAACCAGATTCCATTTACTCCTTTCATTCCGTTTGTTGTCTCTACCTATGTGTACACACATTCATGAGAGTATATAGGGATTGTAGAACCAACGAGCATAAATGGATTTGTCATTCCTTGACTTGCATATTTCCACCCATCCACTCCATTTTACCTCTGTCTAAATGGATACATTCACAGTCCGATCTTTCCATCTTCTCCACCTTTATGCAAATAAATTTGAGCTGCGAGCTCCACTATACTACTAGTGTGAGCAGCTTATGGAGTACACATTTCAAAAAATCAAATAGCGGAACGTCGCTTGTCCTCTGAAAACTATCTCTTGGTAGTCGTTATCTGCTTACTAATGTGTGTTATGGTTGTACCCTTGAATTTTCCATCCTGTCAACATTCCTTATTCAAACTGTAGACAACTCTGATTACGAATAATAAAACATGCTGGTCTCAGAGCTACAGAGAATAAAGTAAATAGATTGTAGGAAAAAGTATAGGTACAAGCTGCACTGCAATATACAATTTCCAAGCAGAAAATTTGACTAAACCAATGAGAAATATGATATTTGGTTAGGAAGAAAAGTGAGCAAATGATGACGAGCCTCCATTAACGATTCTTTAAATCCTTCATACAAACTAAGTAAAATATACATTTTACAAATAGCATACAAAGTGATGCTAGCTGCAGATGCACCAGATGGTTGATATAGCAGAGGAGTATACGTAAGAATAAGAAACACATTTTGTGCTGGCATCGCCTTTTTCTTAACTTTATTCTCTTTTCCCCTTGAAAATTGGTATAGGGATTCACATTAAGGAATTGAAAATTTATGAAGCTTAAAAGGAGAGTGGAAAGTGGGAAGAGGAAGATGGGCAAGGAGAAAGAAAAGTTGCAAGTAGTAGTAAAAGTAAAAGGAAAGCGTAAGTATATAAAAGGGGAGATTGTGTCTAAAAAAGATTTACAACATAATGATCTTCTCCTCAGTTCTCCTTCCTTCTTGCTTTCCCTATGCATTCCTCCACACACCACAAGAAGACTTCAAAATAACTTTAAGAGTGAGAGAGAAAGAATTTGTATCGACAAGGTACATAGTGTATACTATGTACACATGGATCCCTTAGCCAAAAAGCATGAACATTTGATAAGCCTGTTCCATGTGTGTGTATAGATAGATAGATATATCGTCTGACGACAATATCACTAGCCTGGCATATGTACTTCTCTATTTAGCAGCATGATATTTTCTGTACTGCATTAAATACAAAGTTTTCAACCTTATTTAAAAGCATAATGTGGATAAACTCTTATAGACATATTGAGTCGATAAGTTAACTCGTATGTATACGACATTCCTCTGCTAACCGTGAACTTATCTATCTTGTTTCTCTTTTGCTCTGATCCGCTCTGCCTCTGCCCACCATATTGCTGCTCTGTGGAAGATTTTTGTGGAAAGAGAGGGATAGAGCTGCTTTTGGCTTTGGCTTTGACTTGACTCTTCTTACGGAAGTTGAAACCCATTTCCACTCAATATCTGATAAAATGTTGAGAAACAGGGAGCAAGAGCAGGAGCCAAGCAATCATGCATGAATATGCTCATATTCTCCCTATTTTTATTCACTTTCTTTAGACTCGTCTCTATTATTATAATAATATTACGCCAATACGTTATTATCAGGCTTATCATCAAGAAAGAGCTGAAGCAGAGCAAGACTTACTTTCGTGTACTTCTCATTTGCTTTTCCTACCCTTTTTTTAAAGGGAAAAAGTTTCTTGGCAGAGAAATAAAGAAGGAGAGATTGTTTAAAGAAGCAGGGCACAATATGCTCACTGACTTGCTCCTTGTATTCACCCTTATGAACTTCTTTTTACTCCCGCTGATCCAATTTTCTTTTGAAAAAAGGGGATTTGAAAATTTGTAACATGTTTTAAACCTCATTACTTTATGCTCCATTTTATGTACATTATGCCAATATCCAATCAAGTTCGCATCATTAACCAATTCTGTCATTTTGGCAGCCTCTTCCATTTGTAAAAAAACATGGCCTTTTTTTGCATAGTAAAACTGGGCCAACATTTACATTGTGCATTCGGCGACCTCGTGACTTTTTCCATATTCACATCCTTTCCCCCCCAAAAAAAACGAGACGGGAATGAGTAGTACTAATTGTTGCGTTGCACTAAAACTGTAATTAAAGCTCAATTTCAAAAAGCGGGACAAATTACTCGAACAAAAGGTTGATTGGTGATTCAAGTCATGTAAAGTTAAGACAAAAAGAATTGCTTTAATTTTTCTTCGTCTTCTTTCGTTCTGCTCTGGTATTCGACTGCAAATGTTGACACGGAAGAACGAGAACGACATGACATACCTAAACCACACACACACACAAATACATTCATGCACACTCTGGATACCATACAAAGTTTACAGTACTTCCGCTTACGTAGGTTTTTGGTGGTGCGGGTGGGTAAAGATGAAGCTTTCCATTTAATCTACAGGATTTCTCTCAAATTTTATCCTCTTCACTCAAGTTTTCCATCTTGTCTCTCCCAACAAACCCAATCCCGAAAAGCATGGCCATCCATATCCATAAAATATATCCTTATCCTTGTTAGCCATTCACTCTCCTTCTCCAACATCATCATATACGACTGTGTATATATATATCCACTCCCATTTTTTTGCCAGCAATAATATCATCATCAAACCTGTTTAAAATTCATCACAGAGCTCGAAAAGGTATTCACTTTGGCTCTCAAGCAGAAAACGAGGCTGAGAGAGAGAGAGAGAGAAAAGAAGAGAAAAGGTGGATCCTTGGGTAGAGTACCATCATCATCGTCATCATCATCACTACGAAACTCAAGTAGTATTTTTGGAAGGAAGCAATAGGAAAAACGTAAAAGGTTGCCACCGTCTGTCGAACATTTTCATTGCTTCTTGTGTATACAACCACTAGTACCACGAATGCCACCACTACCGTCATCATCATCTCCTACAATACATCCGGTTTAGGGCTGAGTCGCATATAAAAAGCTTTCTCCATTTCATATATAAGATTTCCTGGGCTCTGTGTCGTTGCCAACTTTGTGGAGTCTGTTTGGATTGGAGAGCAGTTTTAAACTTGTCTAGTGCCATGCCATATCTCGTTTAGTTGTACCTGTAAATTTTGTTTTGGAATAATGAAAATTCTCTCTCTGTGTACACTTCCCATTATTCCTACATATGCTCGAGTGAAATGCAGAAAAGCTCACTGGACTTGGACAAGTGTAGAGTAGTAGTTTTTCTACTAATTCCTTTCTAGGATTTAATTTAAATTCCTCATCTGCTTTCGATAGACAATGAACCATGGATCCTGTCCTCCAGAACGGGCAGAAATATTACGCTCATCCCCCCTTCTCACTTTTTCCATTCCCTTCATTCTTTCTACTAAAAAATATGTGTGCCCAGCATGTCCATGTACTTACTCTTGTTAGTAAGTTTGCTTACAAGTGCCAAGCCAAGTGCATTTTCTGAAATGACGAGGTGCGCTGGATGCTACGGGATGAGGAGATGGATCATGATGATAATGAGAAACATACGGAGAAAGTAATAATAATACCATGCAAACACACCATACCAGATCTTTTTCTTCAACAGCTATAAAACACAAGTTGAACTCAAACTACTCGTCTGTTATGGTTTTCAGTAAGCAACAATTTTTCAAAAGTGGTACATTTTATTCTCACCAAACTAACGCTATATATATTTTATTACTCTCCCACTCAACCAACGAAATTTGAGAGAGCTTCACGTGAAACGACTAACAATAAGAATTACTGCTGTGTGGTCTGCCACGCTCTTTGAAGCATATTGCCAAGTGATTTCCTCCTCCTTCTCTGCTGCTGTTGCATGAAGGACTCACTTTTTTTACAACATGCACAATTCCTCAAAACATTCGCGCATTCTATATTACTATATATATATTTTTCGTGCCAATTCCTATACTAATTCACTTTGTCGGAGTTTAATAAAATTATTTGCATGTTATCCTTTCTCCCCGTCCCCATTTTAATGCACAATATAATCTTGAACGAGAATTTCATTTTCCTTTGCAAATCCCACAAAATAAGAGGAGAGAGAGAGAGAGAAGGAGTGCAATTATAATCTGTTCGTGATTTCAAGACTCAACCAACCAAGTCAACTCTGCCATAAAATGCAAGTAGGCAACTTCCATGTTCCAGTTTTGTTGGAAGAAGCTTTTTATTGTTGAAAGGAGAAAATAGGCAATCTTCCAATGAGTTTTCAGGGGATGAGAATGAAAGTATATAAATGTTTAAGGATAATGTACTTCCTTCTAAAATATACATGACTAAATTCAATGTAAAGTTAACCGTGGTGACGTGATGAAGGGAGTTGAGCAAATGGAGCTGAGTAGATTCCACTTTCGTCTCTGCATATAATTACCATTTTATGTACTTATCGTTAGCACCATATAGTTTAGTAAGAAGCTCTACTACACAAGACAAAGAAAGCACAAGTGGCTCATTTGTTAAGTGTGGGGATATTGTGGGGATGCATATGAATATCAAAAAGTTTGTAGTGCTAACACAAAATCAAAGAAGTTTCTCTTTGAAAATAATCACTCTAATAGTATATTGACTAAATATATACCACAAAACATAGAGTTTCTTAGAAGAATCATGTCTCATGCAGTGCTAAAATATTCTCGGAAAAAGTTTAAGTAAGTGATGCGGACTAACAAATGACTCCTTTTTTGTGTGTGGCTGGTGACTGTGGGAAGAACAGATTCATCCACAAAATGAGGGAAAAGATGTCTTTTTCATATTATATTTATCTGCACACTTCTCATTGGGAGAAGAAAAAAAGTCGTTTGGCAAAGTCACGACAATTTGTGCCAAATTATTAAATGGGTAAATGGAGCTTGGAGCGGGCTTTATGGCACAAAAAAGGCTGTCGTTAACAAAAATTGCTTTCTAATAATAATCAATGAAATGATTTACTCCATTTTGTCGCAGCCTTTTTTCATCGTCTTCCTCATTTTTATTGAGTTGTGTGTGGTGCAAAGCGCTTAACCTATCTATGGAGGAACTGATTTTTTTTGTGAAGGTAACCCAAGATATACACGCATATACCTAAATACATATTTTGTGTTCGCTAAGTATTTACAACATTTTTTTTGGCTTTTGTATCATCATTTTGGCTTTTATTCCATAGGATTGCTTTATGATGATGATTAGGATGAGTATTTATGAGACTTTTTCCACTCATATTTCTTCTTTCCGTTCGTCCTCTCAAACTTGCTTCTATACTATCTACAACCACGACCACTTGGCCTGCTCCTTGTTCACAAACGAGAAAAAAATGCTGTCCTTGTCGACCTCCTACTGGGCACTAATATGACCATTGCTTCATCATCTCCTTTAATCTTCTTATGTTGAAGCTTGAGCAAACCAAACCACATACACTTCATTCCGGAAACTACTTTCAAGGGGAAAGAAAAAAGTCATAATCATTATGAACATTCACACGCATATTTGGTTATATAAGAGGGGGACAAAGTTATGTTTTCGCCAGGAAGCATCTACTTTTTTAGCGATTAATTTACTTCTCCCTTGTGATTGATAAGATATGAATGAATGCTTCCGTTCTTAGACCAAGAACATGTTGGCCATCTTGACATTTTTTTTTTTGGTTTTTCTCCTTGCATATTTTTGCACAGATTTTTTTCTTTCTTACACTTCTCCTCTATGTACGAGCAGGCCTTTCCTGGTGGCGTGTGAACGATTAGCATAGAGAGTATAAAACTTCATTGGGCATGTAATAAAAGGGTGAGTAATGTAAAGCTATTGCATTACTAACTGTCTTGTATAATGCACTGTCTAAAAAATCTACGGGTGACTGTGTCTTATGCAAAAGAGGTGATAAAAAGATAGCTTGCAGCACGCATAGCAAGTTAAATACGCACCTAAAAGCGATTTCTTTTCTGTGACCAACCTAACCGAACCCACCGTCGAAACCAATGTACGACTGCCTATCTACCTATACAAAAGAAGTGTGTTGGCTACCCCCAACTTTGGTGTATCCGTTTTGCTGTGGGCAAGGAGTTTTCGTAATGAAGTCGCCGTGGGTGAAGTTGGTGAAATATATTGCACAATGTCGGCATAGTTAGCTGGAGTAATGGACCCCTTAGGAGTAATAATGCGGGCTATTCCACGACGTTGTTATACAAAGGATGTCTGTGAATATATAAGGAAAGGCAATCCCAACGAATATTTTCTTAAGCAGTCAACTTTCCTCTTGAAGGAAAAAGATGGTCTCCATTTATGGATCGTGTTTGCTATTGCAATGATAAAAGCTTGCGAGCATGTGATCCTCAATTGAGTTGAGACGGTATGTCGGCAGCCTATAAACTTGCAATTCAAGAAATGACTATTCGTTCAGTTATAATTGTGCATAATTTAGTTGAGGATGGGATGGAATGATAAACATTTTATGACTTGTTCATTGCCATCAGGAGCTCTTCTTTCTTTATTACTCTCATTCGGCTTAGTTAATGCTCAGATCGTGGAAACATCAACACCTATCTCCTCATACCTAGTTGTACTTAAAGGTGATGATTATTGGTTAAATGCCTACTTCAATTATATGCAGGTATATCGAGTAGAAGCAGGCAAAAATGATTGAGAAAATAATGCATTGCACCCGGTAAGTAGTGTTTTAAAACGTTTGATAACGATTTATCAACCTATACGCATATAATTAATGCCTTGCCCAAGCTGGTTGACACTGAGCTATATAATGTCTCATAGTAGCGTCGACTACACGCGTGGTCTCCGTCAGTTTCGGCAAAGCAGTGTAAGTACAAGAAACTTTTCGGGAGGCATGAAAAGGGAAAACGATGCTTGAAAACAATCAAGGTTGTGAGATGTTGAATGTATATAGTATCATTCAAGACCTCTCCATTACTTTTCTTTGAAAAAAATAGTGTCTATTCATCATCCCTTAAATATAATCAACATCATTTGAATCTTTAATGACCATCTCTTCCAATTTCTCGTTCTATTCATTTCTTCAACGCTTCCTTCTCCTCCACTTCAGACAGCGATGTGTTCACTTATAACATACAAACAAGATGTTTTCCAAAAAAAAATCTGATCATGGATGACAGGATGACTGAATAGCTCAAGATAAGTTGAACACGACGAAGTATATAAGTATACGTTACCCGTTTTGATATGCTCTGATTCCTTAGTCGTAGTCACAACTTTTCCATTTTAAAGAAACATGCAAGTTTTACAATTTTATGGACTATTAATTAAGAAATAGGACAGTTATGCTGTATTATTTCACTCTCGTTTTTGAAGTGCATAATTTCTGCTCATTTAAAGCGAGTCACTGCTTGCATTTTTAAAAGTTCACAAATATGTAACTGGCTTTTACCTAAGGAACTGCGGCTAGGGGCTCCAAAAAAATTAATGAAAAATTGAAAGAACGATTACTCATTCTATCTATGAATATTCGTTCTGGAATTTCATTTTGAAATGTGCATGTAATGTTTCTTTCTTTCAAACTTTAATTGAGTCAATTGAGAACTTCATATCTCTTATATGGTACTAATGCAAACTGTAAATGATAAAGGAGTCGTATATATAGATACGGACTAGTAAACATAATTCTTGAGCTAATACATAACCAAGTTAAAGTTTATTAAAAGTTGAAAGAGATAACAAATACATGAGCTCCAAAATAATTCTGCTTAATAAGATCATACGGAATCAAACTGAGTTGAAACGTTTTTTGCTTTGCATTCTATGAAAGTTACCATCAAACAATCATATGGGTAAAAAATATATGTAAATGACCAATTTGTTTCTTCGAGTTTAATTTTCTTCAACCTTGTGCAAGAAATTGTTCCACATACAAAACATTTATGCAATTGACTTTCAGTTTTCCATTCCACAAAGTTTCAAGGACCATGCAAGGACTCTTATTTGCGTAGCTTTAAATGACCTAGAAACGAAAGAGTCTCTACCATGGACTACATTATTTTCCAGCTTTATACATATTACTCTAAGTCTAATCATTTACCTACTCAATTTGTCTGAGGAGATAGAATCATGGGAATAATTAGAAAAACGTTGTGTTAATGACAGACATCTGGTTCAGTGAGTTTTTTAGATTCAACCAACGTGCGTGTGCTTGCTAACAAATATATAGATATGTATTGCTTTGCCCCAGGAAGATGTTTTTATCTTATACAACACTATATACTAATGTCTAATGAGCTGGAGTCTTCAATCTAGTTGAAACTTGGAATTTGGAAGGCTAAAGATTCATTAAATCGAATGTTGTATCCTCAAATTTTACTACGATCAGTTCCTTTTTAACGTTTGGTATTCTACATGAAGAAAGAACTGCTGAACATGCTACATTAAACAAAATTGCATTTGTACAATCTCAAATCTGTATCAGCAATTCCTTCGTTGAAGATACAAATGATGGAAATTGTATATGACCGTATTTTTTAAATGATTGTCTTCTATATTGAGTTCCAACTTCGAACCTCAAAAAAGTCCACTATCACTTGTGTAAAATGTACAAATGACATGATGATGATCATCATCATCAACAACAACTTACGTATAAAGCAATCGCACCAGAAAATCACGCAAAAGTTTCATGAAGCCTATTTCTAAAATGATAGAAATATAATCAAAATGACATCCTGTTTTAGTTCAAATGGAAAATAGTTTGTTTAAAAAGATGTCTATTATTATTGCATTACATTCCGGGTTCTCTTCATACTCTCTGCCTCATTCTCATCCTTTTCTATGTGAATTTTCCTTAAAATACTGTAATAAGGGAGATAATAGCAGTAATAACTTTTACAGTTTGATTGTGAGCTCCATCCCAAAAAATGAAGATGTTCTTTGATGTGAAAGTGGATAAGTTTTAGTTTGTACTTTTGATCTTGCAGTAGTCATTTTGCTGAGAATGTCAAAGGGAAAGAGGAGAGCATTTTGCTGTTGAGAGTAGTAATCAGTAATTCTTGATCAGATAGATACAATTGCATCGACTTAAAAGTAAATCCCTCTCAGAATTGATTAAATGAAAATGTCTTTTATTTCCTTTTGTCTTTACCTGAAAACGCATGCAGTTTGGTGGAGACCAGAGAGACGTGTAGCAGCCCAACTTACATGAAAGGGAGCTTTGTAATCAGGAAATTCAAAGTTGCTGAAGGGGAGGCGGAGGTCATTACTCGTTTATCTATGAGTTTCGGTTTCGAGGAGAGCACGGAAAAGTACTTAAGATTCAGAAGGCAACGACGACGGGGCTCCCGTTTATCGGAAGAGAAGAAGGCGGAAAGGCAAGAATGCAATGCACTCTCCTCCACGCCACACTATATACTAAGGGGGAAAAGAAAAGTAGAAAAGAAAGGCTCGTGTTGCAATTTCGTATAATATTATAAGCCTGATAAACACAAGAGAAAATTTGTCCCAACTTTCATTGCATTCGATTTTACAGCTTTGAGAGCTTAACGTTCGCCACCCAACCATTTTGGCACAAAAATGTGTGCATCATACTAAAATATCAAGTACGTAAGCTAGTAGCAGCTCTAATGGTACAGTAAAAGTTGAGTGGTAATGCAATAGCACTTCATTCTCTTTCCTAAAAAGTTATAAGGTCCAACCGTTCAAAACTTATTGTCATTTTAGCTCTTGGTCGTAAGTGTTAGTTAGACAGTTCTATAATCATAAATTAAAAAGGCGTTATTAACAGATATGATCATCATGACCTTGAAAAATCCTGACTCTGTGAAAAACTGTGCATGTGAGTGAACAGAAAACTAGATGTAAGGGTAATTTTTCAAAAGGAATTAGATGGCAGTACCCATTGTGTATAGAATATGCAAATTCCTAACTCGCTCGCTTTCATTACTTAAAATGAAGAGCGGCAGGGAGGCCTCAGTGACAGGTGACACATGTCACAGATTATATGTTCCCGACTCTGAATCAATGGAAACGCGACACAGATTCTCTCCCTCGCACTTTCTCAAAAGTGTGAATGTGTATATCAGTGTATAATTTCAATTCTTGTGAGGGGTACTGTAATACTTTATTTGCTTCACATTTTGGGTTGTGGGTAATTTGTCTAATTTAATACGCGTTTTTTTGTGTAAAAATGGCAATTTTGAGCAGACACATTTTACTTTTTCAACTGTACATATTACATTTTGCATTTCACGTTTCGTTTTTGTAGACTTTGCATGTAGTGTTAGAAGACCCTAGTTCACCAAAATTATCAAAACTAAAAAGAAAGTCTTACAAGAGACAGTATATGAAGAATTTTCACCAACTTTTTTTGCAGAGTAGGCTAATTGCAATTTTATAAACCTTGGTTCCAAAGAACATATGAGTTTATTTCATCCTGAAAACAAGCCGCTCCATTCTTTATATACATATATCGACTCTTCTTTAAACTAATTTGATTTGTGTACGTCCCTCAAGTCACAAGTGGAGAAAGTTTTGAAGAAAGGAGTAACCACCGAGTTTATCGAATATTGGTTTGTTGTAGATATATAGAGACTAACAAAAGTTGCTGCTTTGTCTACACCGGTACGTGATTGTCTTAATAATACATATGGTGTACTATTTAATGAGGACGATTTATTTATGGTAAGTAGAAGCGAATGACAATTCCATCTTTAAAAATTAAAGGGGATGTTATTAAGTCAACTTTGAAGTAAAACGTGGACACAAATAAGTATATATGAGGTTTGACTTCATAAAAGAGGTCGTGTTTTCTTTTGAGACTCGTTTGGCTATGACTCATGCAATCAAAAAGCTAATGAGTTCGACTGGAAGCCTTAGAGGAACTACTACTACTTTATACGTTCAAACTTTTACAAAGTACACATTCTTATATGTATAAAATGTGATGAAATAGTGATATGTTTATGGGGTGTTTTAGTGGAAATTCATGAGTTCCTGGAAGCAATCTGCACTCCATACAGACGCCTTTCTAGTTGTTTGTTTGTGACCCATGGGAAATCGATTCTCCCTCAAGAAAGTCTCCCTCTTCCGCCTCCTTCTACGTCTTTACGGCCTTTTCACTTTGTCTTCGTTTTACTCTTCTCCTCCATCTTGACTTGGGGTTGTCGGATATATTGTAAAATGTTTTTGATGATGAATTGTGTACCGGCTGCATGACTGTTCTCGTTTTTTCTTCCTTTTTGAAAGTCCTACTAAACCCAAACATAATTTGTGATGCATAAAGTAACCTTTGCTGATGCCTTTATCACATCAGTGTGTAATGTGATGCCAATGCCAAAACCAGCATCTTTTTCTACAAAATACTAAGTATGCATCTACCTTAACAAAGTCTCCTCATTTGCGGCCCGTGTAATCAAAAAGTTCCTTGTTGTTCGCTCTCCCATTTCTGAGCCAGTGGGGATACTACAAAAAAGACTCAATTTCGTATGCTATTCTATTTTCCTTTTTACTTGGATACACCCCTGCTGAAACCTGGGAATTATTTCCCTCAGCCCCAAACGCAAACACACCATTCTACCACAACCATTCAATAAGGTTCCCTTCCCTACCGTCAGCCTGTTTCTTTTCTGTGCAAGTTAAGAAAGGGAGGAAAGTAAATTCCACAAAACTCAAAGTTGATTTTGATGCACACGCACATTTGTCCTTTTTTCTCAGAAGAAAGAAACGCTTTGCTTTCACACTGATTCTATACCTTCTCCAATATAATGTATTTTCCATGACTTGCGTTTTTAGCATATGTATATATCCTGTACATGTGTCGTCCTGTCTTTTTCTAACAAGTGAAACTTCTTTTTTTCATGTTCAAGTTCAAAAAGATCCTTGAACTAGAGGCAGCAGAAGCTCTTGTTCCGTTTTTAAAAGGAAGTCAGGAAAAGGAAGAGAAATGACCAAGGTCTACACTTGAACCTGAACACACTATTCACATTTCCCGACTATTGTCATGTGTGCATGCACGCATACAACTTTTATGACAAAACAAAAACTTTTCAGCTCGTGCTGCTGCTATACCACAAAAAAAACTTTGGTTCTTTAGCTACATACAACGTGGATCTCGAGTCCATCGCTTCTTACTGCTTTTCTTCTCAGTGAAAGCCGGTTTAGTTCTTAAAGATTAGAAAAGCAGCTGGTAGAAAGAAAGAAAGGATACGCATTGCACATATAGGAAGCCCCCTCTCTCTGTAGCTGGAAGGATAGGATGGGATGACCATGCATAGTCAGAATGTTGTCAATAAATAAATAATTCATGGGAAAATGAAACACTGCTTCGGAGTGGTTTCTCTTGACTTTGTAAACACATGTGACATGTATGACGCATACATATAATATATGTATACTTTTGACAAATATGTGTGCTTAGCTTATGTAATAAGTAATAATCTTTCAAATTTATTATGACAATCTCCTTTTATCCCTTTTTTTCATTTTTCTATTTGTGTACAGGAAAGGAAGATGTTCTCTCAGCTTTAATGGATTATGACTGAGACTCTGATACTGCTTCTTGTCCTCCTCTTCTCACCACGTAAGTGACATTCTTATACATTATATTTTATTACCATTCCCCCCACAATGTAAACAACTTTCCCAATATATTTCTTCCGTCTCTTTCTTTTCACAATCAGCCATGCATGAATACACGTGCTCCTCGTCTCCTCCATCCGTTTTGTCCGATTTGGTTTGGTTTGGTGTGGTGGTCAGATCAGGCATGGTTCAGTCAATCGAACACATTTATTTCATACAGCTTCTTCTGTACCATTGTCATTGTAATGCCATTCCATAACATTTTCTTTTGCGCTTCACTAAACATCATAGTCATCATTTTCTTTTTGAAAAGAATTGAGAGAGAAAATGAGAGAGAAGGAGAAACGATCCAAGTTTCACCTTTTGACATAAACTGCTACCATTCAATTTCTTTCTATTATCGGAAACCAATTCAATTTATTGATGGCCTTTGTCTGCCCCTTTGTGAAAGAAAAGTCAAACTTTTCCATCATACAAAAACGAGAGAGAAAGCGTAAAAAAGAACGTGTCTCGCCATCATCGTCATACTCTGTAGACACCTAAGCTTATAAGCTTGTTGCAAAGAATTACACTAGAACTAGCTGTTCTTCATTCTTCAGACACTAACGATAAGAAAGGCAGGAAAGTGGTACTAAGATGAGTATATTAATAGCAACCATTTACCCTGAATTTCATTTGGATACCTAAAAAATGGCGTGTAGTGAGAGTACTAAAACTAAAATACTAAAAAAAAGTGAGAGACATTTTCACGAAATGTCGATAATTCAATTTAATTTATGGACCCATTCGTTGCATTTTTTTGTGATTAGTTGATTACTTTTAACATAATTGGTATTAGAAATTTTGTGACCCTCGTATATTGTCACTACTGTGAGGGATGTATGTAGTATACATGTGTGTTCAGCATGCCAACATTTTTTTTTACAAATACTATCTCAGTCCCTACTTAGTTATTAAAAACTACATGACCTGTGCCATGCTCTCCTTTGAACCATGTCATTTTTTGAGAGTAAGGGAAGAATAACTAATAAATAATTGCAAACGTGATGGGAATTTATTACAAGAGAAGGGAATGAGCAGGAAAAGGGGAACCGGAAGGAAGGTTTAGGTAGAATTATGGTCGTTTTCACTGAAGCGACTCACCTACTGAAGCATATATCCAAACAAACTCAACACCCAACATACAATAAAATGAAAGGACGGGAAGAAAACGGAAGCCTTCGTGTAACCAAAGACTGAGAATTCGTAGCATTTTCTCTGGCAAATATATAGTAGAGTCTTGCTTATTGAGTCGTACGTACGGTGACTGCAACTCTACCTATTGTGTAACACCGGATGGCTAGATTTTGTTGAAATGTGAATGGAGAAAGGAAAATGGAATTTCATTTTGTGTGTACCTTCAGAATAAGGCAGAGTAGTCATGCTGTTAGCTCAAGTAATCATCGAAATCAAATGTTTACTTTTGCAGGTTGTCCTACTGCCTCACACTGAATGTGTCTTGTGTGTGTGGCGTAATATATTATGTGTAACGTTCTATCACTTATTTTTACTCACTCAAAAGTTGTTGGAAATTAAAAGCAGGTATAGTGTCTTTCCATAATATGTAAAATTGGATACTATAAGCTGTATCTGTTTCATGGATTCATCCTTGCGTACGATACTTATTATCTCTCCAGCTTGCATTATAGTTACTTTCAAAACCCATTAGACTTTCTCCGGCGTAATGAACCATATATTGAATATCATAAATGGATGTATCCTTTTATCCGATTCAAAACTTGCTCACATGTTGATACACTGCAGTATCAATACCATCACACACATTTTCCTGGCAGAACTCGTGGGAATGGAATATACGAAGAAAAATCTGCAATTCATAACGAAATTTATTGCAAACAAAAGCTAAGCAAACAGAGAATTGAGTTGGATAGCTGGGACGATGGGAGAGGCAAGCGAAATATTTCAAGCTGGGGTTATTTCACCTCACTTTCTTCCATCCTCTATGTTTGCCACATTTTCTCCAAGTAATCTCACTCACTGCAATAATGTGCTTACAATAGATGAAAAAGTCAATACAATTTCTCTACTGTATGCTTTTCCCACTGGGACATATGTACGTGTATATTAAAACCACACTCATAAAACACCTACGCAAAAAAAAATATAAAAGCAGAATAATAAGATACCTTTTTGTTTAGTCCCATCGGAATTCTGTTGGCTTTGTAGTTGGTGTGGGTATAATAAAAATGATATTATGATGAATATATGAGATCATACATTATTTACAGTATCATGTAATAATATGATTTCATATCTCAAAGAACGTGCCTCAATGCCAAAAAACATGGCAAAAATGGTACACATGTCAGATGCATGTCTGATCTAAGTCATTCATGTATGGCATTGAAATACAATGGTGTTCAAGTCAGAGAATGTTAGACAACAGACAGCAGCGAGGGAACCTAATTTTGCCCCTAAAAATTGTTGTGGTTTCTATATTGAGGGCATTTAGAATTAGTAACTTTCGTGCCTCACGGAGGTTAAGCAAGAAGATTGACCGGGAGAATGGAAGTTGGAAGGAGATGCAGATAGATTGTTTTACCTTTTACCTCTTTAGTTACATAGATTCATATATGTCGGTGGATTGTGCACATCCATAAAAGCCACAAAAAAGACTTTTGCGAATGGAAAATTAGTTATTTATGAGGGGAAACCAGGTTTTTTTTGCCAAGACGGAACGGAACCACGCTGACGACCACACACACACACACACACAAATATATATATGCTCATGAAATCATCCGCTTTTTGTTTTTTGGCATGCCACCACACAACGACCGCATCTCATCTTACATATATCCATAATTTACAATATAATATAATCTACGCAACTATCCTTTCTTCTTCCTGACCCAAACCTGCGAAAATTTATTACTCGTTGTGTATATTTATGTATACATTCTTTTACCAACCGATTCTTCTAAGGGAAACACATGCCCGATTCACGAAAACTTATATATACTTGATTCGATACTATGTAGGTAGGGAAAAGGAAAGAAGTGAAAGGAAAGAGATCATAAGCTTTCTCACTCACGCTTTTTTGGGGGGAAAGGGAAAAACAAGATGAGTAAAAGCGTTAATAAATCATAGAGATTGTGTTGTGTAGCAAGCATTAGTCAAAGCATTTGTAAGCAAAATGCAGGGAGGCATGTACTCACACAACTTTTCTCTCAATCTCTCTCCCTTTCCCATCCATTGTGGCGGACTCGACTGACGACGAATTACATTTGGCGACTTAAGTAAGTTAGGAGAGAAGAAATGCCTTAAAGCCGACTTAGACGAAGCAGCAAGGTCAAAACTATATGCTACTTGAGTAGCTAGTAAAAGTTGTTAAAGCATTCAAGAAATTTTCTTATATCTTAAGAAAATGCAGGCATGTATATGTGGTTTGAAACACTGTGCCTATCGTACCCCAACCATTTCCTTAAAGCAACATTAGGGGACAATCAGAAATGCCTTTTAATTTTAACTCGACTTTTTGTATTTTTTTGCGGCGACGGCCGTTTTTTATGGCGCATTGGACATAATAAATCATTGTAATGATGGTGATATTAACTAAAAAGTCAACGGAAATATCTAAAGTGTGTGAGCAGGTAGGTAGGTGGTGAAAGCATACATAATCATAATGCCATTCTCAATACTCATGATCGGTTAATTTTGAGCTCGTGCACGCGTGTCAAATTGAGACAAGGAGATTCTTTTAAAATGCTCCATCCTCTGTTTGAGAAAGTATTTATTGAGCAAGTAATTACACCTAACACCTAAGGAGGGGGATTGATGATGACATAAAAAACACCATGCGGCTTACGTCTCTCTACGTCACCCGTCAAATACCATTGTATTGCATGTGGAAGGGAACAAAAGTGAATGGATTGCGTGTCACATATGTATAGAAGAGCCGCCTCCCTTGACATTCACTAATTTATGTATGTATAGAAGGAGGCGCATATAGTATATACACGAACGTTATTGCTCCTCACGAGAAATTACTATAGAGCAAAATACTACTCGTAGAGAGGTGTTGGAAGTTATGAAGTATTTTTCAAGTGGGCCTTTGAGTAGAACAAAATTATTTCATTCACAATCACAACAACGAGTGAGTTTATGGGTGACGTGCATGCAATAAAAATGTGTGAAGGATACGAGACAAGTGAAATGAAATAAAAAAAAGTTTTACTTTCTCTTTGATATATTTTTTAGACAAGAGCGTAAAACAATCAAATCAACATGCTAATAAAATGGAAATTCGTGTGGTAGTATGGTAGATTTTTTTTGCATGGATATCCCAATTTGAGAGCACAAGTGTTCATGAGGGAGTAAAAAAGGAAAAGAAAGTTTGGAAAGGGAATGACAGCAGGTTGCCTATTTCTAACCTGAATCCTTACATGAATGCATAATATTTTATACCTATAAACCAATATACCCTTTTACTTTTTCTCTCTCACTCTTGGTTAGTAAATTGGCCGAAATTAAGTTGAGCTTTGTGCTTGAATTCATTTAATTTCCTGTTGCTATCTGACAGACAAGCAGGGAAAGAGTAAAAGTGAAGATGGGTCGGCACAAGTTGACGAGACACACACATGCGATGAGTTGGAAAAACTTTTTTATCAAACAAGTGCTCGATTTATTTGATGCTAACTTTTTACCACTCTACCAGAATTTCATAAAAGAACAGGTTTTTTTGTAACAAAGTTTTGATTATTTGTGTTTAAATACTTTCCTCTTTCATCTCATGTATTAGTAGCTATACGATGTATGTAATCCTAAAAACCTTTTAGTGAAAACCTCAATGTTTATAATGTGATTTTTAACGAATATATTGTTTTGTTTCAGTTTGCGTGATGCTCATCGGAGGAGATAACGTGACCACTTCATCCTCCGTTACTTCATCAACTTCTCCCATGTTCCCATTTATCTCAGCATCATCCGTATCCTCCTTATCATCATCATCAGCTCCCTCATCATCCGCATCCTCTTCCTCTCCGTTGGCGCTAGCGTTAGCAACGGTGGGAGAGCCGGCCTTACTTGCTCATGTCTACGACACTCATGCCAATTTCAGGTGAGCATAACCCTTTCACATCAAATTTGATATTATCTCCTTTGATAACCCTTTTATATTTTGGATTCTGCTCGTCCGTATTTACAAAAGAGTTTTTGGCTTTGGTGTACGTGAGAAAACTCACAAACTATTTTCACTCGGCTGAAATCTAACTTAATATATGATGGACATTATCCAACTTGAAAGTTTTGAAATTAGAAATGAAAGGCTATATATATGATCATTCATGTCCCTTTCCTCTTTTCTGCCTTTTTACATTCCGAGAACTTTGGAACGGATGTGAGTGAAAACTGAGAAGCAATAAGGGAGAAAATGCGTTCCGCATTCTCTTTCTTCTACTCTCTGAAAAATATGGGCTCTGCTGTATGTTATGTTGTGTATGCCAACTCGTTATTCATTTTTGATGAAACTCTTTTATGGTTTTTTTTCATTCATTGCATTCGAGGGTGAAGTGTGCGAGACTAAACTGACTATTATTTTTGTAGATGATAGGGATAGGACATGGTGTTTTATTTTTGTTTGTACTTTTATACAACCTATTCCTTTCATATTTGCTCCTGGATTGAGTGAAAAAGAGACATATAGCTTTAATAGAACCTTTTCATATGGAAAGGTAAATGTTGAGAGTGTGTAGTTGACGAGAAAGAAAAAAATACAATATCCGGATTGTAAACATACACACCGACCCGGCAGAAAAACTCTTTTGAGAGAATGAAGAGGAGGAGGAGAAAAAATGCCATTTCCTGCAAGGGAGCTGAAACTACTTTTCCTTTCCATAAACGCCTTTTTCTCTGCTCCAGTTGTAGAGTGGATGAGGCACTACATTTTTTTCCGCTCTTCATTCCCCGGTTCAAAGTCAAAAAGCTGTTACGCACAGGGAAAGATTGAGTGGAGGACGTGAGGAAACAAATCATCAACATTCTTTTCATGTTGATCTATTATACCTTTTCTCTCTTCTTCTTTTATGAGGTCCCGTGTCTGGACTGGAGTGAAAATAAAATTGTAGACGAGAGGAACAGAACCAAGAACAATAAAAACAAAAGTAGGTTTATATAAAGAGCAGAGGCTTAAAAAATCAGTTCAGTAGATCGGTTGCTGAATTCATTTCCACTGTGGAATGTATAATCATATCCGAGCAGCATGTTGCAACTATCAAAAGATAGGTAACTTTTATTTCAAAAGGTCATACTATGTATAAACTGGCTGCGCTGGGGAATATAAACAGGGAATGGAAGTCATTTGCAGACTTTCACTTTCCAATTTTGCAAAAAAAAAAATAGCTGGCAAATGTTTGAGAATCAACCACAATCTAGAAACCAAAGAGTATAGAATATCCGACAGAGACGTAGAAGTTTTTATGTTGACGTGTTTTTTTGGACTGAAAAATGCTTGTTGTCGGAAACATTTATTTCACATATCAAAAATACACCAACTGACGATGTGTGGGTGTAATACTTACGTCTCGGCCTGAATTACGAAGCGATAAGGCATTGAAATGAATTACGATTAGAGACCGCAATCTATCTTACTTTTGTGAAAGTAATTTTACGCAACAGTTGCCTATTTTTTAGTTTACCAATTGATTACTACTTGGCCTCAATACTTTCACTTTTGCTCTATTAAATTTCAAGTATGAAGCTATATAATACAATAATACTTCAGTTCTACCTGCATTTTGTATAGCTTGCCTTTTTCTACAAAGGCAGGTTTTAAACTACCCCTCAGATTAAAAAAAATCTTCAACTAAAAACGTTTTCATTTATCTCTTTCACACTTTTACAAATCACAAATGTGTAATGTTTTAACTTTTAACACGCCAAAAAGTAACAAATGGTTTTAAAATGTCAAGATAAGCAATTTGCACATTTCAAGAATTCATCCGGGTAATAATCCTCCTCTTCAAACAAATAAAAATAAAATTGGTGGCAATTTAAAATAAAAAGGTCTTTAGTGAATAATGTATATCCATCCATACTCTCTAAACGAACAACATTTCAGCTGGAAAAGGAACTAGACGCCATGATGGAAGAAAGCCAGCTTATCTATTTAATTTGAATAATTTTGTCATTATAAACAGGGTAGGACAGATGTTTCTCAAGCACATAAGTACACACATAATATTCATTCTTTACACATGGGGAAAAAGAACAGAGACGGAAAACATTGAAAAGGTAAACATATAGAATAAGCTTTTTGTTGCAACATATCTAACTGGCAGAGAGAGGGTAAAACGTTATTTCAAATGGAATAGGAATAAGTCGAATAACAACATAATAAAAATAGTCCTTTAACAACACAGGCGCACTTGTTTACTCATCGCATATGGGAAAGTCAAGCTAAAAAAAAGTTGTAGAAAAAGCAGAAGAGAAAATAACATTCATAATATTCACATTCACATCATGCATATATGCATGAAAAAGTGTTTATATGTCATCATGCCACACTATGTAAACATGTGAATTATAAAGAGAGAAGAAAAAACACACTTTCCTCCTGTTTATCTTCCGTTTGGTTTCCTCTCTTCTACTTGAGGGATAAAAAAGAAAGTGAGCAGAACACAAACACCGAATGTAAAACATACGCATTTTTACTTCAATATCTCTCTTTCTATCGTTTCAAAAAGTTGGGTTGTGTTGTACTTCATGTACCTTGTACCCTTATCCATGCCAAGCTTAAATTGTTCATTGAAATAATGTTGAAATAAATTTGAAACAGGCAAAGTTGTGCAAAGCATATTCGCTTGATAATTTTATGCAATCTTTATTCGTGCATTACGGGGAATTAAACGGATGCAGATTTCGCAATTTTATAGGATAAGGAATGATAAATGATGATCTAGGTATTTACTAGTTCCATCATGGTGGAATAGTGTCTTTTCCTATAGTGTAGTATAAGGGGGTACTTTACCTTGAAGAAAAGCTGTATTTGCTTGAAATTACTTTATTTTATAAAATGTGCCAGAGAACGACTTTCAAAAAAATCTATTATTGAGTTTAAAATGGACATAGGGAGGAGAGGGGGTCGTTGGCCCGAGTCATCCCTAAATTTTCAACTTATTATTCCAACTTTCTACATGTTCGCTTTACCCTTCCTTTCCTTCGTGTTTGTTTCTTATTTCAGTTTCTCTTACCCAATGCTAAGTTGACAAGAGAATGAGTGCCACTTAAACTAAAGTTTGGAAGGACGCAATTTTATTTCACCTTCTTCATCCCCCACTTATAACATAACATAGTAATACAAACTAAAATGCCAACAAATTACAAACAAGACAAGTGTACACATCGCTGAGAACCGAAGGCACACACACTAGGAGAAAAAATAAATAAATGTTCCAAAGCAAAAAAAATTCTGTGTTGCCCTGTTGCAACTATTTATCTTGTCGTCCATTTATTTATTACCTCATTAGCTGGTAAGGGGGAGAAATAGAAGATTCTTGGAAAGTAAAACACATTTTGTGTTGAGAACAAGAGTGGAGGAATGACTAGAATGAGAAATGCATGCGTATTTATATACATTATAGTATCTGGCTACATACACATATATGTACTACGTAAAAAGAACCAAAAGTACATTTGTTAATACGCTGTAAGTAGCAGGCCAGCCGGAAGTTTTCGGTAAAAAGTCATTTCATTTTTGTGCCTCTTTCTCTTTAAAATATACACTTTTATTTCCGTGGAAAAAATACACATGACACAAAAAATGTCCCTAGCCAAGCCATTTCCTAAAGCCACTGTACCAAAAACTATCTCATTTCAGGCAAACACACACTGAAAACAAGGCAACGTTCACGACTTCTTTTTTTTATGGTTGCGCTAACTCTTACTCACTTTCACTTTTTACAGTGTAGCTATAGAACCATACTCACATAGAATAAGAGTAGTTACTTGCTCGTCCTCAACTCGACTTTTTTGTCATTTCAAGTTTGACAAGAGGAGAAACAAGTCCGCTTCAATTACATTACTTGTCTATCCCACAGAACATTGGTTAGCATTCAACATAACACTACAATTGTAGTAGTACACACAGGATTTGTTCCATTTCGCTTATTGACTCTTCCCTTCCTTTCTCCTTTGAGTTTATGGCTTTGTGCAATTTCCCTCAAAACTAGTAAAAACAAAGAGGGAGTGAGAGAGAGAGTTACTTTGTGGTTATGATGATGATGAAAGTTGAGGTTATGAACATGCACTTAATCCTCCTATTTTGTAAATGTAATCTTTTTAGGGAAAACTTTTTGACCATGACATAAATTCAGAAACATTTCCACCCAGCTTTCTCCATCAGATCTCTATAGCCTAGGCAGATAACAATTTGTATATTTTGGTTGCCAAAAAACCTCAAAAAGTGATCAGTGTGGATTTCACGACAGCTTTCCCACTGCTAAAGTTTCTGATGATGTTTCGGCTTTTTAAGTGGTATACATATTGGCATATGAAGGAAAGACAAGTATTATTTAGAGTGTGATAAAGATTATGATGTGTAAAGAAATATCTGCTCTTATTTGGATACCCCAAAAGAAGCTGTCAATGGCACACACAGATTGCACAACTTTTAATTGAAAGCATGTCATTAGTTTCTTTTGGACCGTAGCCACACCATACCACATGCTATACACTGTCTCGAGTAAGTCGGAGAGGAAGATAAAATTGAAAGGGATGAAGCAAAGAAATGTTGATGTCGTCAGGACACTCATCGCTAGTATAGTCACAAGGTTGTTCCGCTACACTCTTTCAATGAGAACGGAGCAATTACGACAATTTACAATGGACATAAATACGAATGGACGATTTTCCCCGTCTCATTAATACATGTCGTCATCTTATAAGGATGAGGAACAAAGGGGAGCCGACCGTAAGAGATGCTATGAAACCGTAGTATTCCATGACACCTTACCTAAAACGCTACTATAAAACGGGTGGTATTGGGTAGTCATTCTCAAGCCTAAATTACTTTACACCGTTGGCTTTTCCAAGAAGTTTAGTTTGCAGACGGACAGACATTGGACTATATGAAGGAAACTTCTCTATTTACCAAACAGAAAAATGACAAAAATTCCCATTTAGAAATGGTTCCGTCTTTAAAGCTGAGAATTATATGGTAGAATGACATTAAGTAATTCTACAAAATATTCTTCTCCACCCTCCTTGGTGGTAACATTATCGAGCTATAAGCAACACATTACTTATAGTTTCTCCTGCTGTTACCTCTCCCTCTCTTGGCTTTACTTACATTCTTCCAAATGATAGATTTTTTTTACCTTGCTCTTCTAAAATTTACGTAATGTATGTGAAGCAAAGAGATTGTGCTAATGTTAATGTTGAAATCTGTGCCCAAACCAGCCTGTGCTCATTCACTCACTTACTCACCGGTCTCTTTCTTTCCCCTTTTGTAATTTCCAAGACAAGTGTATCAGATTTATAGGGCTGTAACAATACGGTGCATTAGCCAAGGAGAACATGTTATATACTTTCCTCGCTTCGCTTTTCGAAGAAATGAATGCATTTGGGTGCGGTGATGAAGGGAAATGTGGGAAGAAAAAAAGAATTGTGAGGAAAAGGAACGCTCTTTGTTATGCGCTGTTTCTTGTCGGAGCAGCACGTGATTTCTATAAATTACCTTCCTTACACACACACTTGTCATTTGTATCAAGGACAAGGCTCCATATAAAATACTTTGTGCTTGCTGCTTACCTATATGAGTCTTCTCACACACAAAATTCTTAATGATCGCATCCTTTCCCTCTCATTTCATTCTCGAGAAAATTGTCACAATTTTCTTTCTTTTGCTTCTCCCTTCAGTAAAATATGATGGATATAAATCGTTCAACGAGTCCTCCATTAGGAGCACACGTCATTAAATCCATTTACAATTTTTCGGAGGAATGTTTCTGACAATGAGTGGAGAGCTTCATTTAGTCTACATTATAAATTTCACAAAGCTTCCAAACTTTTCAGCTCTCTACAAGCTCTGATACTTCACAGAAATGAAATGATGCCATGATCCATTCTCCTCACAACCTATTGGTGTGGTATTTACTTACATATGATCGTAAAAAATGGTCAAGTACGCACTTTTATGCATCAATGGGGTATACACAACAAACGATTTTGCTATATATAACAACTTTCATTTAAAAAATTAATTAGTATAAATTATGTTTCTATCAGTTGTATTCATTAAGTTTGGAAAGTCAATTATTATGAGGGAATCCTTAGCAGGTAATGCTAAAATTAATACTGATACAAAAACTCACACACCAATCTAGTTGAAGGATTAAATCAGAAACTTTTAAGTTAAGTCGTTCTTCATCCCAAAAAGTTGGCAAACCCTTTTTGCAAAACCAAGTTGAAATACTGATCTTACCCATTAATTATAAACTGCTCAGTGAACATAGAATCGCTAACTTTCATCCATTCATCATATTTTTTTATTCTGTCCCTTCATTTTCAGTCTTTTATCCAACTTATAATGAGATGTGATTTTGAGCTTGTTATTAAGTCTTTAAAAAACTTGATGAAAACTCTCTAGATTTTTTGAAGAAAAAGAAATCAAAGGAGCTACACCTATACTTATATGTGTGTTCGGCAAATTTTTTGTGAGTCAAGTCACAGACGAGTGGTTGGAAAATTATTGCGCTCTAATTAACTCCTGTACTCAATCATGTGACAAGACTTTTGACTCTACCCTTTTTTCATTGTTTTCAGACATCGTCATCATCCGAACCATCCGTGGGGTCCACACTTTGAGGAGAACGTTGTGAATGTCACTGTGCGTGAATACCAAAATATTCACCTTGACTGTCGCGTTGGGCTTATTGAAGATAAACTGGTAAGATAAGTCGTCTTCTCATTCTCTTTCCTCTTTTTCAACTCAGCGTGACCCACTTAATCAACGAGATGATCATTAGCTGTGAAAAGGTTAGAAAAGTCAATGGAATTTCAAGGAATAGCAGAGTTGATTAGGGGAAACAATTTAGACTTGTTGTCAATTTTGGGGAGTATGAGTTACCCTTCCTTTTTTTCTAACTCACCTTTCTTTTTGAATAGGAGACGAAATAAAAAGTAAATGAAAGTCGGTGTGAAGATAAGAGTAGACCCGGAAAGGGGATGATTAAATGACGAGTTGTTAAGTGGAAAACTTTTTACCTTTTCAACATGATCAAACTTTGTATTTGAGTTGTGAACTGAGCCCTCTCAAAGATATGATACTCTCAACTCAAAAACAAAAAAAAAGCCAAGCAAAGGGGGCAATCATCATCACATATCCTACTTTTTCTTAGGAAAAACTTTTCTTTAAAGCTCCCCAAGCGAGAAAAGGTCCTGGCTAAAGATACTGATCTTTTGTGCCTTTGGCAAAAAAGGGAAGAAATGTCTGTCTTCTGAATACATATGCTTTTGTAGACAAGCTCATGATGATGATGATGATGATGGTGGTGGTGGTGGTGATGTGATGATGATGGTGTGATACTGCATATAAGATAGAAAGCTGAAAAGTTGAGGGCTAAGATAACAGTGTGTAAATGGACCTTTAGGAAAAAGAAGGAAATTTTTATCTTGATGCTCTTAAACGGAATCTTTTTTCGGTCATAAAGCGCTTGTTACGGATATATGGATCTAATAGCATTATATTTCTTCCTGTGAACTCGTAGCACAGTCTTGTGTCCAACAAGCTACTGCCAATGCCAACTGTCAGCAGAACAATAGAAAAGGCTCATCTCAAACCAAACTGCTCACACAAACGCAAAATGCACACATTTCTCTTCTCCCTTTCTTCTTTACGTATCAATGGATTTAGGTATGAGTCTCTTCACAACTCAGCTATTTAAAAAAAAAACTTTCCCCTTTCTCTTGTGGGGTAGCATGAATGAAGAAAAGGGGAAAGACTTTTTTGCGAATTCAGTGAAAGAAAGAGAAACTATCGACCATGATTATCATTGTCATATCATCATGATCATCATCATCATATCACTAGTGTTGTGTGGTCTCAAGGATGCGAGTAAGATATTCATATACATATAGGTAATGTATAGATAGAGAGGTTTGCATAACGGCCCTATCTTTCTCTCTCGCTTTCTCTAAAGCTTTCTCACATTCCATGCATGACTGAGCAAGATGGAATATGAATAAGATGCGAACACCGGAAAATTCTTGTGCTTTGGAGTGCATCCAAAATATCCTTTTAGAGAGAGAGAGAGGAGGACTATATGGTATAGAGTTAGCTCTGTATTCCGAATTTATATAGTGCATTTACCGTTATTGTAGCACGTTACTTTCCCTCCTCCATATTTCTTAGCTCTTATATTTTTCTTCGCCTCCCTCTTGATGTTGGTTATATACGGTCCGATTCACGGAAAACAACTGTTTGAAGCATATTTTTCAGTCAGTGTGGAAATGACTGTACCTTATTTCTTTGTATACTACACTACCGCACATCCTTAAAGTGTGTATATAGCAAATAAAACATTTCTTTGTGCAAAGTACGTGTTTTATGTGTACTTTCTTGGGGGAACTGTATAAATCAAAAATTATGGTAAAATGCGTTAATGATTCTAGATCTGCGTTTGTATAAAAGGCTTTCAGTAGTTACTCTTGCTAAGTTTGAAGAAGACCACGGAATAGACCATGAAAACGATACTAAATGTCAATCTGGGAAATTGATGGTCCATTAATAGCTCAATTAGTCATCTTGCTTGGATTCATATGTGGCAAATGCGGCATATATTTCACCACAAGAAAGGAGCATAAATTTACAGGGAAACTGAGATAGGGGAAAAAGTTGAAAATGTGGTTGTCTTCAGATAAAGAATGCTGGTAATTTGTCCTTGCTACAATATGCCAGTGGAGAATCTGCATGAAGATCAACTTCAAGAAAGTTGCTCATAATTCAGAGAAATGTATGGGGAACGTATTGAGGTTCTATTTGATCGCGTATTTTTTTACTGCAACAATATATTTAGTACAGGACAGTTTATGTTCAGATTTTATGTTTTTTTTCAGGTATCTTGGGTACGTCGTAAATCCGACCAGTTGGAGCTGCTGACTTTGGGTACAAAGAATCACAGCTCAGATCCGAGATTCCTTTCAGATTTCAAATATCCGAATAATTGGAGACTGGGCATACGCAACATTTCCCGCAATGATTCGGGAATCTACCTCTGCCAAATCTCTACTCACCCTCCCAAAGTTCTTGAGGTCCAACTTACCGTCGAAGGTAACTACTATCACTTTTTTTAAAACTTTTCTCTATTATTATAACCAACTAAAACAAGCACTCAATATTTTTGCATACATGCTCTTGTAAAATGAAGTGCGAAGAAAGATTTTCTTTTATTGTTTCAGCGCCTGAAGTGTTTGTAATTAGCTCGAGAGGAGAACGGGTACAAGATGTATATTACAAGGAGGGCTCAACACTCCAGCTCATCTGTGAAGGTAAAACCACATCCTTTCCCAAAATTCTGCATGCACGTTATTACAAGTCGAAAATTTCACACCATTCTTTCTCCAGGAAAACAGAAATGCAAAACCGAAACCAAACGTATTCAAAACCAGGTTGATTTGTACTTATAGTTTGCAGCGTAGGGGTATTATGAGGTATATGGTATTATGATAGTGTTATGTGCATTAGTTCATCGACTCCCTATGGTGTGACGGATAACGACTTAGGTGCACTGATTGCGACAGGTACAGATTCTCAAGTAATCCCGATTCAACCATGAAAGTATTAAATGAAGTGTGCTGAATAGTAATAGGCAATGTCTCAGATTGGACAGTAAAAAATAAAATGCAACAAGAAATAAAATTCTGCAACGGTCAACAACGAATCCTTCAAGGCAAGAGCAATATGGAATTTATTCCATTGGTTTCGGTGGCTGGAAAAGGAATGATCTCCTCTTCCCATTTTTCATTTTACTTTGGCCTTGGCAAAGCCAAGGCATTATACATTAATATTATATTTCATAGAACACATATGTAGGTACAAAATACGTATGTAAGATAGGTGACACTTCTCATAAGAAAATATGTTGGTAGAAATCCTGAGGTTTTGGGTTTTTAGACCCAACTGATTAATTTACATAAAATGGAATTTATTCTAATGATTTCTGATCCTGTCGAACTCCTGACTCCCCAGATATGAGAATGCGGTTGTGTGTGTGGTTGAGTACCTAAACGCATGTCTTGTTATCAGCATATTGCTACACGACCGGCTTCTAAAACCTCCCCGTGAAAAGGTCCCTCAACTTTGAAAATCTATTCCTCTGTTTTCTTTTCTTTTCATTCCTAGCTTTACGCTCCTTCTCACTCTTCTTGTAACTTTTATTAGAATTGAAATGAGCTAACTTACGCTTTTTTATGTCTGCTTTTTGCTTATCCGTCTTAATAATTCCTCTAAGTGGGCAAAGTGAAGACTTGTGTCCTTTCAAAAAACAACGAAGAATTCTGAGTTTGTGTTAAATTTTTCTTTCCATATTCTTGCCTATAATTTTCTGTTTCTTTAGCTTTTGTGACTAAGCTAGAAGCATGCAAATTATTTACAACTGACTCGTTAATGGTGTCTTCCCTAAATGATACTGAAACTGTGTTTTGAATCAAATTTACTTTCCTATTTACATTTTCAGATGCTACCTGATCTACCTCGTCATAATTCTTGAGTACAGATTTCATGACATTTGTACTCCAGTCCATGGCTGCTTTATATTCAGCGAATTCTCTCTCAAAGTCTTCGTCCTCTTGAACACACCGTGTGATGGTTGTGGCTGGAACTTGGGTTTCAGGGTATGTAGATCGGTCATCAAAATGACCTGATCCGAAGTCGTTGGTGCGACTACTGGTTTAATGAACTGCTAACAGTTCAACATCCGATTCTGTATCCCAGCTTTCAATTAGCATGTCAGTCTTTTCAGCGATGAAGTTAGAAAGGATGCTTTGTAATTTTTCAAGCTTGTTAGAGTTTTTCAGAATGCACCTTTTCTTATCAAGACTTGGAATGGTCAAAGTCATTGCAATGTCGTTCATCTCACTTGGCTTCATAATGCTATCAGGCCAGATGTCTGCTTCTCTTGCTGTCTCATCGCGCCAGTCTACAATGCTCTTGAATAAATTATTCTTGTTTGAATGAGTAACATCATAGCTTGCCTTTGGTGGCTTATGGGTTGGTGGCTTGGAGACTGTCATCATTAGTTTGGTCAGCTTGCTGTAGATGCTGATTGAATTAGGCTTCAATTCGGTTCTTAAAATTAATTTGTAGTTATCCCAAGCTTGGAACAACATGCGAGTATTATTGATAGCATATTCCGCTGCTTCGTCAGGTAATGGTCGGCGACACCAATCATAAACCTGATATTCCTTGCTCATGACTGCTTTTGGAAGGTACGTCTCAACGTACTCTTTCAGTCCAATACGGCTACCTCCAAAGATGGCTTGATGTATTAGTTGTGGATCAACCACAGGAAAAGGGAATATGTTAAAGTAGAGTTGGAATGCAATGATATCGTTTTCACAGCCAAACATTATTTTTACAATTTTTTCGTTCTCCATGACAGGCTTAAGCAAATGCATATTATCCCAGATAATAAGTGGATCCAAGATGAAATGTTGGTACCTTGTAGAGAACTGTAGTAATGCAGGGTGTTGACCGTAATAACCCAAGGTGACTGTTCTCTCCATATCGGTTGCAAAGCAAGTCGACATTTCTAAATGGTTTATCATTTCTTGCAGCTTCTCTTTGCATGCTACAAAGGTGACTGATCCGATGCTGTTGGTTTGTATGCTAATTGGTGATTTAGATAGTGGCATAAGTACCTCAAACGG
The DNA here is from genome assembly GCA_964034955.1 of Orchesella flavescens. Taxonomy (NCBI): domain Eukaryota; kingdom Metazoa; phylum Arthropoda; class Collembola; order Entomobryomorpha; family Orchesellidae; genus Orchesella; species Orchesella flavescens. Next base: position 25,155,067 of record OZ035956.1, on the reverse strand, counting down.
AATTGTCCATTCCTTAATCTCCCGTTCATATGGATGTTGGATGAATTTAGAGAATGGTTGAGAGTTGAATGTAGTAATGAACCCTCTGAAAGCTTCATATTTTCTGACTTGGTATGGACGGATTAAGTTACCATACGTCCTAATTAACCTACGGACTGCAACTTGGTACTCCGAGGTCTTCTTTTTAGCTGAAAGTTGGTTTGACATCTAGAAAAAGGTGGATCATCTTTTTTATTAACATAATGCTAAAAATAGAGACACCAGTGGAAATGCTGTTCTTGCTTGGCAAATTGGTTTGTGAGTCAATGCAAATACCAACAAATTGGTATGAATGTATGATATTTTAAATACAAGTGTTTCGTTTGGTTAGCAAACTAACCAACGAATATCTACGTAAATGTCTTGTCAGCTAACTGACATGAAATTTTAATGGGCAGCTCACTGCCCTTGAGTGGGTTTAATAACCTGCCAGAGTTCTGTAGTTGACTCTGTTGCGATTCCTTGCACTACGTCTTGGTTGGGATTCAGCCGTCTCATCTTCCCCCTCATCAATACTTTGTTCAATCTTTGGTGATTTAATGAGCTTACGCTTTACTGTTGTTTGTTTAATGAACGGCTTCAAATCAGAGACGTGTCGTCGTCCTATGGACCGGAAGTCTGGAATGGTGAGAATCTCGAACGTTGTTTTATCCTCAGATTGTTCACCAAGTAAAAATGGTCCAATCCATCGCCTCAGAAGCTTTTGGATCTTATGTGATGCTTTGTTTGAGCGTGCATGGTTACGAATCAAGACTTGAGAGCCGGATTTAAATGGATGCTCAATATGTCTCTTATCATAATTCTTCTTGTTAGCTTCCTGCGATTTTTTGATGTTGTCTCTTACCCAATTTAAATGCTCTTTTAATTGTTCGGGAAGTGGGAACAAGTCCTCTGCTACTGTTAATGGCTCTTGATCTCTTTTTTCGGCAACTTCACGATCAAACGCAAAAGGTAATTCTCTTCCACATTGAAGTAGAGCTGGTGTGCATTTTGTGCTTTCATTTACGGTTGTTCTCATCGCAAATGCAAATTTTTGGATGTGAGTGTCCCACTCAGTGTGCTTGTCTCGAACATAAGCACGTAACATTTCAACGATGTTTTTGTTGACACGTTCCGCTTGGTTCGCTTGATGATGGTATGGCGCGGTGGTGCGATGTTTTTATGTTCCATTCTTTCAGTGTTTTTTCAAACAATCGTGACAGGAACTGGCTTCCACAATCGCTTATTAGTAAGCGCGGAACTCCATAACGGCAGAATATTTGATCTTCAAGGGTATCTGCCAATTTCTTTGCTGTTGGAATGCGGAGTGGAAAGAGTTCCACCCATTTTGACAAATTGTCAACTATAACGAAAAGGTATTCGTTTCTTCTTCCTCCTCCTGACGCTGGTAATGGACCTAGTAGGTCCACAGATATTACTTCAAATATATGTGATGGTGGGTGAACAGGTTGAAGTAAACCATAGGGAAGGTGGTTAGTAGATTTGCTCTCCTGGCAAATTACGCATTCCCTGCAATATGTTCTGATTGCCTTGTCCATTAAATTCCAGTATGCTCGTTCCTTGATTTTCCTCGCTGTTGCGGTTGCAGAAAGATGTCCAGCATATGTGGAGTCATGAAACATTTTCATGATTTCCACCTGAAGAGAGTCAGGTATGACTGGAACCAGATATTCTCCAAACTGCGGTTTGATTTGCTGTAACAGCTTTTTGCATGTATTCTTTCGTTTACCTCTCTTTTGGTCATCATCATTCTCATCTTCATCATTATGTTTGGGTGGAGTCACGGTGGTGGCGCTCAGTTGATCAGACTGAGTCTTATCCAAGCTAGCTTCATTTTGTGGAATCGTCGCTTGACGTTCCTTCTTCCCATCTTTAGCATATATAGCTGTGAGTTGGGGTATGGATGCATCTTCTTTTAGCATTGTCGTAGCGATAATGCCAGTGAGTTGTGACTCAAAGTTGAATTCCTCAACTTTGTGGATCTTGTACGTTATTTTCTTTCTCAGTAGTCCCTCAACAATTCGAAATCCTTTATATTCTTTGTTGCGCGCTTGGAGGATTTTGGTCATGATTTCAGAACACCATTCGTCCTTCTTTTGCTCTTCGGCTAAAGTATCGGCTGATATGAAATTTTCAAACATTGATGCGATCGGGGCATATATGATATCATCCGTTTCATGAAACCATTTAGTTTCAATCGGTAGTGGTGTAACAGCGTTACGTGAAAGCGCGTCCGCCTCAACATTTTTGCTGCCAGGGACGAGATGTATTTCAGCATCCCATTCAGAAATTTCAGCTGCCCATCTATTGATTTTTGGCTTCTTGTCACTCATCTGCTTTATGTACTGGACTGCACGACAGTCCGTTTGTATGATGAATTTGTGTCCCCACAAAAATTCCTTGAGCTTACGATAAGCCCATATAATTGCAAAGGCTTCTTTTTCATAAATGTGAGCATTACGTTCAGACTTCTTGAACAGTTTACTAATGAACGCGATTGGCCGATCTCGTCCATCAATATGCTGTACCAAGCAAGCTCCAACTCCTTTATCAGATGCGTCACATTTTAGGATGATGGGTTTGGTGTAATCGATGCTCGCCAATACCACATCTTCACTCATTTCCTTCTTCAAAGTTTGGAAAGCATTTTCTTGCTCAGGGCCCCAGTCAAAGTCTTCTCGTTTTTTGGTAGCCTCATATAGCGGGCCTGCTTTTAGTGCAAAATCCTTAATGAAATAAGAATACCATTGGCACAATCCAACGAAGCTTTGTACGCTACGCTTGTCCTTTGGTGTAGGAAATTCCCGTACAGCTCGAACAGTCTCGGGCTTTTTAGAAATTCCATTCTCAGATACGACATGACCCAGGTATTCTACTTCCTTCTTCACGAATTTGGACTTTTCCAGATTAATGGTGAGTCCAGCTGCCTTCAGTCTCTCAAATACTAGCTCCAAATGATGCAAATGTTCTTGCAAAGTTTTGCTGTAGATAAGGATATCGTCAAGGAAGCATTTACAAAATTTGTCAATGTATCCTTCAAGTACCCTCCACATCAGTTTTTGAAATGTTTTTGGGGCGTTTTTAAGTCCAAATACCATCCGCAAAGGTTCAAAATCTCCAAATGGGGTTGTAAAGGCTGCTTTGTGGATACTCTCTTCGGCAAGCAAAACTTGCCAGAAGCCAGAGTTCAAATCAATGGTGGAATAGTAGTAGCCTTGTGGAATATTTCTTAAAATGTTGCTCGTGGATTCCATGGGAGATGCATCATCCTTTGTTTGGGCATTTAGTAGAGTGTAATCTATACACATACGATATTCGCCATTCTTCTTTTTATCAAGTACAATTGGGGCAGAGTAAGGAGACGTTGATGGACGGATCATTCCGTTCTGGTTTAATTTTTCAATTTGTTTGCGTATTTCCTCCTTCATAGCTGGTGTGTATCTTCGTTTTCCGGCTCTGACTGGTGGACCGTGTGAGTTGATGACATGATATGTGAGATCAGTAGCACCAAATTTTCCATCAGTACGTGCTACGGTGTTGTATTTTTTCAAAAGCTTTTCTATTTTCTTGTCGATTTCTTTTTGTGTAATTTTGGTTTTCTTGGGGGATTGACCAGTGGTCAATTGGATGATTGGTTTGTCTTGTATGTTGCCATCAATAGGAAAACAGTGGTTGGGCTGGTTGTTAAACCAAAATTTTCTTTCATTCAGTTGTATGATGATGCCATATTGCTCGATTAAATCAGCTCCAATTATGCATGGTACAACAAGATTGTCCATTACATAAAAATCATGCTCGATTGATTTGAGTCCTATTTGTAGAGAAAGTGTAACCTTTCCTAAAGGTGTACAAGTGGTGCCATTGGCACAAGTCAATTTCTGGTTTTGCGATGCCAGAAAATTGGGAGATAGCTTTTTAGCTAATTTTTGAGTGATGAGAGAATAAGTTGAACCAGTGTCAAGTAAAGCTGGTACTGTGGATTTGTGTGATTTTACTTTAATTATTGGTACCCCCTTTTTAATAATAGACATGATTGGGAAAAGGAACGTTGGGGCATTGTGAGCTCCCTCCCCATTTAGTTTAAAGGCTGATTTTCGTTTTGTGATTCCTCAGCTTCTTCATCGGATGAACTTGAATCGCGTTGAATGGGCACGTACTCTCCATTTTGGAGCATTAGCATTGCTATTCCATTCTTACTAGGGCAGTCTTGTTTTTTGTGTCCATAGCCTTGGCACCTAAAACATTTATCTATTTGTGTAGGCGGATTGGTACCGTATTTCTTTCCTTGTTTATAGTCAGTGAAGCGGCCTGTACCACGTCCCCGGTTGACTTATCAGCGGAAGGTTCTGTGCTTTTTTCATTGTCTCGTACGTTGCTTGCATTGCCACGACCTCGTCCTCTGAAGTTAGGCTTTCCCCGTCGTCTTCCTCCTCTCCATTCTGCATTTCCTCGTTTTCTTTTGTTGTTGTTGTCGTTATCTTCATTTGGAGATTTATCGGCTTGCTTTTTGGAGCTTTCGCCTTTTCCCTTGCGATCGCTTGCTCGCATTGGGGGAATGGAATATGGTCGGTGGACTAGGTTATCCTGTTCTTCGAGAGATTGGGTGACGGCTTCGCATGCTTGCACCAATTCTAAAACGGTTTGATATGGTGCTGGACCTAATGCTACTGCAAGTTTAGGCCAGAGTTTCTTTTTTGCACGTTGAACGTGGTGAGCTTCTTCATCATCGTCGTTGTAGCAATATTTGGAAAGTTCTACAACGTCGTATATGAATTTTTCTGTGGGCTCATGTAGTTGCTGCCTCCTAGTTTGTAATTCAGTCATCCTCTTCTCAAATTCCTCAAAACCTCCATATCTGGCTTTAAATTGTTCTTGAAAGTCGTCCCAGCTATCGCACATTGTGACGACGTGGTTGTACCATCCTTGTAGGTCTTCCGGTAGAATTGGCTTGACCAAAAATAAATAGTTTGTTTCAGCATGACCTTGACTTTTGAGATAAAGCTCAACTGCTTTGAGGAACACATCGGCAGGGGTTCGATTGGGGATGAATTTTGGTTTTTCAATATTCGTGGTGAACTGAGAAATGCGAATGTTCTTGACTTGCTTCACAGCAGCATCAATAGCTCGTGTTGGTGAGGATTTTTCCAGTTGTTTTTGGACAAGCTTGTTAGATTCTTGAATGGTTTTCAGCATCTCGGTGTATAGTTGGCGTTCCATTTGGAACTTTGTTTCTAAATCTTTTACTGCTCGAGCCACATGCTGATCCACCAAGGCTTGTACCTCTCGATCCATTGCTGTTGTTTCAAAAACTGTTACGTTATTTGAGTTACTTTTGGACGTTATTGGTGTGCTTGTGATAGGGTGGACAGAATCAAGATCAAGATCTTCATCCGCGCTGAATAAAAGGAAAGATGTTTCACGAATTGGCGTGCTCGTTCTCACAAATGCATTTGGTGTTTCCTCGTGTGAATATTCCCCAGTCAAATTAATGGGTTGCCGGTTTTCTTCCGTTATATTTGTTGAAGGTTGGTGTAGCAGGAGTGTGTTCGGAACAGCAAACTGTTCACTAGTATGTGTTGTAATCAAGGGTGTGGGGTTCAAGGGCGGGTTGCCAGATTGCCCCACTGGAGTATTTATTTTCGTTTTTGATGTTGTGCGTTTTTTGATGGTTTCTTGATGATTTATGACGTTTTGATAAAGTGTACCACTTCGTAGACCAGATATTGGTGGAGCTTTTGGGAGTTCTGGGATCTTTTTTGGCATTTATGCTTTAGTTTAAATCCGTGGCGCATACATAAAGTGAATGCGCATGCTTTACTCGACAGTTTTATGTGTAGGTATGATTTTGAAAAAGTTGCAGTTTAAGAATTTTAAAATTAAAAGAAAATTCAAGAGTAAGAAAGTCTAAAGCAGTAGTAATAGTCTGTATGCAGGTCGTATAAAAAGAGCTATAAGTTTTACTTAAAATCTCACGATGCCCTCATACAATGCTTAAAACTTGTCAATGTCTTAAAATTCAGTTTGTTGCTTTTCTGCCTGTGAACGTATGCCAAACTCGTGTGGTAAAAAGAATTGTTGTGCAGCTAACTGCTCAGAAATTAAATTTTTAGGTGTGGGCTGCTCAGCTAACTGCGCATGCCAATTTCAGATATGATATAATTGGAAAGTATGCTCGGTCGCTCGGTATGTCTCACATGAAGAAAGTTTAAGCAAAGAAAGATTTCCACTGATGATAGCAAACTACCATGTACAGTTTCAAGTATATTTCTTACAATTGATGATTCAGTTGGCTGCAAACAGTCTTCAGTGGGCACCAGGACTTCAAGTTTAGAGATGATCTGCACGTACGACTCGAACAAATTCACGAACGGTTGCTGGGCACTTTAGTAGCACAAGTTTGCACGGTTCTTATAGTTTCAGTTATTCGGCACTTTCAGTTAATCACTTCACAGGTTTGGTTAAATCTAATGGTATATATCGCCATGCAGCGTAGGGGTATTATGAGGTATATGGTATTATGATAGTGTTATGTGCATTAGTTCATCGACTCCCTATGGTGTAACGGATAACGACTTAGGTGCACTGATTGCGACAGGTACAGATTCTCAAGTAATCCCGATTCAACCATGAAAGTATTAAATGAAGTGTGCTGAATAGTAATAGGCAATGTCTCAGATTGGACAGTAAAAAATAAAATGCAACAAGAAATAAAATTCTGCAACGGTCAACAACGAATCCTTCAAGGCAAGAGCAATATGGAATTTATTCCATTGGTTTCGGTGGCTGGAAAAGGAATGATCTCCTCTTCCCATTTTTCATTTTACTTTGGCCTTGGCAAAGCCAAGGCATTATACATTAATATTATATTTCATAGAACACATATGTAGGTACAAAATACGTATGTAAGATAGGTGACACTTCTCATAAGAAAATATGTTGGTAGAAATCCTGAGGTTTTGGGTTTTTAGACCCAACTGATTAATTTACATAAAATGGAATTTATTCTAATGATTTCTGATCCTGTCGAACTCCTGACTCCCCAGATATGAGAATGCGGTTGTGTGTGTGGTTGAGTACCTAAACGCATGTCTTGTTATCAGCATATTGCTACAAGTTAGTTGAGTACAATCACAATGTGCACATTATCACATGAAAATTTTCAGTTGTATGGAATTTTGGATAAATGTTTGAAATAAAATATGTACTCACAAAGTTTCTCAACAAGTAAACCCTGTAAAATGAAGGTATACGCATATAAAATGTATGCATTTGTTTGTACTGCATCATGTTCAAAATGCTTGCTAATTGGCTGAAATGGCTTGGTATTTATGTACAAAGATGGGGCATTGAAAGATCAAAGGTTTGGGAGAACAGCCCCATTTTGTTGACTCTCTTCATACATACCCACTTTTCCTGTAGTTTGCTGTCTTTATACATCTATATATATATGCACCGGGTTAATTAGGAGGTTAGGTAAACCAAGACAATAATATTCAATGATTTATGTAGCTTCGTTGTTGAACAAGCGAGATATACACTTGACTCTTCATAATATATATATATTATCGTGTTGTAGTGGATTAAGAGGAAATCCAGCTGCAAAAATATGTATTTTTATGTCTGTTTATGCTCACTGATCAGACTGATCTCACACACAGATATACGTAAGCGAGAATAATTAGCACTCAAAACGTTCACCAAGATGCAAATTTTGCATGTCAGCTTATAAATTGTGAGTATATTAAAAGGCATATATGTATAAACATGCATATATGCTCATATGTGGGTCTCAAAGATGTACCTATAATGTGGTATATTGTGGTTTTTACGGAAAACCCCATAAGCTCACAAAAGATCCAATTTTGGAAGAAATAATAATAATATACGTATGAATTTTTGCATCAGCATATCACAATCGAAGCAAGAATATTTTGGGTTCATTTGAGCAAATATTATGTGTATTTAGGTTGGATCGTTAGTCATGTCTGTATTTTCTGCGGTTTTTTGTCATTCTCTACTATCACATTCTCTACATTCTGTTCCCATATCCTAAATACAAATTCAGTTAGCTTGTTTGAACTCATGATCTGACTCCCCTTGTCTCCAAAGTGGGTGCACTGGGCCATACATTTTACACAATTTAATTTGTATTGTGCTACTATGCTGCTCCGTGTCCATTATGAATTGAGTATGCGTGAGCTCTGAAAATTAAAGAGACTTTTTATGCTCTTATAACCAAGAGTTTATAATGACTCACCACACAATCAGGGGTAAAGGCCATTGTAATAATGCAAGTTGCGTTACGCAACCCTTTGAAAACACCTCCAAATTTCCCAATTTTTGCTTGTTAAATAATGATTATTTGCAAGGGCATTCAACTGCTGTACAAGAGAGTTAAATTTTATTAAATTAAATTATAAATGACTGTATATTAGGATACTTTGTTAGCAAGTGCGTACAAATGGAACAGACACTATATGAGGCTCCCAAATAATGTTATACACGTAAAAATACCACAGTAGAATACTAGCCGCTGGCGATGCTGAAGATTTATAGGGCTGCAAATGAACAACATGGGATTTATTGACTTTAATACGTTAAAATAAAAACCGGAAAGCCATATATAGTCATTATATTACAATATCGTTGTATATTTCCTGACATTGATTCGATATTTTTTGTGTTTTTTACGTGTGCAGTGAACAATGTGAAGTCACGTTCTATAAATTGGTATCACAACTCCGATCTGCTCAACCACGACATCACCCGTGGAGGGGTTAGTATAAAAACGGAAATTATTGCTGACCACGCCAAAAGTATTCTCAACCTCGCCAGAATCACTCGTAAAGATATTGGCACATATCTCTGTTCGGCACCTCCGCAAAATGCCACCGTGACCGTCCACATACTCAACGGTAAGTACTAACAACCTTTTGTCCTTTTACTAATTATCAAAACTTCAGACCCATGAAACCCAAATGCTTAAAACCTACCGGCTCATAATGGAATGCTCAGTGTCATTTAAATTAGGGACACATTTTAAATGTGAGTACAAAATCTTGATGCTTCCGGATATTCTCATCTCTTCATTTGAATAAATCACCCATCCATTTCCCACACGTCCCTTAAGTATTCTCTCTGCTAGTTCATGCGTCTCTTCTTGTATTGATTTCTATCCAAAACTCATTCCACTGCCATATGTCACTCACTATATATACCAAAGCCCTCCAACAACATGGGGATTTGGCAAATAATCCAGTTTTTCGGCAATGCCACTGTAAATCCAAAATTGGATCACGTCGGCGGGATCCATGTATCGGAATTTTGATGTCATTGCCCTAAATCTGATCGTATAATATTTTTTAAGTATACGTGCATGTTCAGCTTATATCCAAATCCCTGAAAATAGTCAAGTCACACTACCATCACGTCGAAAATTAGAACACAGCTCAGTATATGGAAAACCTTTTAATTCAAATCCTAGTTTTTGTAGATCAAAACTTAAACATTTAAAGATTAAAAGCAGTGAAATGAAACGTCAGCAGCTGTGGGCCGTGGATATACTCCAAGTTTTTCCATTCAAATCACGTTAAGTTTTTAATGAATATGACAATTGGAACGCGCCTTATGAACGGAATAAAAAAACATTCTTGTAGTTGTGCTGAAGTGTTAAAGGCTCAGTAAGTTTTTGACGAGAAAGAGGCTATAGTAATGTATTTTCCCATATCCGTTTAATGACTACGTATAATGCTTAACAGGAGGAATATAAGTAGTACTTTCTTTTTGAGAAAAATGTTTGAAGATTATTAGATGTCTTTGAAGAAATGATGGATGAAGTAATTTCCGCCGAAAAAGAGTGAGCTTATGCCTAAAAACTCTTCGTCATAACAGAAACGAGGGACTGTTTACAAAACTTCGACTTGGGAAATGGGAAGGAAGGCTAGATAGAGGAAAAGGAAGCTAGAAACGTGGGGCAAAGTCGTACACACACTGCACGCACAGCATTAACACCAACAATGATGATGACAATGATGAAGGAACATCTTCATGATGAACATGACAACATACGTACAATATAGCCTTCGTCACATATATTACAGTATGTATAAAAGCGTTCCGTAGACCTTTCCTGGTGAGCAAAAACAACTGTTACAGGTTCTGTTTGGTTCATCGTCATAAAGAAGCAGCAACCATACTATATACTGTATGGAAGTGGCAGTATATTAAATTTTTCTAGAAATTGGCACTTTAGCAAGGGAAAGTTGAGCTTGTTGAGCAGCATAATCATCTCGCTCTAAGAAACAGGTTTGTTGACAATATATGTAGGTAACTAGTGTTTTTCGGATGGTGCTTGGCGAAAGCTACTAATAGTTACTTCTAATATGTATATAAATATTATAGAAAGTTGTATGGATGGGAGCTGGGAACGGTGTAAAGGAAACTGATGAAAAGTGTCTTTCGACATAAGTCCAGGCTTAACAAAGAGATAGCCCAGACTTAAAACTCCTCTGCTTATTATATGTATATTCAAGAGATAGCTTTTCTTGCTGCAGGCTCTAGTTCACTGCTCTTTTCATTGTCAAACACCATTATCGCATTATATATTATGGTATGCTTGCATAATACGATGTGTATGTATGTATCCATATGAAGCACTTCCTCTTCTCATTCTCATTCTCATACAGTGATGTACATCTCTTGTATGATGTATATTTTACTGTAAAGTGACGATCATGATCATGAGCCACTTTAGACCACACATGACCCTTGCAGCTATTTTACTTAAACACGCCTTTTCCCATTATGGATAGTGTGTCTGTAACTGATTTTTTGAGGAAAGTAATTAAGCGTTCCCCTACATTTTCTAAGAGCAGTGTAGCAGTAGCAAGCTAGAACAAAACGAAAGTTGAGAATAAAAGTGAAGTCAGGTCAAAAACAGCTCGCTCGCTCTCTTCCCTATTACATTTTTCATCATGTGGACAAGCAGATTTACAACTTTCTCTATTTCCACCACATGAATATAATGGTGGGTGTAAAGAGAGGTAAAAAAATTCTTCTGCCACCACCTGCCAAATTTAGTTTGTGAACAAAGACCATAACACTTTGTGATTGGGCACCATGCTGAGATGTTGATGATGAGGACTATGAAAAGAAAAAGTTTTCTCTTTTAGTTGCACACTCACTCACTACTGACATTAGTTATCTCACCTCGTTCTCATATCAAATGATTCGACCAGCCACCTCATCCTCATAATGATTATGATGATATGACAGTATGCCATCATGACGGCCCTGTATACGCTCTTATTTTCCTCCGTAATCATTAAGTTTACGTGCCGTGCCATTGGCAGTCTGTATTTAGAGCGTGTACAACATAGTCAAAGATGATGAGACTTTTAACTGCTTTCCCCACCACCTCTCTTCTTTCTCCAATGCATCATTTTCTTCGTTCGCATGTGAGCCCATTACCCATCCCATTTTATACACTGGACTAGAGAAAGGGTTCCTTTTTCACTATTGCTTTCCCTAAATTTCCCTTGACAGTAATGAGTTTGAACGTTGTTTGTGTGCGTGTACTATCTATATGTACGTGTGCTTATGATTTCCCCTGACAGGTGAGAATCCAGCTGGGTTGTACCATAATCAAGGGAGTGCAATGCTCCTGTCACATCTTCCCCATCATCACTTCTCACTCACCGCCGTCATCCTCATCTTCATCTCATCGCCGTTCGTCTCTCTCCCCAGAATGTGGATGAAATTTGTGGCGCTTCTTATTTTTTTACTTGCACAACAAGCGCTGCGCCACTAACTAACAAGATACTACAAGGAAGCAGACGAGAGATACAAGAAGAACAAGAAAGGTAACCAACAACCAAAGAAAATATACAATCTAGAAAATGTATACAATTTTAGAAAATACGTGTGTGTTATACGTAAACATACAAACTACTACGTGTATTATTACTACAAGTCTATGGAAGCAAGCTACTCGACGAAATTCATTTTTTTAAATACAGGAACAGTTTTTGACTACGAAAATTTCCTAATTTTTTCATATTTTAACGAGAATACTTGAACACACTTTAATGGATTAGAAGCAAAAGTGGACATGTAAAAAACTATCTTATGTACATATATAGAGATATGCAGATAATAATTCATTACGTATTATAAACATAAATAAACATAATATTATTATGTTATTACTAATAGATATATATATACATAGTTATCATGTATGACCTCAATTTAGTTCATGTCATTCATGTGTGACACCGAATGTGGACACCAGGCGTGTCAAACTCGGCCCTTGAACGCTGACTAAATGACTTGATTATTAAATGGGTTATACTTACATATAGTGAATAGAATACAAACATTATGTATTAAACAACAGTGCATCACACGGTATATTTGTCAAGATATATATATGATTTAACGATAAGTCTAAGATTTATTAGGCAAAACCTATACCAAAAACATATGAATAAATGTGTATACTTTGAAGAGATAAGATGTAAAAAAAGATAATGTCAATTACACGTAAGAAATCATATACATGTACAATGAACATGAATATTTGGAATAATAAAAAAAAGTAATCACAACAAGAAGGATATTCGTAGGAAGGGAACACCGCAAACTTTCTTTCTTTTTGTACTGCTAGCAAACATTCTCAAAAAAATCTTGAATAGTTAGACTATCCTGTGACGTACGTATGACCTTGTTTCTCCTTTCCTTTCTTCTATTTATTTTTTTTCCTTTTCTTTCTCCGAGTTGATTGAAAATGTGTCAGCACAATCATTTCCATGAAAAGTGTGAGAGGGAGAGAAAGAAAATCTTGGCTTAGTTCGTATACTTTTTTTTCTCTCTCTCTCTCCGGAAAAGTTGAATGAAAGGAGAAGGAGCGATAAAGAGGATGACAGTAACAATGCTGTAGCTAGTGCACTAGTGTGTATTAGACGTAATGCACATCCCCACATCACTGGTTTATCGAGAAAGAGAAGGAAAAACTTGGTTGTTTCTCTCAGCCTCTTACTCATAAAAAAAGAAGAAATAAAAGTAGGTCCTCTGGTTTTTGGGTTGACCTGTCTTGTTCTTCATCGTCCTTCCATTATCTGCGTGAAACAAATAAAGACTCTGGGAAGTCTCTAAACCAAGTGGCTTATTATGTGAGAGCACAAAACAAATAAACTTCCTAAAGGAGACTATAGGATAAACATGTTATGCCGACATCCAATCTTCCTCATCTGCTGATCTGTAATCGCCAATCACTACTTTATCAGAGGGACAAGAGCAAAATGTAGGTAAGAAACGCATTTTTTTTATCACAGTCAGACAGCTAAACCAGCTACCTACCAACTTTATGTATTATGCAGGCACAAGTACATGGTCTCTCGTTTTATAGTCGAGTTTGTTTCACTCCTTTTATCTCGCCGAGTTAGGGTATGCGTTACACATGCTGCCACAACAAGACCATTACAATAATGATGAATTGGAAAGTGGATCATATGAGAAGGATCATAAAAGTATATATATATATATATTTGCTATTTCTTTTAGTCTTGAGCAGAATGCCTCTTTACTTACCACCCTCAGCTCAGATAAACTTATTCCCAGTTTTCCATCTCGAGAAAGAAAGAGAAGAAATGGATGGATGGATGAATCAGTTTTTTGGTTGGATGGGCACAGAAACAAGTTGTTGCAAACATGATGGGTAAACTACATATAGGGAGAGCTGGCATAATCCTTCATACATGCTCTACTCCTTTTATTTCAGGCTCATTTCACCTCAAAGGCATTTTGATGAAGGATTATTGATTTCTCTTGATCATAATCCCCATTTCCCCTTCATTCATATATAGTTTTCATACAAAATTGATGCAAACGTACATTACGTACATACATATATACATAGTTTTTTATAGCAATATTGTAAGTACGTACTAATCTATTATGCTCCAAGGCTTTCCTAAGTGAATGGACCTTGTCTGTCTTCCACTTTATTAATGGAAGGTGAATTATAGTTTACGAAAATAACTTTTTCAAGATTCGAAGGTAAATGATCATCTTCATGCATAATATTACCTGACTCTTCCACTTATTGTATTGTTTCTTATGTTGGCAATGGAAAGTTATATTGAAGAAATAAGATAGGCTCCATGCAAAACCTTTTATAACCTCCTACCGTCCTTAGAAGCATGTTTTTGTTGAAGTCTTTTTTTATTATCCATTCGACCTGTACACATCTCCAACATTGTAAGCCAGTCATATAAGTATGCTTGTCTTTGACGATGGGGCTTATCTTCTTCATGGTATTATTATTATCCCACTAATCTACTACCACCATTCATTTTTTGTATCCATATTCATGACATCCTGAAAAGATGAACGTTCAGTGGTGTACGCAAGTGCTTGTCACACAAAAATAGAACCGTCACATCACCACCACATCACCACCAGCTTTATGGCAGCAGTGTTGGATGGTGGTTGTTTGTAATACTTAATTCCTAAAGAGGACACCTTTTATATTTGTAGACCTAATTCTATAGATATTCCCAAATAGAATCTTACAAAGTCTAGCATATATGCAAACTAAAAAACTATAGTTTTTAGATGGATACTTATACATACTTATATATGTGTATATATATAGTGCATGCTCCCATATCACCATGTTGAAAGCTGTCATTTTCACCAAAGTACATGGATTTTATGGTTATTACTATTCAATTGAAAAGGTCAGCTTGAGCTTCACTTCCCCACATCCTAATGAATGGAATCAATTGGACATTATCAGCAGCGTCACCCCACAGTTCAGTTTTTGCCCTGTCCTGATCCTTTTTAAAAAAGAGGAAGGATAACAAAAAGGAAGCTGGAACATTTCAGCAGCACTTTCTTTATCCTGCTCTATTGAGTAAACCCTCGGAATTCAATAAGGATAACGAAGCGGATGTGTTATAGGTAGATTATAAAAGAAAAGAGAAAGTTTTATTTTTCCTCTCAATGGAAAAGGCTTAGCACACTTTCAAAAGGCAGAGCATATATGACATGACGTGCAAAAAAAATACAGGAGAAGCGAAAGCCAACTTGAGTACATTATACTCCTGTGGCGAACCGTTTTACCACTAACACGCTATATATAACCCCTACGGAGTCCTTCATTTTTGAAGTTTTTCTTTTCACTCGGTCCAAAATTTATTAGCTTTTGTGGCATGTGCTGAGAAGGGAAGAAAAGAAGCTAAAGGATGAAAGTGATAGATTAGCTGAGCGGATGTGTTGCACATGCAACACCACACATTATTAAATTCAATTCGTGCTTGAGCAAGAAGAAGAAGAGCAGCATTAGCAGCAGCAGCAATGTGTGTGTGTGATGAGATGTGAGTGAGTATCCCATTTGAAGAATTATATTTAAGTATATGGTTGATGGTAGTGGGCATCCTATACTACTACTTACCACATTTGCATTCTACACTTGTCAAAACTGTACGGTTTTTAGGAGTCGTAATAAAATAATATATTATGAGTTTGAACAAGAAGCTCAAGATTGCTACTGATGATGACTCAAAAAAATCAGTCTCGATCCAAATTTTATTTACAGCTTTCGTGAGTGCGCATTTGGAGCACAGCTTTTCTTTTTGCGGTTGGTTGGCTGGATGAAAAGATGATAAATGAAATGGCATTGAAAACAAATTGAAAACCTTGTTTTCTTGTTTTGCAGCGTAAGTAATCCAATATTTGAGTGAAGGATGGATGCACTTTTTTCTTATTATTTTGTTGAGTAGTATACATGCATCCGGTGCTGAGGTTTGGTATAGCCAGCCAACAACCTGTCATTTTCCATTAGAATCAGGTTACTGGACCGTGGAACTAGGTCAAAGTTGCAGAAAGAAATGGACGACTGACTATGACATAGCTGCATCCTCTTGGTGCAACAAAACTCTGGACGATTATCAAGAATTTGACATGCTAAGTGATGTAGTATGTGGTTTCCTGTTCCAATTTTTGGAGGCATATACACACAAGAGAGAGAAGACAAGAAAAATGATATAGTAAAAAATAGTTGTTTTTGTAAGCAGACTGATAAACTTCTTTTTCATTTCAGTTTGCGAAACCCTTCATGAATCATTTTTCATTCATTCTTCATTGCAAGTTGAACGAAATTCATCATTGAATAGAAACTTTCCATTATATCATAAAAATTCGACCCCCGTTCCAAAAAAGGAACGTATATTATAGATTCAATATGCTTGTTGATATAGTATCCCGGCTGGCACTCTTCTTGAACCTTTTCAATCCTGACCAACACCAGCAGGGTTCTAACATTACTCCTGGACTGTTTCCAAACAACTTGTCATCCCTTCCCTTTGAGGAGGATCTATTCAACGACACGATCATAATAGAAAATCCATATTTGGGAGAGGATTATGATGATGGATCATATTCCCACGAATTGATAACACTTCCCATCTGCTGTGATTTTCAACCTGGTGGTGGTGGTGGCAGTGGTGATGATAATGGTGAGGCTGGGACTGATCCATTTTGCCAGAGTGAGTCGGATGATTGGCAGAAAAATAACGAGCACGCGGCGGTAGAAACCTATCCACAAACATTTTGGTATCCGGCTCCTCATCTATTTCCTTCTGAGAATCGTTCCCTGTACAGGTAAATATTTTTTTTATTCCAAGATGAATATGTCACGGCATGGAAAATATATATTCACAAAAGATATGGATTTTCCCTTTGAACTATTACAGATTTCAAGTTCGGAAGCCCTCGTGCGCCTCTCCTCTCAAAGTAGTGAAGTTGTCAATGGACGAGTTTGAGGTGGCAAGTCAAGGCCGATTTCTTCGAAATGGATATTTTGGTTATAACAACGATGAGTTCTATAGTCCTCATGAGTATTGCATCAATGGGTAAGCTAAAGCTTATAGCAGAGCAAAAAAAATGTCTTTTTTTGTCACACTATTATGCACTTTTCTATAACGGAAAAAGAAAATCTTCTCGTTGATTTACGATCAAAGCAGTTTTTGTAGTTAGAAAAATCCTTTTTATGTTTCGTAATATGAGAAATAGATAAATTTGTTTTTGAATTTATTTATTCACATGATGTTGAGTGTCGCGCTTGTTACTGTACATAATTTATTTGTATTGGTGACAGTCTAACAGGTGAATTTGTTCAAGTGATGATATGTGACTCTTCCGACTCCAGCTCCTCCTGCTCTTCAACAGAGGAGGGGAGACCATGTATACAAAAGTGTTGCAATCCAGACGAGATTTACAGTTTTAGTCGGCGACAATGCATTAAATCAAAGGGAGCCCTCTTTTCTCCCATATTTTATCATGACCTGTCACACCAGCTATCAGATTCCGAGCAGAGGGCCGTTCATCCCCATTATCATATCGCCTTTCCACGCTCCTTTAAATACCGATGCATGGATAACAGAACACTCATTCTGCCAGCTGGAGCGGACTTTGCTCAACATCTTACTAATTTCACCAACAAGAAGTACTACTCTGCTCAGTTAAGTCCAAAGTCGAGTTCTCGCCCTCTCCAAAGACAAATATCTTATTTTATCATAAATGCTTTGTACAAGAAAAGCCAACCTTTTTCCATTCTCATTGTGTTTTGCCTGACTGACTTTCTACAAAAGGGAAAGCGGAGCATATGCAAATTCACATTTATTCACATTTAATACAATCCCAGATGTATGTATATTCAGCACGTTTGACTAATATGCTTAAAAGGAATGTTCCTAACACTTGTATATCATTTTTTGTCTATTCCCATTTTTTTCAAACTTTTTCTGCATTTTAGTTCTTTTATTTTGGAATGCGTATATACTTTTTCTGTAATCCTTCTTTCTGTGTTGGTTCCAAGATTTGTTATCCTTGCTATAACATGCTATGAAAAAAAAATGTTTTCTTTTCTGGATTTCTTTACAAACTCTGAAATATTTCACAATAGTTGCGTCTGCTTGAGCTGGTAAAAGGGTGTATATTGGGAATCCAGCGGAAGTTGAGATTTTACGTCTTGAACAACTCAAACAAAAAATCATTAATCAGCTTTTTTCCTCTTAGAATGAAATATATTCTATTTTACAAATGAAAACCGCTGTACAATTCAATATATTATAAATGCTGCTTTTCCTCCTTTGAAGATGAATTTGTATTGGAAATATAATGGCAAGTGACAAAATGGAGAATTCAACTTTTTCATGTTCTATGTTATTTCGTTAGTTTTAAGATTCGCACGGATGGGAGAATAATGTATCGAAAGGACGGGAAGGCAATAGTTGTACCCGAAGGTTATCCCATTTACCTTCAGGAGAACAGTCGAAAATGCTACAGTCTCAAGACCACGTCTCACTACTGCATCGATGGCGCAGCTGAATACGGCAGCCCAAATCCTTTTAATAACAGCGAGGGTGAAATATTCTTGGTGACCTGTTCTGAATACTTATTTGATCCGCCGGTTAGTACACCATATATTCAGAGCCTACTTTTTTCTTTTTTTTCTTTTGTTGTCCTATTTGCATTTCCATACATCTTCTACTTTTCAAATTCAAATCACAAAAAATGGGTATGCGATCAGATAAAAAAAAAATTGAGAAAGAAAAAATATATGTCAACGCTACATATAGTATTCTCATAGTTTTTTTTCTTTTGACGGGATTACTGTCAGAATAATTTGTAACTTTTTCTTTCACTTTTTTTACTGTAGAAAATAGGACCATTGTCTTTCGTTTACGGGAATGTTATGATAACTTCATCACTTTTTGCCCTTCTCACCGTCCTCGTCTACATTGTTCTGAAAGAAAAGCACAACATTCATGGTTGGACCATTGCATCATATGCTTTCTCCATGTTTCTTATGTATATATTTCTAGGACTGGCACATTTGATACGGTACTACGGGTCGGATGATGTTCTCAAAACAGCTAGTTGCGTCACCGTCGGTATATTTATTATTTAGCTTGAGAAGCTATATAAGCAAAAGCCATACATGCTTTCAAAATTAAAATGAAATTAAGACATTCCGTTTCACATTAAAAATTAAGGAGAATCTCTTCTTTCACGACATTAAAACAAGTTGTTTCGTAATTTGTAATGGCTGTGTGTGTGTGTTTCTTCATAGGGATTGCTTCTCACCTGTTTTCAATGTCTTCTTTCCTCTGGCTAGCTCTCATGAACTGGGATATTTGGTGGACTTTTAGGTATGCAACCATATTTGATTCTATACTTTCCCACAATTTAATGTACGCAATATAGACACGTGGGTGAAAATTCACGCAACGGAAATAATAATTATTGCAAAAGAAACCATCATCATGATGATGATTCTCATTTTCCTCCAGAAAATTTCGTCCAGCAACCCGGAAACGGGGTGGGAAAGAAGTTAAACATTTTCTCACGTACTCGTGCTTTGGCTGGGGTATCCCACTTTTTATCTCAGGAATTTCATCCTTTCTCCATTTCAAATACGAGTAAGTACTTGAAATACAAGTAAAAGTATGCCGATACCATTTCGTTCTGTGCTTGAATTAAATGCACTCATTGAAAGAAAAAATTATGTACGGAATTTCTAAGGAAAAAAATAAAGAGCAGCAAGCGGTACATTCCAACCGGAAGAATGTATATCTCGGTATATATATCCCGATATGCGAATTCCTTTCATAAAACTATGAGTCTACGCCAACGGATAACGGGAAAAATTTGGAGCCGAAAGTAGCACAATAATATAATGGTGATGATAATGTTGATGTCGGGAAACGTGCTATGGTGTGGTTCTCAGTACTACGAGTCATATTGACTTTTAGCAGTTTTTTTTCCTCTCCAGTTCCTGTTTATTTATATGGTGAGTGAGTTTGGCTGGAGGATGAAGAAGGGAATGAAAATTCTTCTCTCGAGGCAAAAGAAGTTGTTCCAGTACACAATTTTTTCCCATGAACCTGCTGACAAGAGAGACATAAACATGTTTGCTTTTATTTCTCTCCTTCTATTTTGTTACGCAAAGGGGAGAAAGTATAGTCTACTCTAATGTGCATTTGATATCATACCATGATGATGATTTTGAAAAGAGAAAGTATTTAAAGGTTCAGTGTGGTTGTATTTCTTAATTTCAAGGGAAGCCGCAGAGGATGACTGTGCCGTTGTTCCATTTCCATTACCTGCATACGGAAGGGAGTCTTGTGAAATCAAGCAGTTGTCTCTCGGCGTATATCTCTATTTTCCAGCTGCTGCTCTCCTTCTTTGCAATCTCATCTTTTTTATTGTTACGACTTACCGACTCTGTCGACATAGTCAACAAACTCAGCTGGCCACAAAGAATCTGGAACGACATCATCAGTCGTATGACTTTCCTTTTCTCTCTCTCTCCACTTCTTTTACTCTTACTTATTCTCTCATCTTCTCTTACTATTATTGCAGTGTCCAACAAAATTATAAAAAATGCTAAATGATTACCTAATTCTCTTCCCACAAGTAGAAAAACTTTTTGCTTTTCAAAAAAACATTTCTTTTTATATGTTTGTTGTTTGCTCACAAGCCTAGCGCATTATATTATTACAACATAAGTACATATTATAGATGCCTATGAGCAAACATGATATTATGATGATGATGACAATGATGATTCTGATAGCGGTTCTTTCCTATGCTCTTCTTTACTTACTTACTTTGAAGGGTTCAGCTCTTTGCCAAGCTCTTTTTTGTAATGGGGTGCTCGAGAGTGTTTGAAGTGATCAGTTGGGCGGAAAGTGGACCAACGTTGACCTGGTACTGGGCTGTCTTTGACATTTTCAATGTTCTTCAAGTTGTCGCCATTTTCATCATTTATGTGTGTAAAAGGGATGTGCTCTGCTCCCTCAAAAAACTATTCTTCAACTTTTATTACGGTATAAATGCTCATATATAACAACTTTCACATGTGCTTGTTAACTTTTTATGACAAGTCTAATCTTCTTTTGTTATAAAAGAAGAATTAAAAAAAGAATCCTTTTTTGTGACTAAAAATGGAGAAAAATGCAGTTGGGCCATTTTTTATTGTTTGTAGGTCAAGAAGGACATGGGACAGGAGGGGGAGAAGGAGGAAAAAGAACAGTTTCGGCTTCTTACAAAGACGTATCTGTTGCAGCTCCCTTGTTAATCGTTGGGTCATCATCATCACCGGAAGCTGGGAAACTGCATCGGAATTCAGCAAAGAGAAATGAGACTCAACATCAAACTTAATGATCCGCTTCAAGAACAAAATTGTGCAGGAAGGAACATGTCGGTTGCCAACTGAAATATATATGAATATATATATCTAATAATAACAGTCACATACTATCGTAGATAGACAAACATACATATATTTATTATGCATTTATACAGTTAACATGTTATGTCGTCTCTAGTCAGACAGTGTCCAAATGGCTAAGTAAATAAACTAGGAGTTTTTTTTTGCGAGTGGTACATCAGATGGTCATTTCCGTCGTCCAACCATTTTATGATAATTTTCTGCTAACAAAGTTAGCAGAAACAAGAAAACGGGCTGTTTATTAGAAAATTCCTCCGAGTCTATTTACTAAAGTCTTGAAGAAAGAAGCCCTTGTCGGACTATTCCACCCAAAGCTATAACCCATAGATAGCATTGACCATTCCCTTTGCTTCCAATTTCTCTCGCATAAAAGTTGTCCTTGAGCTTGCTCATTGCTTTCACCATCAGTTCCCAAAGTGGAAAATACTCTAGAGAAAAAAGTCAGTCAACAATATTTTCTACTCCCTATATATGTATACTCCACTCCTCTTCTTAACTGTTGGACTAAGGGTGTAGGGTCAAACGAGCCGTCCTACACAAGAATGGATGCGAAAATAGTGCTGTTGATGATGATGATAATGATGATGATGACCACAAGGACATTAAGAAGTTAGTAAAAAAAAAGAAAAGTAGGAAACTATGCACATGGCATTCTCGAGCATCGTCAGCAAGCAACATTTTTTTCTTTTTGCTTACATCCGATGGCAATATATACTAAACGGATGAATGTTGGTTTTGGTGGTAAGCTGCTGACTTTATTATTAAGTAAATGCACGGTGGTTAGGTACGCAGTCACACTGTAGTTGGTTTTGGCTGCCTCTTCCAACAAAACTCTTTTTTAGCAGAATAGCAAGGGAGATACAACGACAAGAGGATTAAAGCGAGGAAAATGTCGCAGCTTAGTTCCAACCATTATCTGGCACTAAGACGGCATTCCATGGCCCATCCTTTTCCTCCAACAATTTCTTCTTGCTCACTGAAACAGTGAGAAGAACCAAGCTGCTGTTTTTCTTGTTCGGACGACCAAAAAAGAAGAGTTAGTCAAGAGGCTTTTTAATAACGCCTCACTTACTTACTCTCCCTCGTTTTTTTCATCTCTTTGTCGGCGACTAGTGTCAGTTAAATCTCCCAGAGTGGGTTAAAGGTATATCAGACGGGAATAGTGTTCTTTGGTAAAGACAGATATTACCGGAAACCAAACATTCAGTTTTAGCCAAACCTCCCCAATTTCTCATGTGGATTCGGATCGAATAGAAGAAGAAGAGCTAGTGCAAAATCCTATTTATAAAAATGCGAATCCCACACACACACACTCCTCAACTCGACCTTTTACTCCCAACAATAACAGCTTACCTCCTCCACGTGTCATTGTCAAACAAGCACTGTCCACTCACTAAAACGTCTTTACTTCCCATGGCCGTATTCCTATTCTTCATGACCATTCGTGCAATAAGTCAAGCCATCAGTCTTTGTTTTCCATTTCCTTCTCTTTTTGCGCTTCGTGGCCTGGAAATCACATGAAAAGCGCTGGGTGGACAAATAAGAGTATTTGACAAAAGATAAACATTGCAAAGAGGTAACACAAAAGGTCCATTAATTGTTAAAGTACATTGATGTACATCTAACTCCAAAAGGTTAGACTGCATCATCGGCAAAAATATTCGCACACAGAAATTTTGCAGTCTTTTTTAAGTTACCTTTTTGTATGCTTCAGTATCCTGGCCAGCCTTTAAAAATCGAGAATGAACTACAAAACCACTACTTTAAAATACTTGTTTAGCTAATTGGATGTGCAGATCAAATCATTTAGATTTGCAAAATACGGAGCAGAATGACAAATAAATCGTATAAGTTACGGCTTCACAACTTTTGTTTTTTATTTAAAAAAAACTTTTGTAGTAGGGGAGGAGAGGAGGAGGGAAATGAGGTCGATGTAAGCTCTCGTTGAAAGACCTCAATGCAGGAAATGACATAGGAAGTAATGGACACTGTACTTTGACTGACTTTTACTGGCACACAGTGAAAGAGATATG
Source organism: Orchesella flavescens (assembly GCA_964034955.1). Classification (NCBI taxonomy): domain Eukaryota; kingdom Metazoa; phylum Arthropoda; class Collembola; order Entomobryomorpha; family Orchesellidae; genus Orchesella; species Orchesella flavescens. Next base: position 25,131,694 of record OZ035956.1, on the reverse strand, counting down.
AAACAGTCCATCCAAAACAGTAGCATCATTTCTCATCTACATACATAAGTACTTACGTAATATTCTGAGTGAATTCGTTAGAAAACTTTTTCAGCAACAGCTTCTTGTTCTACTTGTACAAAATGTCCAAAACTTGGGCTTGTGGGAGTAGTTACACCACAGCCACCAAACCAAGAGCAGTCAACAGTACACACAAAGCTAGATGCTTTCTCGTTCGATGCATGCAAGGCATGGTCATCGTTCCTAAATACTTACATCCTTCAGAAAATACATTGTAGTTTAGGCTCATTTTTATTTTGCCCAAAAAAATAAAGTGCTGTCCCAACTTTTTAAGACCTTTTAATAATATTGTCCATAAGAGAGGGGTCGAGAGCGGCTTAAAAACGCTTCCCTTGTACTTAAAGTAACTTTTCGTTCTTATTACTCTTCTCTTATACACATCTTGCTTGTCGTCTTAGAATAATGGAGGTTGCCAAAAGTCTAAGGAAAAAAGGACATGCGTTCTCCCCAGTTGTCCTTTCAAAGGTCTTATTTTTATTATTTGGATTGTTAACCGTTTCCCCTATTCACGGAGTGCAGCAGCAAAGTGTCATTAGGTTAGTCTAAGAAAAGGATTTTCTACGACTGTTTGTTTCACCCTTCAGAAACAATCATGTTGCATTGTTTATATGCGACAGCTAATTGGCAAGTTGTGGCTCTATTCATCCGTGTTCTTGTCTCAACTACTGGCTACGCACAGAAACACACAATATATTTTATTATCTGTATTTGCCTCCATTACATCAATTGTTGTATAATAAAAAAGAAGGCACAGAAAATGTAAATGGCAACGTTTTTATAAAAATAAGAAATTGTATACATAAATATGTACGTACGTAAATTTACTGAACCAAAGATACCTAAACTGATTTAACCTTGCTTCATCAACTCTTTTTTTTAGAGCGTGTGGGTACATGATGTTGGTAGTTACTCTTCATCAGAGGGAGGCAGGTTGAAATGTGATTGACGCAATGAATAACGCATGTAGCAAAAGAAATAATAAAGAACTACACGCACATGTTAACAATTTGAGTGAAAGTGTTTTATACAAATGATAGTGAAATGTTCCCAACTATAGGTATTCATGAAACGTCAAAGTATACAATCAGAATGCATGCCTTTGTCTTCGAAGGAAAATGCCTGAAAAGGGAAATCCAGTCCCACTTTGCCCACACAGTTCATTTAATGTGCAAACAGCTCGTTTACTTCTCCAAACATGGATGCAAATTCAATATTTGCTTCCACGAAAAATAAGATATCTCTATATCCCATTACACTATACTGTCCCATAGACGTCATTATAAAAAAAAACTCAGAAACAATCCTATATCTTTCTAAGCATGCTTTTTCGCTACGATCTCAAACGAATTTGTACTTTTTAATGTTTCGATTAGAGATTTGTTAGTTTTCCCCTGCTGCTAACATAAGACCCATATAAAACGGATTAATTTATAAATGCTTTTATAAAACAGTAGACACATGCATGTTCTTACATATATGCGTATTATGTATTGTTTTAAATTGTGATGAGATGCGATAAAATAGAAAAATGATGAGCGTGTGTCTATCTTTGATATACAAAAAATGAAAGCAAGCCTGTAGATGTAAAGAATCAAGGTGTCATATGTCATATCTCATGAGTAGTACTAACAACAAATAATATTGATATTATTCTGTTACAGGAAACTTGGCTTTATGATTTTGAAAATAAAATAGTTGAGGCAGCCTTTCCAGGCTATATGTGTTTATGTGCATCCAGTATGCCAAATTCAAGGAATGGAATGAGGGGAATACCATATGGAGGTACTGCTATTTTGATTAGACAAGATCACTCAACCGCGATTAAAGAATTTGATGTCTCAGATCCAAGACTACCATCAGTACTACTCTCCACTACCAACGGAGACCTCCTCATTGTAAATACTTACATGCCATGTAATACATCAGATAATGACGAGCTCATCACAAAATATCTTGGTTTGATTCAATCGCGTTTACTAAAGTTTGACTGTCATGTCATAGTGGCCGGAGACTTCAATTTATCTTCCAAGAGTAAGAAATATGATGAAATTAGACATCTCTGTACAGACATGAAGCTAGTTGTCAGTGACGAAGTGTATCTCAGTCCAAGTTCGTTTACATTTGTTAGTAAAGCAACTGGAACGACCTCCTGGATTGACCATTGCCTAGCTAGTGAAAATTTAGTGAACACTGTCAGTATTCCTTTCACGGCAAGCTCAAGTGACCACCTCCCACTTATTATGGAAGTTAATGCTGTGATAAAGGTTCAGTGTGAAGGTTCTCATATACAAGAAAAATGTAAAAAGTTTAAGTGGAATTTGTTTACTCCAATGCAGAAAAACTCTTTTCAAGTGCATGTCTACATTGAGCTCATGAAGTTTGATTGGAGTATGTGTACTGAAAGCGGCTGTACGGATCAAAAGCATTGTAAAGAAATAACTGAAAAGTCAAAACTACTATTTTCCGTTCTGCAGCACTCAGCTGAAACTACTCTTCGTCAACGTAACAACAATAGACGGGGAGGTGAGCAAATAAACGGCTGGAACCAACTGGTTAAGTCATACTATGAAGACTATCGTGTAGCATTCCAGCGTTGGGATTCTTCAGGAAGAACTACCTCTCATATGTATGAAGACATGAAGGCAAAGCAAAAAAGTTTCAAATACGCACTGCGACGGTGCAGAAAAACAAAAGACAGAAGAATGCAGGATGATCTGGCACTCTCATATGAAGGAAAAGATTTTGTAAAGTTTTGGTCTCATGTCAAAAGCCACGACTCAACAGTGAAATCTCAATCGGATGTCATTGATAGTGTAAGAGGTAGTGAAAATATCAGTGAACATTGGGCAAAAGTATACTCAAAACTATTCAATATGAATCAACGAACGTGTGATGAAGTGTTTGTTCAGCAATACGTTTCTGAAAACATGAGTCAGCACCACCCGGCATGCTTTAAACTGTCATCTGTCGCTGAAGCTATCATGAATTTAAAATCTGGAAAAGCAATGGGGTCTGAAAATCTTCAAGCTGAACATTATAAATATACTTGTGCAGTTATTTCACCCATCATTACAACTCTAATAAACTCAATGTTTTCTCACGGATTCATTCCTGATGATATAATGACCGTGTTAATATCGCCCATTGTTAAGAAGAAAAACATTGATGAAACTTCTAGTGCCAACTATCGACCCATCGCGCTTGCCAGCATTTTTTCGAAAATCATTGAACTGTTAATGCTGAAAGAATTTCACATTTTACTAAAAACTACGGACAACCAGTTTGGATACAAGCGTGGAATGGGAACTGAACTAGCGGTATATACAGTGAAACAGGTGGCTCACCACTACATGAGAAAAAACACTCCAGTTTATGCCTGCTACCTTGATGCAACCAAAGCTTTCGATTTAGTAAACCACTTCTCTCTCCTTAAAAAATTATGCAATCGCAAGTTTCCAGCAGACGTTATTCGACTCCTCCTTTTCTGGTTTCGAAATCAACATTTTCAAGTTAGGTGGAAGGATTCTCTCTCAACGCCGTTTTCCGTCCTAAATTCTGTGAGACAAGGTGGAATCTTATCTGCGTATTTTTTTGCAGTTTACATGGACGAGTTGAGCAAAATGCTGACGAGCTGCGGTGTGGGTTGCAGAATTGGAAGTACTCTAATCAACAACATTTTTTATGCAGATGACATTTGTCTACTTACATCAAGCATTAGTGCCCTTAAAATCATGTTAAATATCTGCGAAACTTATGCCAATGAGCATGACTTAGTGTTTAACCCAAAAAAATCAGTGTGTCAGTGTTTCTGCGATGCGGTATTTAGAGATATGAGTCCTCTGATCAGATTTTGTGGCAAGATATTGCAGTGGCAAGATACTGTTAGGTATCTAGGCTTTGACATCAACTGCCATGATCGTGATTACGAGGAGATAAATCGACGAAGAAGAGAAACCTACGCCAAAGCCAATCTGATACACACGCGATTTCATAAATGTAGTCATGATGTTAAAATGTATTTATTTAAAACTTTCTTCTCTAATATTTATTGTAGTAGTCTCTGGGTTCCTGTCAGAAGAGCGATTTTGGACAAAATGCGAGTTGCATATAATGATGCATTTAGGATCATTTTTGGCTACAGCAGACGAAGCAGTGCATCGCTGATGTTCTGTGAAAATAGGATCCATGATTTTGATGGCGTTAGAAGAGCTGCCGCTTATTCCCTCCTATCCCGATTGGCGAACAACAACAATAAAATCCTCATAGCCATAATTAACTCTGACTGTTTTTTACAATCCTCAATAACGAAAGAATGGAAGCGTCTACTTTTTAATAATCTAACTTAATCCACTGTTTGTAATTTTATGTACTTCTCTGAAAGTTATGTGATTAGTGACTAATGACGGATGTCAATTTTTTTATTTTTTATTTATTTCACATTTTTTTATCCCAATGGGTTTTTTTTTGTGTGTAGTGGAGTAGATTATGGACTTCCTACCTGTTATTAACGTGTATCGAATGTCTGCAAATAAAGTCAATAATAAATATTATAAAGAATACAGTGAGAGATTATTGACTAATTTGTGATGCCCGCATCAATGTAATAAAATGTGAACTGTCTAAGTGTCTACTCGTATTACTGATAATGAGACAATGACATTCCAAAGTTACGAATACGTTCCGCAACTTTAACTTTGTGAAAGCATCTTGGAATCCATCTGTTGGAAATAAAGAGAATAGTTGGGTCTTAACAGTTCTCTGTCTGGAACACTTTCTCCGTGAAACATTGAATTTTTAAACATAAGTTATGTATTTGCTTCAGTGGTATAGTTCAGTGGTTCTTGGAATTATATACCCGCTCAATATACGCCCCATAAGAAACCTCTATCTTGTAGTAGTTAACTATGTAAAAAAATGCTAGTTTTTCTGAAGTAACTCACTTTCTATTCCAAAGAAATAAATCTGCGGAGAAAATAATGCTTCTTTGTTTTAATAGTTTATTAACAACACAATTAAAATAATTAATCAGCAACAAATTAACAATGACCAAAGAACTTTTAGCAAAAATTAAAATAATTTCAATAATTAATTCAACATAAATCACGCAATCGTGCTCACTCAACTAAGATTTTGGTCACTACAACTTATCAGCAGGTAAAAGTTAAAGTTAAGTCGCTCTTTTGGCTTTCTATTTTTAATTTAAGCCCTACATCTAAACGATTATTATAGCCTTTAAACCGCCGATGAGGTTTGAACTTTTATTTTTCGAGTTTCAAATTCACTCTGTTCCAACGGGTATCAACGAATCGTAAATTTTTAAATCTCATCGTGCAGTTACCTGGATTAAAACAAAAAAGGAATGAAGAGTGACGCGACAAAGGTGTTACGGATTTCGTTTATGCAATTAAATTCTGGATTTTTGTGCAATAAAGCAGCAGTACATGACATAGAATATAAACAAGAACATGCCAGTAGAATTTGGGAACGGAAACAATGATTTAGAGAGAAATGTACTTTTGAGCTGTCAACTTGATAATGAGTATGACTTTATTAATTGGCACATGAAACTGAAAGCATTGTACAGTACAACCCAAGTAATTATTAAGCAGTATAAAAATATCCAAATATTATCAAATTTTCTGATGAATCATTCCCTGCGTATTTAAACTTTTTCTTTATATCTGTAGCTGAAACGATCTGCAATACAGACAAATAGAAAAGTATACGTATCATTAGTAAGACTGACTGGGTATCTCATCTTGGTTTTGCTACATTGCCCAAAAGCGTATTTATGTTTTACCTCATAAAGTTTTCTGATTTTGAAATTGCATGCTCAAACTCAGCAAAAGACAGCATTCCATCATCATCCAGATCCGCCTCGGATGTTAGATTTTGAACAAGTTGAAGAATATCAACCTGAGGGAATTGTACATCACCTAACAATCTACGAATGATTTCTTCCACATCTTCTGGTCCAATCATATCATCACCATCAAAATCTATTTTTCACAAGATCCAAATTTGTGACTTATTACTTTCAAAAAAATAAGAGAAAGATGGATGACTTTAGTTTATCGTACCAAATATACGGAATGCATACTCAGCCTTGACAGAAACAGGTGCTTCAGCACTGAAAACGGACATCATGTCAAGAAAGTCTTCAAAATTACAATCTCCATCTCTACTCGAACTAAAAACCATGCATATTCTGTCCCCAAATGGATTGTATCGTAGTTGAGGGTATCGAAGTATTACTTCCATTGGTAGTCTAGCATCCCGTTGTACCGAAATCAGGTCCGGTGCCAATGCTTTGAACTGGTGAAAATAGCTGGAAAAGTGAAAGTAGAGCATTTTATGGCTATACCTACTGATAAAGAGCTAATTGGAATCGTTATCTACGCAAGAAATGTAGACGACTGTGTTAAGGTTTTTCTTTTAAAAAAACCTGTCACTGTTTTTATGTATACATGCCTGAGTACTTCTTTTCTTGTAAAGTACGTTAAATCTTCATAATCCTCCAGTTCTTGTGGAGTGAAAACACTCTTCCCCGCTCCCATCCTTATTACTTCACCCTATTTTCTCCACATCAAAGTTTCTTAGTAAAATTAAGCAGTATCCTTTTGACTTTCTCTAATCTTCAACGATAATAGAAAAATATTTTCAGAGTCAACGTAAATTTGAAAAACGGGAACAACTTGTCGGGCTCATGAAACTGAGGATTCATCGGAAGAACCGAATGTACCCGAATCTGACATATATTATGACCCAGCCCATCTAGTCGACATAATGCAATGCTAAAAGTGTGCCGAAGCGCCTTATAATTTTGTTGAAAATATTTTATTATGATGCTGATGATAATGCTCCAGGATGCATAATATGAATAGATAGTGAAATAATAAGCACAGCAATAAGACATCTTTTACGATTATTAACGTTTATTTTGTTTTTTACTTTGATCGAACATTTCATTTCCGCAATCCAAACCACAATTTTTTTTGCAAAATACATATTATATTGTAGCTCTTTCAAGGAAGCATTGCAAGTTATTTTCCAGCTAAAAAGATTTAACAGACTCGTATCTCAGTACTACTTTGCAAAAACAGTATTATCTCTGGTAGTTAAATAATTGACTTTTTCCAATAATGGTTATATGATTTGCCACGCTTCAGAAAAAAATGACTCGTTTAATTACGAATGTCGACTTGTGGCACAGCCACTTTTAGCTTCATTCATAATATTTACTCTTCGTAATAAATTTAGTCTAATAATTATTACTCTTCGAAAAACATATTTCCTTTGCCATCATTAACGACTTTATTATTAAATAATTTAATAAATATTATATTTCAGTGTTCATATCACATCCATCAGTTTTTAAGCATGTTCTGTTCGTATAATATATTATGTAATTTGGTTAGTTAATGTATAGTAACTCAGTTTTCGTATTATTATGAATTTAAGGATACCATTTGTAGGTTACATATTATATAATTAAAAAGGTTATGTATGCATTGTCCCGCACACCTTTATATATTATCACAAGGGGATTTTGAGTTGCATCTTTCTAGAGTTGGTCATGTTATTGCATTTTTATCATCACATGGCGCTACCAAAATGCAGTTTGAAGATGCTCTTTTGCCATGCTTTAAACAATTTATGGCGTAAGAAGTGCCGAAGATAAGAATTCTATATGTATTCCGACACGACGTGCCATATTTCATTAAATATGAATAAAAAAGATAACTATTTTGTTCGTTGTACATCGGAAATGACATATCGAAGAAGCGCAAGTTTACGTACAAAATTTTTCCATTGTTATTCTTATATTGATTATATACCACAAAACGTGCAGAAGAAGTTTCTTGACAAAATTATTTTCCATTTGAAAATAGCGAGAAGACCATTATTTATTTTTTTTAGTTCGGGTAGGATGTAAAGTAGTGTATAATATTAGGTATATATCATATATGGCACTATGTCGTTTTTTGCTTTTGTTTTTTTTGTGCTTGTCTAGGATCAACGGAGTAAAGATATACAAGTAACAGAAAAGCGCTTTCGAGATGAACACCAGAGTTTTAGTTCAATTCTCGACCAATAAATTATTTTGACTATGAAACCGTACATCTTGGTCCACATCCTCCTGCAATTTTGTAAGAGTCTCCATCACACGAATGCCATATGGGTTTAGTGGATCATTGAAGGAATCTAGAAATAGAAATAAATAATGTAATTTTGTAAAAATCCCGTGTGAAAAGTTATAGCGTATATATTATTATTTTAGTTCTTCCAGGAATGAAATTACAACATATTTTGTAGCAGTGCTACATAATGCAGTTGTAAAAATAGAAGCAAAAGAGACTTGAAAAATGTACCTTGCTGAAGGACACAAGAGACGATCGATCTGGCTACAACAAGGCGAACATTGGGCACCTTATCCTCACTTAGATGAATGAGATGCGGTAGAATATCTTGAGCAAACTGGCTAGGATATAAGGCATTTGTGGCGATAAGCTGGCCAGAAAGTGCAGCAAACGTTTGCCGTCTCACCCATTTTGAACTTTCACTTAGCGACTTCACCAAATCAACTAGGAATTCATGGACCACATTTGGATCACCTGCACCACCAGTGGCTACGTGGCATTCGTTCAATCGCTTCACAACGTAGGTGACCTTCATTGAATAAAACATGAGCTTTGTTAGCTATTTATTCCACATTACGCCATTTCTTATGGAAAAGTTTGTATAAATTATTGCACGGAGGTATGTGCATAAGAAAAAAAATATAATATATTGAGAGAGAAGGTGTGGTTGTAGTTAGTTATGGAGCCAAAAAAATAGCATTATTAACTTACAGCATGCAAGGATTCCTTCCTAATTTCGGCTACATTATCCTTTATGAGATCAATACAGACTGGGCAGATATGCTTGAAGACGTCATCCATTTCAAACATATCGACAAGCTGCTGAATCTGATAAACTAGCTCCAATCGAAATCTCCAATTTCGCGGATTATCCGTTTTGATAAAACATTTTATTGACTTGAGGCACTTTTTACGCTCTTCTCCTCCAAGAATCTGTCATGGGATTCACAAAATCCAGCAAAAAAATCAATAACTGTTTATTATTCAATGCCATTTTTTTCTATGGATGTAAGCAAATAAGTATGTATGTATGTATGTGTATACCTTGAAGAAGAAAGCTAAATGCTTGAGAACTCCAATCCTAACTTCATCCAAATCCTTCATCAAGGCATTATAGAAAAATAAAAGATCCCTTTCACTGAGCTCTGGTCCAAGAATATTGGCAATCTCGTGCAGAGATGCAGCAAGTGTATACCTCACCTTCCACTGAAATTAACCATAATAATACTCTCAATTCTTTCCTTCTCCCGGTTCCAATCTTTTAGACAAGTAAATAATTAGATTTGTCGAATGTACCTGCAAGCTACCGGCAAGATTTTCATAGCAGTCCCGCAGTATCGACCAGTGTTGGGGTCCAAGTGTTAGTACAACTGCTGGAAGATTGAACACACAACAAGGAGCTAGCTCAGGATCCGAATCCTGTGACATGCCAATAAAATGATCCAACAGGATATCTGGCACAACGTCTTGTTTCAACACAATGGAAGACTTTGGAAGCTCGGGAAGAAGACGGGTTTTCTTTGCTGTATCAACGGACCAAACTAAGCGTAAATGTTTACGTTTTCAATCAAGAAAATGGGAGCGTCTATCTAGTGTAAAAGCATTGACTCAAGTTTACTTACGTTCATCTCTAAAAGGGTAGGTACAAGAGCTGAGCTGGTCGTCCGAGTCATCGTCATAAGCATCTAATCGTGTCATGTCAAGCGTAATATCTTCAACACTACTACCATTACCCCCATTATCCTTCCCAACATTGTACAGATCCATATAGCTTCTATGAACTTCTGATACACGGCCATCAACTAGCGTTACTGTCGTGTTGTTCAAAGATGACTCCAACTTGGTGCTAATATCGGACTCATTATCGGAAATTGATGATGAACAAAGGGTTTGGATCTGCAAGTTTTCAACTTTCGGACCTTCATTGAGGGTAGCCTCACAAGTAGCTTCAGGATCATTGTTCTCTGTAACTTGTTTACTTTCTGCTGAAGTGGCAGTCGCTGTTTTTGTCACCGACAGAGTCTCGCTTGACAGGTTGACACTGATCTCAGATGCGTACGTGAGCTTCAGCTTAGGATCTTCAACTTTTGCTCGGACATGGACAGAAGCCGGCTTTCCTTCCACCATCCCGATATCCAACTCAATATCAGGTAATGGTATTCGCCAGTACTGGAACGAGTTGTACTTGGTAGTGGAGTCAGTCCCGCTGCTAGCACTATTACTACTACTACTAGTACTATTGCAATTACTGCTGCTAGTATGAACCCCTCCGCTTATAGAGCTAGGTCGATGAGAAAGAACGGCTGAGGATCTACAAATTTTATTAACTTCATGTGAAGTTTCTTTTTCCACGCGAATATGCACCCCAGGCTGAGAAGGTGATGCATCATGGACTGTGACTACTGGACTAACAGAAACATTTTGATTCTTATCCTCTTCCAACTCACTTTCCTCCTCATCGCCACATTTGACTCGTTCGCTTAGCTCGCTTGATGATGTTGAAGAATTTGTGCTTTCTTGCGTTTCTGCCGTTTCTGGCTCTTCCCCTGTCCATGTGTAGTCAAATGAATATTTTTTGGTAATAAAATTCTTTCTTTGGCCCTCTTTCAGCCTGAAATTTCGCCTTAATACTTTTTTAGGCCAATCAGCTAATGCAGTTCCATCTCCCTCATCCTCTCCCCTACCCTTCTCATCGTCATCCTCATACTTCCCGTCCTCTTCATCGTCTTGTATACAGATGGCAGTCAAGTCCTCCGTTGACACTGAATTCATCATTGAATTTCTACAACTTTTCTCCGTTCCCAACAAGCTCAGGTTTTCTTGCAACTTTTCAATAAATGTTTTTTCAAACTCTGTAAGTTCTGGTATAGTGGCTGGAGTTTCGTCAACGGAGAAAGTGGTGATAAAGGGACCTAACGACTGGTACGCGGCTACTTTTACCCATCTTGTTGTATCTTCAAGTAGCCTGACAAATACTGGCGTCAGCAAGTCCCTTCTCGTCGATAACTGACAGAGACGAGCAATGTCAGTGAAAATTTCTGCACAGCCTTTCCTTACTCCCCAAACGTCATCCTTACAAAGGTTGACAAACTCTGGTAACTTTAGGAGGAAAGAAAATTAAAATACATCCCTACTATTAATTTTTATATTCTGTTCACTACAAAAACAAAACTTAATTATTTTTGCAACGGTTTTTACCAAAACTGCTTCGGTTAGCTTAGTTCCAATGGCGGCTGCCATTTCCCCCATGCTTGACGCACAAACGCGTCGAACTTGAAACAAAGGATCCTGACATAATGTACAGAAACGCTCCAAAAACCAGTTCACTACTATTTCTTTCCCAACATAACGTGCCAGCTTACTCATGAACTGGAACGAAAAAGAAAGAATTCAAAATAATGTAGATTACTCGCAGCAGTAGTAATGGTTTACATCTGTGAATTCTAAATCTTGGAAACTGTTTTTAACCTAGCCTACTAAAAAAAGGAAGCGTACTAATCCTATCGGTCACTAATGCCTATAAGATGAATGTGAGTGTCTTGAAACCACTTAAAGTTTTATGACTCCCTAAAGCAATCATTAAAGAACCTATAAAAGGGATGTGCTCGAGTGGGAAATGACAAGGAAAGTGCCGCTGGAATACCATGGGGTCAAGCTCATCAAAGCTGGCTGTGATATGAGTAATATTCAGCATACACATCGCATCCACTCTGACAAGCTTTACCAAACCAAAATCGTCGTTGCATCTTTCCATTCATTTACTCACTAAACGAAGTTATTTCATGAGTTTTATATGAGAGAGCGAGAGAGCAAAGAAGGGAAGGAGAAAAGGCATCTTTCCAAAATCCAATCTGCATTTCTCTGAAACTGCTGCATAATCTTATGTGTGCGGTGCAGTCGCAGCATTCCTACTCCCCTTCGCTTCGTCGTGAGACCCCGAGTTTTCGGGCGGATGAAGATGGAGCCACCAGAAACAAAGCTGCCCACTCTTGGATTGTCGCTCATCAAAGCTGGCTGTGATATGGTTGCCAAGTATTTTTCAGCTTTTTTTGACATAGTCATAGTCACAACCACTTTGAGAGAAACAACGCCAAGCAATGATCTTGTGTCTCTCAATATATATCTCTCGGCTTCAACAGGGGATGATGTTGGTGTTGCTTCTTGATGGTTGCATGCATCAGTTGATGTTCAAGTCATTCATCATTTTTTTGTGCATACTGCAAGACAACCGTGATGACAGACAGATGTAATAATTGCTCACAAGTGGAGTGGCGTGCAGTCGCTTCGACGAAGCAGATGTGAGCAAGGGAGGAGGAGGAGTAAAGTAGTAAACTGGGAGAGTCGGAACTCGTCAAATATGGCTGTGATATGTGGAGGAAAATAACACACCACAGACAATTTGACGTGACACGCTTCACCCATATACATTCATCCTTTGTGCTGACCACATCATCATTAAATCCTCCGCTGGAACTTGACGTTCTTCCACAGTCCTTCTCTTCACGATATCATCATGATGATTGTAGGCTAAATAGCAAAGCTCATCAAAGGTGGCTGTGATATGAATTCAATAAGGTACATAATTCACAGCCGCTTTGACGACTTTGCCACGGCCACAAAAATACCATGAATTGCCAAGTTGCTGGACATTCCATAGCGTTTAAAAAAGTCCTCCACCGTTGCTGGGATGACTTTTCTCCAAATGTCTAGCGTGAAAGACAAGGTAGTGAGATGAGTACTCAAATCAACATCTCACTACCCATGTCTTTCAGCTTTCCACTGGAATCCAATTCTCTTCTTCTCGTTGGTAGTCCACAACCAACACGAACCGTGGCCGACCTCCATTTCCTCCATACAAAGAACTCCAGTTATTCAGATAAACGCACCGCTTTCCTTCCCATATGTATGGCCAAAAAGGGAGCAGCTTTTTTTTTATCTCAATACATACTCTTCTCCTTCCTTTCTTGTTCTTTCTCTTTCCTTCCAATTCTCTTTTTCCATCATGAGCAAGATGATGATATTATAAATAAACTACTCACGTACTCCTTTCACCCTATGTACTATGCCCTTCCTAGTAATCTTTTAGAAATTATTATTGTCATCCAACAGACAGAGGAAAAAGCAGAAATCCCCCTACATCCCCACACCACTATGCCACCTCTTTCTTTTTATATTCTCCTCTCTTCGATAAAATGCCTGTATGTACACACATGATAAATAGCAGGGATCATATGAATTCCTCTTTTCCACCCAATTTTTCGCCTTTTCTCCTTTCTTCCGTTCGATTTCATATGAAAATTATGCAAATCACTTGGACTTTCTCTCTTTTTCTTTTGTCTCGACTCAACCAGCTAGAGAAAAATTGTAGTACGAAGACGAAGGATATCATCACCACATAATAATGATACCATGTATGATACGTATGATGAAGATGATGCAAGTCTTCACATGGAAAAAGTACTTTTTCTTCTGTTTTGGATATTAACAAGAGCGCTGCTGCAGTTGATACTAGAGTCGTGATTGGGTTACATAATCATTTTTCTACAATTTCAACCACAATATACACGAAAATACAAATTTTACTCTTCTCTTCCCTACTCTATTAATGGTATTTTTTCATAGAATCTGTGAGAGCACCGACAACACTTCTTTTGAAGATTATGAGGAGAAATGTGAATAGAAACTGATGACATGAAACTACATTAAATTATGCTCTACCTCCATGCTTTTACGTAAAACTGAAATAGATAAAATGCAAAATATCTTAAAGATAGACGGTTCTAGCAGTACTCTAACTTGATCGTGACTACATAGCTACACAATAACTTGTGTGTGGTCTCACAATGCCCCGCTACCCTACTGCTAGGGAAGCTTTGCCACGAACAAACGATACAATGCTGTTCTTCTCCTATTTTCTGCATAAAGCGTACGCCTGCGTTTTTACAATTTAAGCCGTAGTATATACTATGCATAAACCTATGCGCTATTGCCTGCTACCACCATTTCGTACTATCAACTTTCACTATAAACAGCCAGTTCGTAGCTATAAAGTCATACATTAATTATGTTTACAATGAACTTGTAGCACTTTCTCCATTTCAACGCCTATTCAACTAGGTATGTTTTTATGCCGAGACGACACGTAATGCAAATGTAAATTAGCGAGAATTTTAAATATGCATTTTCTGTGAATTCCTATTTATCTCTATACTAAAAAAAATATTACGGGTTATACGATAGTTTGTGACGTTAATAATAAATGAATATAACAATTGCCTTTTGATTTTCACATGCCATAAATACGATATCATATTCACTTACGCCAGTGACTTCCGCTCGTAGTTCCTCCCTGGCATTTGCTTCATCAAAGTCCATTATCACAGGACAAACTTGATCCGAAACTTGCCTAGGGGCTATGATGCCCTTTTCCAACAGAGTTAATAGCCCGATTTGAGCGGCTTTACGAACCTAAATGTTACGAAAATGTTATTTAAGGTAAATTAGTCAGCAACAACAATACCCATCAAACAGGCATTTCAATGCCAACTAAACTCACCTGACTAAATCTATCGGTGATTAGTTTCACTATATGTGGTAGAATGTGTTGAGGAACCACAAAGTCTAAATACGGGCCTTCTTCATGACAAAAAAGAGCCACTTCCGGCAACTGCTCCATTATCTCCTGACGCACCAGTTGTTCTATAAATTCAAAAACAAATCCAAACTGATTGTTATACTATGCTGTTTTTATTCTTAACATTAACAAGAATATAAAGACTTTTAATATATAAGAATATAAATAATATATGCTACACTTGTTAACATATTGATAATTGAATTGGCATTTTGTGTGGGGTATCATGCTTTGAATATGAAAGAAGTGGAGTTTGTTCAGTTTTTATTAAGTTGGAAGGTGAAATTGACTTTTCCCTTTCACTAAACCAATTATACAACCTTTAAAAAAAGTTTCATTGGCCATCGCACCGTCCGTACTCTCGCAATATTTTTTTTTCTCTCTCCCTTTCGGTAATTTGAAATCGAGTGTAGCACACCCAAGAGAAACGACAAGCAAACTGAATGAATGAAAAACATTTCATTCCTTTCATTGAATCGAAGGATATAAGTACTACATGCTACGTTGTTTGTAGCAATGATTCAATCCAACTCTAATTCTGAGAATTGCTTTGCGATACCATCAACATCCACGATTTTTTTATTCCTCAAAAACATAATCCCATGAAATCGAAACGGCAAAGCAGGCAAGAATTAGATGAATGAATGAACGAGAGGCAAAGTGCTCACAAAACCCATCACTCAAAAATTGTAACTTGCTGGACACCATGCTGGTGTTTGGTGGTGAGCTTTAAGAGACTGAAAGAGGTATGTAATATCCTATTATTATTGCTTTCAATTCTCAAAATTGAACTTGTACAAGGCTCCGTATACATTTCGCCTCTCGGAGAATTCATATCTACGTGACTCATTCAAACATACATGACATGACCACCAAAATATATATTAGGCACTGCACTATACTCTTCCCATATGTCAATGGGAAATAACATGATTTTCTTCTTGTAATTTTAACTGAACGCAAGCCGTAAGCAGCGTAGGGCCGTGAAAAATTCGAGGGGAACTTTTTCCCTATACTATTCCCAAAGAAAATGACTCAGAAGGACTTCTGCATACAAATATACCCAATGTATCCCTTCCGTTCGGTTGGAATAATGTATTTTAGAGCGTGTAACAAAAAAAACACCATGGTATGCAAGGAGTAATATGCAGCATCTCAACCTAACATATATGTTACATATATTCTACCATTTTACCTTCATCGCTTTAACACATCTGTTGTTCTACTACTACTATGTTTTGCATTCTTAACTACAGAATAAGCCAACAGGAAAAAAAATGATTCATTCATTTAGTTAGGTTTTTTTATCCATTACAATTTTCCCTCAAATCTAGATTGCATTCCCAATGTGTATAGAGTACAACATAAATCGGTTTATTGTCACATATTTTCTTTGAATTCTGCTTTGAAAACGGAGGAGCAAGTGGAAGCAAGCTAAACTTTCCTTTCTCGGGGAAAAGAAGGAGAAGAATAAAAGGCAGGGAAGAAGATGTTGTTGTTGTTGATGATGATGATGATGGGAAGAGGAAAGAGAAGAGTACCAAAAAAACAGCAGAATATGGAGCCTCTCTTCTTCGAACTAAGCTCCGAGCTCCCCTTCTCCTCTCCCCCAACTAACAAAATTTTCTTGCGCTACTACATAATGCATGTGTTGATGCAATGAAAGACGAAAATCGAAACTCTGCATGATGGTCTTCTCTCTCTCTCTCTCTCTCTACCCCTAAGTTGCTTGAATATATATGTTTATATAGAAAAAGTATAAAAGTACAAGTACATACAATAGATTTGTAGTTCACCACACCGCTCCTAGAAAAGGATACTGAAGGAACACGCTACATATATGCAAGACACAACGGGAAGGTACTTTTTGGGAAAAACTATTGAGCTTCTCTCTAAGCGGATGCGGATCATATCATGAGTCTGCCCGGCCGTATATATCGACATACACACAATAGACGTACGCAACGCATCTAATATTTCTAATACGTAGGAACAGGAGAGAAGGGAGAGAGGACAAGGAAGAAGACATGATCATGATGATGGTGGTGAGAGAGAAGGAGCGATTTGAGCAGAAACCGAGTTAACGAAGAAGAGAGAGAGAGAGTGAGCCAGGCATCATCGACCACTCTTTTTCTCACTGCATATCTACATAGTATATGTACATATATGACAAAAATGTTAGGAATATAGTTGATAGTATGATATGGAGCCTCAACAATGCAGAGAAGTGGAGCAGTCCACCATTCCTTTTCTTTTTTGGAGTACTATGTACCCTGAAAAGCTCAATCTCTCCATCCATTCTATCCACCGCCACCATTCTCGTGTCTCGACTATAATGCGACTTGTAAGGGCGATAACCGAATCCGACATCTAGAAACGAATCATCATCATCATACCACACCAACCCGATATATTTATAAAAATATGCATGCATGAAATGAATGTATGTGTGCATTTCAGAAAAGCACAAGTTTTTTTTTGGATGAAGTAGGAAAATTGTAGTAAGCCGTAGTAAAGTAAGCAATATAATTTGGTATGAAGGAGCAAGTGAGAGAGAGAGAGAGAGAGAGAGAGGGAGAATCGGTAAAGTAGCAGTGACACGGACACACAGGAGTAGTGTTGTTGTAGTAAAGTTTTTTCCTCTCTTACTCTCTGGTGCGCAACTGCACTTCTTCGCCGCAACATTTTCAGTAGACGATCGATAGCCAGAGTGTTCCTTGCTATACAACGATGAAGAAGAGGAAGAAGAAGACCAAAAAGAAACATAGCTCAGGCCAGAACCTCTGGTTCTTTGCTTCAGTCTCTTCTTGGTTCATTCTATCATCATCGTCATCTTCACCAAACAACATCAGCATATTTTCGCCCTTTCTACAATTCTCTATACTAAGCTCATCTTAAAGAAGGAGCCACGAGCCACAAGATGTGATGCCCATACACACAAAGCTCTTCTCTCCTTGCTCAACTTCCGAACTATCTTTTTTTTTTCTCCCCTCTTCTTCTTGCTCTCTTTAAACCTAAACTAAAAAATGTTTTCATATATTTGTACTCCCATTGCATCATGAACAGGAATCCCTTCATTCTTTTCTACAACCTCACTAGCAGTATGATTCTTTTTTTAATCTACAAGCTTAAAAGAGTAGGTATATGATACATATGTATATCACGGCAAAAAGCCATGAAATGAATGTTCTCACCACAACAAACATGAGTAGTAATTCCAACATCCTTTTCTATTCCTGTATCTTCAACTTTGAGGATGAGAGGGAAAAGAAGACGGGAATCTTTAAGCACTTCCTGTGCGCTCCCATCTAATCAACGATGACGGATGACAAGTTGAACTTAAATGTGCTCACACCAAGTGCATAACATCAGCATCATCCGCTCTCAGTACTCATATTCTCATCCATTCCCGATTTTAAAATCCGGTATGTAATGTAGAATTTAAACTGATGTTGCAGGAGTCCAAACAGCGTTCTCCGTCTCAAACACAAGAAGATCACTTTCAGAGACCTAATGTGCGACTGTCAGTTAAATTAGTAAAGAATAATAATTCTGTGGATACTTTTTGAGAATGTTTCGAAAACGGAAATATATATTGAAATGATTGGTTTCGTCCGCCGTTAAATATCCCATTATTATGATTGGACGAGACATGTCTTCAAATCAAAAATCAAACTTTCAAAAACTTGATGGCCACTGAATGCTGATAAATACAATAATTTCAAGTTTCAAGTAATTTCAAAGAATTCCGAGTAATTCACTGATAATGATGACACATCAGTTATCAACTTTTTTGATACATTTATTTTTTCAGTAATGTATCAAAACGGGTGAACAGAAACACAAATAGTAGGGTGGCAGTACCAGGCACGAATAATATATTTTTTTTGCCTTAGTCACAACAGCAACGGCCACTATCAAGTCCATGGAATGGAGCAAACTTTGATTATGCGTTGTGTTGTAGATGTGCACTCCAATATGCAACTAGCGTCAGATGAATTTGGATTGGAAAGGGGAGAAAGAAGATAGGGGCGAAGGAATCAGGAGAAATTGTTTGAAAGATAGCGTATATTTTGGTAAGTTTGTACACAATGCTGTGCTGCCGCCACCACCACCACTATTCTTATGAAAGAAAAAGGGAGAGAGAGTGAGGAAAAATAGGAAAAAGGATGAAGACGAGAAGAGAGATGTGTTTTGGTGTCTCCTCTCTCCTCCACCACCACTACAACACCGCCATATAATCGTGAGTACACACGCCTATTCACAACCGTCCAAGCTTCGGAGAGAGACAAGACATTCTGATGGTTACTCAGCCAAGTTGGCTCACTATTCTATGTGGCTGACGGGAAATGCTCCATGAGTGAGTAAGTAGTGTGGTTTCGTTTATATATCTATGCATATAATATCCCGGAATCCGGTGGAAAAGACTGAGAGAGAGATAGGCAAAAGGCAACCCCCGCTCTCTCTCAAAAAACTTTACTCCATTCTTTTTTTACTACTACGGTTGTACGAGAGACTCCGCCCATTCGGCAAAATACTACGACGACGACGTCGATTCTCTTTCCACAAACATCCATCTCTCCCCATATACTCCAAACTGCTCTCTCCTCTCTTCAGACAGAAAGAGAGAGAGAGAAACTCTTTCACACTTAGGTATAGACATACTAAACATGAAAACATTGTGCTGCATAGTGTATATAGCGTGTGTGCACATATGCCGCATGGAAACAAACTAATGACGATGAAAAAATTGAGCTTATATGTAATGCTTATAACAAGTACGGCTCATTCTCAATTGGAGAACATGTTAGAAACATGAATGTTGAATGTATGTATGTTGTAACTGTACCCTATACTCTTTATAAACATAATCATTATCATCCCCACATCACCATCACTTTTCTTGTACAACGAGCAACCCACTAAGCTCCAAGCATAGTAGAACTTCTCTCCCTCTCTCTCTCTCCCTTACACACACTTCCAGCTTCACTGTATTGCATTTCATTTTGCTTTTTCGGTTGACTATGGCTCCCCTCGGATGCTAATGGTGAAATGCACGAGTTGTGGAGCCAAGTTGACTCGACCGAAAAGCATGCATGTATCTTTTTCTATTCCTCCTTTGACTCTCTCGTGCCAATGACAAATCCCCGCTTATTACTAGAGTGACTCCTCTCCTCTCACTCACCATTTTCTCCCTATGCCTTCTCATCTTTTCCTCCAACCCACACTGCACTGTACACCGACACCAAACCATATACCACCACTCCTAGCATACCGATACTCTTATATTGCCTTGAAGCTTGTACCCTTCTAAAACACGTTTTACTCTCTTTACTCACGCAAAACGGAACTTACTTAGACGACAGCAAGGAAACGATATGCACAAAGCTGAAATATGATTAGTATATTATATACTTTCATGCGAGCAACCAAGTACATCTTTCCCTATTACAAGACACAAATCTAAATACTTTCATTCTCCCACTATCCATTCCTCCCAGACTTACTCACTCTAATACACTGTAAGAGCCAACCTTATTAATACGAACATACTAGAAAAACTATCTGAGCTGCATCAAGCAAAGCTATTAAGGTTAGTTCTACTTCCACGCGAAAAAAAAATGATTTTCGTGCGTCGAAGAGAAAATACAAGGAGACACAAGATTAGTAGCATCAAAGTTCATGTCAACATCAACTAGCAATCCTTACAACTCTTCATTATTCGCACTAGTCTATATTTTTCTTGCAGTACCCCATGTACATCAAAGCCAGCTTTATCTTTTCAGTTCTATAAGCAAGAGAGTCCAAAGTTTTCTGCCATGTCCTTCTATCTCTCTGCTTTTACTACTTTTACTACTACAATTGGCTTTTTACTACAAGAAATATGACTTCTTTTTGCCTCGTTCAGGTCTCGCTCGCCGCCATGCCCCTCGTATAAGTACACACATATATATTACATGCACAATATACTCCAACGATCGGCTCTTTTTTTGGGAATTTTTCTTCTGCGCATACATTGCGTACCGTTCCAATAACAGTCTTGTCTACTAATTTTCATCAGCCAAGATAACCTACAATAATATACCTTTACAAGTTACACTAGCCTTTTCACATTGAACCTTCCCTTTTTCTGATGCTTTGCTTTGCCTATCCATTCCTACTACTTTCCAACGCTATGTGCCTAGACACATTTACTGCATAAGTAACAATGACGCGATTGTGTGAGCTCAGAATGATTTAATCAATTTTAATGCAAACATGCACTCTCTTTCACTCCTTTAGCTAGTAATAACACAAGCACACAAACATTTAAAGAATTTTCAGTGGCATATCACCCTGTGATGATTTTCTCTCACATACATATACTAGTACTAAGTGGGATCATTATCAAATCAAACCGAATATACATATTATATACACATCATTTTTTGGACGAGACACTTACGAAAATATGCGGTAAGGGCACATAATGTAGAGTCAAAAAACCCAGAGGTTTAGTTATGGTATCAATGCTCGAAAACCCTAGACAAGAGCCAAAAAAAGTCAATTACTTTTGGTCTGTCAATACATTCTCCCTCTGTTTCCATTAACATTTTGGTAGTATGTATGTACTACGGTATGTATGTAGCCTTATTTTCTCACTACTGCATCTACCAACAGTACATTGAATGTATATAGTAAAAATACTACTATTGCAGCAGTGTAATATGGATATAGGAAAACTTTCTATGCTTCTTCTTTAACTTTAACTGATGATCAACTTTATATAAAAATGGAAGTGTTTACGGGAAAATTGGTTTTATTGGTAGACATATGAAAAAGTATTTCTCAACTCAACTACTCACTTCCTTCACATAAAAATAAATAATAATGTATGCGTATTTTTTTCTTCTATTTTTCCACCTAGTTTACTGCTTCATTGTACATTTCAGATGAGAAAGGGGAAAGAACGAGAATATGATTGAGAAAAAAATAAAAGTGAATCACAATAAAATATCAAATTATAATATGCCTATGCTATACGCTTTCACTTTGTTATATATACTGATTACATCATCAAGTGTTCCTAAAGAATAACATGACTAACATGAGTCTTGCATGACTTTTCATAAAGAAACTTCCTTGAACCTATTAAACATTAAACTGTTATCGTGTGACACGGCACACTACCATATTGTTTGTGGTGGAAAGGGAAAACAAGCAGAAGAGAATGGAGGAAGTAAGGGGAAAACAGATTTAAAAATCACATGGACAACATGAAATCATAAAGTGAATATCACTCATCGAATTACCTGCTACATAACATGAGCTAAGGAGTAAACGGAAGGTAGAAAAATGGAAAGGGTTTCTAAAGAAAGAATACATGATATAATCAAAGTATGTACATTACAAACCCCCTAGTAGATAGATATACAGTATGGGGTAAATGAACTGCGTACCTATCAATGCAATGTCAGAATATACAAAAAAAAAGGTTACTACTACAGTACGATTACGAGAAATCATAGGTGTTGGTTTGGAGTTCCAACGAAGTAAAGTTGGAAAAATAAAACGATCGGTAACACGAAGAACGACGGCTATACCTAGGATACGATAAACGATAGCATAAAAAAGATATGCCTATAATTTGGAGGGAGATAAGAGATAGATTGGCGTTTACAGGAAAAATAGAGAGAGAGAGAGAAGGCTGGATAGAGAAAGGAGAGAAAAACAGCTTCGTAGAAAACAAGTACTGAAGCATTAATACGGACGACAGTGTCTTTTTCGCGATAGTGAAACTGCAGACTAACATTACAGAAGCAGCAGCAGCAGTACACCAACTAACATTTTGTTCCTGATTTCCCGCAACACAATGTATTAACACAGCAGCAGCAGCGTAGTAAAATATGAATGTACGTATGAGGTGGTAGCTCTCCTTGTCTCCTTCCTTACCCCGAAAAAATTCGAAAAGTGGATGAGGAGCTCCCATTGCCGTTCTTACTACTACAACTCTCTACCACATAACCTTTTTCAGTATACTTGTCCGCCTCCTTTTGTTGTTGAGCATTGCATGAACACTTTATAGTGTAGAGTAAAAGGCCCTTTTGTGGACCGTTGATCGATACGAAAAGTGCAGAGTTTTCCTTCTCTCCGTCTCCATTTTTTCTCCGTTCTTCTTCTTTTTCTACGACTGCCATTGGATGATGACAGTACTTTAGCTTCCGAAAAGTTCACCGACAACCTCACTACTCCCTTTCTCATCTGATTCCGAACAAGAAGAAGCAAACCGAACGAGAGTGGAGTGAGAGAGAGAAACGAGAAATGCAGGCAAAGTCAGTGAACACAATTATACAACTTCAAACATAAGCTCAAGTTCCATTCTTCCCTTGCTGCACCAAAGAAAAAGCAAGACTGCTCTGCTGGCATTGCCATAAACTAAAACCAAAGTCTCGCCGATACGGATGACGACGTCGATGATGATATGATTCAAACCGCTACTTCGCTAAGGCTCCCTCAAAATATGCACCTACCCCACTCCACTCCACTTACGTATCCATTTAACCGTTACTATATTTCATACTTCACTCTAAATGCTCTACCGTAGTAGTTTTTACCCTATCTTTTCCCTAAACCCACACTCAGTAGGAACACGATACAAACTATATGATAAATTACTGAAGACACCTTGATTAATCTGCTTTATGTTTGGTACTTAATTGTACTGTTTAAAACGACTAAGCCAAGTTCATGGGTGGCTCATTATTATTAGTTTGGCATCACAGCATCAAATGGTTAACATAAAACATGATAACACAAATTCATTTAAACTAATCGGAAGTGATTTTCTCAACACACGATCGGTTTCAAAAGGGGAATATAAAATATCATTAATTAATCATTAGCTGCTTTAGCTACTAATTCTAATCATACAATATGTAACAATTAAACATTAGCATCGACACTGTGTGTGAGTTGTTAGCAATACCAAACTAAGTACACGAAATTCTTACTTCTCTCACACTCTCATAAGTAATTTCATTTTGGACCGAATGAATGTCACGTATAATGCTATTTAGAGCTATTAAAATTTCTCTTACTAGTACTAACGCTCTTTCTCATTTTCTCAATTTCCCTTAACACACACTTATTACTCCTCTCAACCAAACGCACTTCTTCGTGCGCTATTCTAACCACACGACTATGTTCAAACCTTGAAACATTATCCTTGCAAAAATCTCCGGTTTATACATTCATTTATTTATTGCTCACATGTGTCTATAATTTCAGTCCACATACTCCTCTCTCTCTACTCTGTCTTTCAACCAAAATCCCATTTTCAAATTTGACCACGTTCGTGAACCTTCCAATACACAAATCTATCCATCCATCAGCATCATACATGGCTACATATGGCTGCTTTCATTCTACAGATGTACATTTGAGAAGTAATGAAACAAAGTTAGCTCGTGCCCAGTGTACAGTTTTTATTCATTCCCCCTCTCGTTTCGAATATCCAAAAAAAACATGCCTTATATTATATTGAAAATCAACGGTTTGAGAGGTCATTTTGATAATATTTACTGTCGAGCTTTCTGCGTTTTATTTGACGCCTTCTTCAGGACAAATACAAATCATAAACTTGGAATTGGTTACACTTTTGTGAAGATTTTAAAAATTAACATTTTGGAAATTCTAATTAAATTATGCATTTATTTGTTTATGGAATTTTCGTTAGGGGTAACAAGAGATCCAACCAGTCTTCATGTATGTCCATTCCTTCATTTCTGTTCATCTTGTGAGGTGTTTTCCTTATATAGAGTCCTTCCATGAAAAGTCTGTTATAATGACGAGTTTCACGTTGAATAATTGTTGCATTATCGAAATCCACATGATGACCTTTGTCAAATACATGACCTGCTACGGCTGATTCTACTGTTCTTGCTTCTTTAACATCTTTTTTGTGTTCCTTTACGCGTATTTGAAGGGTCCGGCTTGTTTCACCCACATATATTTCTTGACAGTTATCTTTGCATGGTATTTTGTAAACTCCTACTTCTGCTTTTATACGTTTATCTTTAGTGTTGCAAATGAAACTGGATACTTTTTGACCTGGAATGTAGCCAATTTCCACGTTGAGGGTTTCACGAATTATTGAAGCGATCTTGTTGGTAGTACTGCTGAACCATGGTAAGATATTGATATAACTAACTATCCCCTCCACATACTTATAAAGGTTCACTGTATCAACATACATAACTAAATAAATTACCGACAGCAAGTCATACTCTAACCCTCCGAAAAAAAAGAACTTAAGCTGCAATAATCGTCCCTTCATGATACAAAGTAACACCATGAAAGAACACACCTGCCGTTAGCTGATCATACTGCCAGAAAAAAAACTTATTTGTTCAACATATTCAGCAGAGTACAACATTGTAAATGTGTCCCCCATACACCATATATATGAGCACACAAACATTTAACCACACCAGTCCCTACAACGGATGAAAACGAAGAGACGCCTAGAAATCGAAAATGATGATGATAATGAAAGCATAATCTGAGGCTCCCCTCTTGCCCCAAAAGTAAAAGCACCAGCAGGCAAGCAGCAGAAGCCACATATTGCACCGGAGCGGAGAAGGATGTTAAATGTATTAAAAGTTCCTCCAAACCCAAGTATATAACAGTTTTGACCTCGCGTCAACTTTACATAGGCTTTGCCTTACTGAAGAAGTTACGGCAGTACAGCTTCATAACAAATCCCTTACTAAACGGAGCAGCAGCACCAGTGAAAAGTACCATCACTACAAACATCAACTGTGTCTCATACATAACGGACACGAACCAAAATGGGGAGAGGAAACTTAAAAAGGATAACAAATGGCAACCATATGCGGATAACTTAACAGGATGGTGATAGTGACGAAGATGATGCTGATGATGATGATGAGAGTGTCCGGCTAAAGACCATACTAGTCCTTAGTCCTTATTTCTTTGAGTTCTTCCAAGGCATCATCATCATCAGGCAGATGGAAACAAATGTGTAAAGGAATTCACAACAGAAATAAAACACATCATATTTGAAATGGTAGGAGAAAAAAATTAAGCCAGATGTGTTACATTTTCAACGGAACTACTAGTAATATCCACAGTTATTAAGATGAGCCGGAGGAGCGATTACGTTAAAATCTGTATAGTTTCGGCTACTATTACTTTGCCTACTTATACTTTAATGTAACTTAGCACCATTGGTTGTTGTTGCTGATTGATGGATGTAAAAAAAGGCAAAGATTGGATGGCGATAAGAATGTCGTTAGTTGCATAAATAATTTATGAAGAAAAGTGCGCAATGACAACTAAATGACATATATATTTAGAAAGTTTTTTTTTATCAACCATTGTAATTTGATGGAGAATGGGACCAATGAACTAGAATAATAAACCAATGCAAGGCATTTCATATTAAAACGAAATAGCTTGTTTCATAAATTTAGTGCATGCAGTTGGAAAATACTAACCATGCCTTTCTTTTCCCTGTAACATACAATGCAAGCAGGGGAACACATGCACAAAATATGGATGACATCATGATGTGATGCCTTGCACATATGGACCTGACTTAAGTAACAACCTAATACCATCTTCATTTCATGATTACACACACACACTATTCAAGCATACCGTCATCGCCATGTTGTTTTTACTCCATTCTATACTCTTGTTGTAGCACCGAAAAAATTGAAAACATACTTATTTTGTTACAGGATGTAAAATAACACCAGACACGAGCCAAAAACCTTCACAACTCTCCAACTGCATTTAATATCAATCAATTTCACTCACAGTAACATGAACACCACGAAAACAAGGTGTAAGCTATGCTTTACCATGTGGTTGACTCGTTTAAAATTAACAACAGAGATACAAGATAGAAAGCCTAGGAATACATACATCGAGCATATTCCCTCTTAATCGGATTATCAGGGATTTGCTTTTAATTGATGTAATTAAAGGCAAAAAACTTGATGTGATGATCATGATCCCGAACCTAGTGTCAGTTTATCGGAAGCATATGAACATTAGTAATAGTAATTAAATATATTATTAGTAGCCAACCACATTCTCACTCCACATGAATCATTTTATGAGGTCTCAAGTGTAACGTAAAACGAGGAATGTATCAGAAACACTTCCCGGAATATTGTTACGTAACGTATCGTCGAGTATGTCAGGCATTAGTCACTGAACTTTTTTTTTTAGCACGCGACAGCTATGTAAAATTAATATGCTTTATGCTGGTACAAAGAAACAAAGTGGTAGGTAGAGTGGTTCTCGAAAGGGAAAGCAAACGTGTAAATTTGATCCCCACAATGCGGTCGTAAAATATACATAAAAGTATGACTAACTACATAGAGAAACAGAGAGACGACATGGTTGGACATATTTTCTTCATTCTTTTCGCTTAACTTACCCTGGTCATTCACGAGCTGCTCAATTACAGCAATAACATTCATCGTGTCCTCTTCTGCAAAGCAGCTTTGCTTAAAAGCCTCCAACACACCACGGGCTGCTGACCTCCTGTAAAATATACAAAAACAGACATAGACAAAAGTTAACTTATGTACGCAACACATTTCATTACAGGTTTCTGTCAATACAGACAATTTGTTACGCTATGTACTAACGACAAGTTTATGCACATTGCACATATGTACCACAGGGGTGTGTTGCATTATTATTAGCCTTCCTATTCCTTTTCCTACCTAACCTTTCTCAAATTATTTTTTACTCGTGAGTCAAAAGGTAGGCCAGAGGGTTTGATAATCAGTAACAGATAATTATTCATGAATACATAATTAGTAATTTTAAAGTATTGTGTTCAATTTCTGTTCATTCATCCAATTTTACATTATCAGATAACCCCAGCTCACAATTACCAAAAATATTATTATTGACGGAAATAAACGGGTAAGTAAGAGAAAAGGTTTCACTTTCTGCTGCGCAATATTATTTTGTTTGCAACAACTTAATGATGCATTTTCCTTTTCTTGCTCATTTACATATCTCATCTTATCATCATCACACTACATGAGCCAAAAACTACAAAAGGTAATAAACAATGAACATTACGGCACCCAAGCCAGCAGCATGTAAGAAAGTAGGAAGAAAAAAAATATCGTTGTTATCCGACCGTGATGACTAACTTTTTTTTCTTTAGTTTTTCTCACTTTCATTCTATATGGCATTCTACAAACTTGAACGAAAAGTTGGAGCCATTAAGGAGGGAAAAGACGAAGACAGACAGATAAGTCTTGGAGTGAAAGAGTCAAGTGAAGCAATAATAATATTAGCGAATGCTCCCAAATACTCCACTATTTTGCTTATTCTCGATGATGCTCTCTAAGATCGTGTCCCTCTGTTGTCACCCGCCTTCTTCGTCTTCAATTTGGACTTGCACCATCCATCCACATCATCATCAACAGCAAGATGATGCGCTAATTTAGGAAGTTCTAAACTTAGATTCAAAGAAGTCTTTGCCCTTAACTATTAACTGTTTTTCTCTCCTCACTACACCACTACCAATATTCCTTGTCGTCTATTTTACTTAACATCTGTCCTACAACAAACCATCATCATCATCATCATCATCCTGTGCATTCATATCATCCTCATCGAAACCCGTAACACATCACATGAGCCCGTTTCGGATTCGTCTCAAACCAATAATGTTTACTAACAACGAAAACTTGACGACTATAAACTACTATAGACAGTCCAACAATTTAGGAAATGGAAGGAAAAAATTCAAGTCTTTTAGTATGCCTGTTAAGCCATGCCGTTTTTTAACATCTCTGTGGTATTTTCTGATTTTCGAATATTTTCTACTTAAACCCTCTCCCCCCACTTAAAAATTCATTATGAAGCTCTCAAAATTCCTTCTTCTAAGACCACTGATCTCTATCCATCCATCCCTATCCTACTATCAAAGTTTTTCTTTAAGTGTAAAAGGTTTTTACCATCGTAAGCACGAGTGAATCGTAATTATTCCTCTTATTTTCCTGATAAAATGGTAATTGGGAATATTGGGATTCAGAAAGTTTGATCAAGGATTTCGATACGTGACATAGAAGATTAGATTTGGAGTAGTGTCCTGTTTTAGCTACTTCTTTCCTTGTTAAGTTTATCAAGCTTCCACGTCTCTAGAGACGTACGTTGTTGGTGCATTCTTGATATGGCCAAACATACTATAAAAAGTTTAATTTTTAATGCTACCAATACAGCAGGGCAAACGTTTCTTGTTGGAAAGCTTCAGCAAAATCTTAACAACAACCATCCACTATATATGCTCCAAATAGACGAGACATAAGCTTTAAGAAATTCAGGTTAAGTCAAGAGCATTACCATTAAAACGGCTGCTGGTGAGATGCAGTGAGCCAGCGACTTTTTGAGGTTCAATTGAAACAGACATAGTTTTTTTTATGGGAACGAAAGGTTTATAAACTTTCGATCCTTTTCCTCCCCTACAAAGCCAAAGGAATTATAAAATCCCAACTCATCGACGAGACATACATACAGCGTAACAAGACGATGCATCGTGCCAACTACGCAAAAGCATGCGATTTGCAACGCTATTTTTCAGACAGAGATCAAAGTCTGTATGTTAGGGGAAGACGTTGAAAACTTGGAGGGATTTTCCTTCCATTCACATTTCAAATATATACATATATCTAAAACGGTGTTTTTCTTCTCTTCTGCTTTGCCTCTTGGCATTTACCTAATATCAAACATGAAGTCCATATGCACAGATACAATCAATTTTCCAAATATATATTAATCAATCGCAAATTCATTTGCTACATATATGTATGAAATACAAGACTTTTCTGTGTGAATTCCAAGTGGTGTGATCTGACCAGTAGTCGGTTGGAAATCATGAGTTTTCATTAAAGATAAAAACTCTAATAAAAATGCAAGTAATATAGTTCTGAAGGAAATATATGTACGTATATCAACAATAGTAAAACACCATGATGGTTACCCCAAGTCTACCAAATAGAGAAAAATCTTCATCACCAAGAGTTTGAGAATTTTTCCCCTAAATCCTCAACCCGGATCTCCTAATTACTTCCCTACTAGAAATTGTTGAGTTGCACATAACTCAACTGCATGCATCATACATGGAATTGGAATGGAAGTGGTAAAGGGTAAAGTATTAGGATAGGATGTGTTTCAAATCCACCCATGTAAATTTTATTTTATTTCTATGTAAGCTCTTAAAACTAACTACGATATGTACTGCCGATTCAAGAGAGAAAAGAAAAACTAAATTTAGAACTCAAGTCGCAAATGACTTGAATGTATCAAAGAACATTTCCTCGTTCTTCCCCTGACTCAAGACTTCGTCCAATAACTTCAATGTGTTATGTGCTGGCGTACCCTATTTTTTTATGACTAGTAAGACCAACGACCACGCATATTAGGCACATCAAGGAATTTCTACATTTACTTGTTTTGCAATGCACTCATACTGATAAATCACACTAAAAAGTAGTCCATAGTTATGTAGCACAATCTTTTAAAGGTCTAAAGGTTTTCTCAACTTCTCCGTTAAAACGGTTAACTTTAGGACCAATTAGAAAGCTCAAAATCAAACATGCATTACCAACCACCACTACTACTCTGTCTTCCCTCCTTGGCACAATCGAATCGAAGTCAAACATGGAAGTGTAGTGTATTTTTCTGTCTGAATTTTAAAATGCTTCATGATACGATCATGACTGTCAAAAGTGATGCTTGGTAATTTAGACTTAGACGCGACTAGTACATTATAGTTTTTGTTCTATAGTTCATTCATTGTATGCTTAGTTCATCCTTACTGACTATCATGATCATTCCTATGGACTTGTCGACAAATCTGTAAAACAGAACTCATAAAAAAGAGCAAAACGTCTTGTTGATGACACTCTTTTGACATCCGTCGACTCGTCCATCACTACACACCAAAGAATGATTATTGTGAAAGCGCAGCAGAAACTTGAACGATCCGAATGCATTACCTCATTAACACCGCCGAAAAAGAATAGTAAAATATACTACCAGTCGTACTATTACAACCTTCTACACTAAGCTAAGCTAAAATCTTAGATTTATCATCCACTGAAATACAGAATAAAAAAAAAAGATTGTACAACGTTAGACGTTAGGATAAAAGATGCAACATATTTTGGTTTACTATGATCCTACTTCCGACTTTTAAGAGGTCAATTAAAAGAAACCTTTCAAACACAAATCACGACCAAAAGACCATCTAAATCCTTCAAGATGGAAAACTGCGGACAGACAGTGACAAGAGGGGATCTACAAGTGAAACTTTACAATCAATGCCAGTCAAGCAAAGAACTTAAAATTTATCTCATCTAACTTTTTTTTGGAACAATTTGGCAAAAACTATCGTTTTCCGTTAGGAAAAATATCTTGTCACAAACCCATTCTTTGGTATAATCACACAGAGCTGTACCTAAAACGAAGGACTGAAGGAGAAACAAGTATTCAATAATGCAACTTCAACTTTTTCCTGGCGTCATTGACAATGATGACGGCTGGCTGAGGGAAGTATTCTGGTGAGACACCTACGCTAAAATGTTTATTTTTGAAACATGTTCTTCGCTAATTAACTGTACATTAGTAAGTTCACATGTGCATGCATGAGATAAGTTATCTTGAAAGGATTCATATTCATAGTGTGCAAGAAATGTCGACACTCGACACAGACTTTTCTCCATACATCTATCTCCTAGCTCATCTCATTAATTGTGTATCTTGTTAGTCATAAGTGAACTGTGACGCTTCTTATTAGGTTAATTTATGATTGAGCTGAGAGGAGAAAATATACAATCTCTACAATCATTAACATTTCCAAATTCCCATACTATTATAGAATACCAGCTAGCAGCGCAATGTTATAAAGTACACAAACATTGTCATTTATCGCCAAGTTAAGAATCCTTACCGTTCAAACATGGCTCCAGAGAGTGCATTATCCGTCAGTTTGACAAGAAGGTTAGCCAAGTCCCCTGGCCCAAGCTCAGCACCCATTCCACCAACACCCCCATCTGAAATTATACAATTTAACATTTAACAACTAAATTTGTTTTTATTTTAAAGCAGGTACTAATGATTTCAATGAATTATTGATTAAATATTTAATGCATTGTCTCTATTAGATTAAACAAATATGCTACTTAATTGAATAAAAATTCAATATTCTATATTGCAAGTTGCAATCATGGTGCAGATTTTCACCGATCGATATACGATCGGGGTCGTTCCACGACTCAAGTGCCAGTACTCACAGCTACTTTACTAGTCATTCACAAATATTTAAGGAAAGTTACAAAGATGATAATGATAACCATTAATTGAATACCCCAGTATAAGAAGTATTAACTGAATTGTTGAGGCAATTGGCTATTCCAAAGTAAAATCACTGCGAAATGGCATAGCGGTAAAGGCAGAGCAGACATGTGAGATTATTATTTGTAATTTATTATTAAGAGTAAACCTAATCCGATGCATCAGTTGTTTTCAATACGATTGAATAATTAGCAAATTGTAACTTTTAATCGAATTTAATATGGAAAAATCATGATTCACAAATCAAAATCAAGCTATCCAGCAGTTCACTCAAAAAAACATTCACAGTTGCACATTGCCCTCTTGATATGTAAAAAAAGACTTGCAACTCTTTTGCCTGGGATGAACACATTAATAAATAAATTACAGAAACAATTCATTTGGGCTCAATAACTTTCATGCATAATTGGGCTTGTTCAATCATAATTACATTTTTGATTTCCTTAATGAAGTGTTACAATAGTTGGTACCTATACAACCAAGGTTCAAACATAAATATTAGGTTATATGTTGCCTCGTATTCGCTCAAAAGCGAGAATTGTATGATTTCATAATAAAACTCATCAAAGTCTATCTGCTAAGCATAATCTGGCTGGAATGGCATCATTATGGAGGGTACTCGAGTTCGTTTTTTGCACAAGAGTGGTACATAAAGTTAAGGAAAAATTCCAAAAGGTATTGAGTTAATGTATACGAAATAGACACCGAATTTCCAACACTGGTCCAGATTTGCATGATTTTTTATACACAGATACTACTTGATATAAAATGACTCCATGTCAAGTTTCAGCTTCCAACTCCCACCCATATGGAAACTGGAGGGGGTAACCCCCTAAAATCATATACTTCAGACTTTCCCAAATAACTTCCGCATTTTTCAATCTAAGCTCACGATTCTTTTTTTGTTTGAAAGACAATTAAATTCCACGAACATGACTTCTCTTCGTTTTTCAAAATTCGAAATTTCCAACTCGTAGGAGGCGGGAATGTAAAAATTCAAGAAATCCCATTTTATACAAAAACTATGCAACCTAGAGGAAAACTGAGACCATATTCGAACTCAGTAAGAAAAATTGAACACATGACTTTGTTTTTTTAACCAAAAATTTCAAAATTTGAAAATTTCCGCCCCCACCTGAAGGTAAAATCCCATTTTATTCAAAAACTACGCAACTTAGAGGAAAACTGAGACCATATTCGAAATCAGTAAGAAAAACTGAACACATGAATTTGTTTTTTTTAGCAAAAAAGTTGAAAACTCGTTTTAAAAAACTGCTAATGTTAATATTCACTGTTGCAGACCCTTGCATTGCAGTCTTGGCAGGGTAATCATTATTTAATTTGAATTAACTAAGATATAAGTCAAAGTCATGTGTTCAGTTTTTCTTACTGATTTCGAATATGGTCTCAGTTTTCCTCTAAGTTACGTAGTTTTTGAATAAAATGGGATTTTACCTTCAGGTGGGGGCGGAAATTTTCAAATTTTGAAATTTTTGGTTAAAAAAACAAAGTCATGTGTTCAATTTTTCTTACTGAGTTCGAATATGGTCTCAGTTTTCCTCTAGGTTGCATAGTTTTTGTATAAAATGGGATTTCTTGAATTTTTACATTCCCGCCTCCTACGAGTTGGAAATTTCGAATTTTGAAAAACGAAGAGAAGTCATGTTCGTGGAATTTAATTGTCTTTCAAACAAAAAAAGAATCGTGAGCTTAGATTGAAAAATGCGGAAGTTATTTGGGAAAGTCTGAAGTATATGATTTTAGGGGGTTACCCCCTCCAGTTTCCATATGGGTGGGAGTTGGAAGCTGAAACTTGACATGGAGTCATTTTATATCAAGTAGTATCTGTGTATAAAAAATCATGCAAATCTGGACCAGTGTTGGAAATTCGGTGTCTATTTCGTATACATTAACTCTATTGTTTTTCAGCGTGAAGCATGGAATGCATTTAGAGAGTTTTACTGGAATATTTTGGATTATTGGATGTGAGATATCGGTAAAACATTTTTTCCTTTTTTCTTCGGGGTGAAACTTCTCAGTTGACATGCATTGTTAGGCATGGCATTCATTTCATACACTCCAATCTATACACATGAAACTATTCCCATACATATTTCTATGTACTATATGTAGCGAGAACATTATATAAAAGCTGGAGGAAATAAAAGACCCCAAAATTTCTAAAGGAGATAGAAAGAGAACATAAACGAAATACGGGGAAAAGTAAGTAATGTATGAGCCAGTCGCACAATGATATTCTCATCAGCATTGCCTACGCCAGACAGAACAAAGTATGCAAGAAACGGTTTCTTTCCGTTCCTGCCTTCATCTTCCAGGAAATAACCAAGAAAAATAACCATTTTCAACACATGAAGTGAACAGAATGCTATAAAGGGAAACAGAAAGGCCTTTTTATAC
This sequence comes from Orchesella flavescens, assembly GCA_964034955.1. Taxonomy (NCBI): domain Eukaryota; kingdom Metazoa; phylum Arthropoda; class Collembola; order Entomobryomorpha; family Orchesellidae; genus Orchesella; species Orchesella flavescens. The sequence goes on along the minus strand of OZ035956.1, from coordinate 25,097,047 downwards.
ATTCAATTTGAGCTTAAACGCAAGCTCTAACTCTTGTTGTTTCTTAAAGCATGTGTGCATGTTTTAGAGAGAATTGAGCACAAAAATATAATCATGAAGACGAAGTAATAAAAACGTAGTGTATGCATATATACATACATGCAGCCAGAGTAAGTACTCCAAAATATTTTTTCTTGACTTTAACTCCCCGTTCCCACTTCTTGCATTCTCTCTTCCCAGGACGAAAAAACCTGCCCCTTTTTACTAATAAATGCGGCATACACATCTCTCCACTTCCATCCTGAGAGCAGTATGCTTTTTCGTATACACATTTTTCGCTTCCAATATCAATACAATTGAAGAAGAGCAAACGTATCCAGCTATGTTTCTACTTCATCATACAATAAAGAGTTAGTGAGCGATTCATATCCGACATACATGTCTACTACTTACAACAACATGGCTTGTAGCATGCTGATTTTGGAGCAGGAATACGAAATACCACCCCTCGTCTCCTTTTCTTGCTCTATGATATGATATCAAATCAAGATGATAATACAGCAAATGAAAGAAGCACCACCAAACCAAAAAAAAAAGTAAGAACAACTGCATTACTCCAGCTTCAAGCCAGCTTAAACACGCTTTCTATTCACACACACGCTTTTTAAGAGGATCACCAAGTCAAGCCAAAAGGAGCAGCAGCGTAAGCATCGCATCGCATTGTCCAAAAAAACCCAAACCAACATTCCAACACCAAAAAAGCTCAACCGTTGTATTCTTATGTAATGCTACCTACCACTACCACCACTAAAAATCTACCAAAAAGGAGTTATGTTTAGAAGTGGAAGGGTAGCTTCTTGTGTGAGTGACTGAGCTTGTAATTTGGAAACACTAAGAAGAATAGTAATGGAAAAGGCTGGCCCAAGGAAGAAAAAAAGACGCTGCTTTCCTGCCTTCTTCATTTTGATCCCACGGTATTACGTATCCTTTCAGCTCATTAGATTACCACTACTACTACCAACTACAGAGATGCATTACAGAGTAGCTCTGTCTATGTATTCGTTTATAAGCTTGCGTTGCTTACATACACAAGCGATATTACTTCCTTTATGGCTCTGTAACAAACGGAAAACCAGATTATAGGGATGCCTTGACTTGGAGGGTGGTATTCAAGTGTGTAGCTTCAAAAACACTGCTGGTTCGGAACATCCAGTTCTGTCTTATTTCCTAATCATTCCACATAGCATGCTCCTATTTCATTGAGAGCTGCGCTAGACAGATGAAACGGCAACAGCCCACTCTCTCTGTAACAGCAATCACTACTGAGAAAAAAGTGCTAGGTCGTGTCTTTCCTTTCGTAGTATTCTACGCTAAGGAGTAGCCAGCTAAAAAATAGTATTGGTGCAGGATCATGATGAGGATCATTCTGACGATTGTCTACCTACACCAGGCTAGAAGAAGAACGAGAGAGGAGTAGCACGCAGCAGTTCAATAGTTTGTCCTTCTTTACCCATAATACTCCATTCTAAGTTTACTCAAGCACAGTTCACTCACTCTTTTACTACTTTACTACACTGAAGAGATGAGATGAGCATCACCAAAGGTTTTACTCCATGTACAGTATACAGTAGCATTCGATGTAGCGTAGCACGATCAACGACGATTCTGCGCCATTCACCCTTCCGTCTCTCTTCATTTCGTCTCATCCTTTTTCACCGTCTTCTCATTCTCTCATTAACTATGCTTCAAACTTATCTCATCTCTAAAATACGCTTTGCTTTTACGTACCGAAACCTACAATACTTCAATTATATACAAATATACAGGAACATTATATCCAATCTTCTCCCTTTAGATGTGACATGTGACGCTACTAGACTCACCCCAACATACAATGTATGTATACAGAATGCTCTAGTGGAAACATGGAACAACATGGAAGAGGTACCCACCCTCCCTTTCCCTCATCAAATTAGTATTGCATCCATATCCTCTCATTCCAATCTAAATCCAATGAAATAGTTTCAATGAAAGTATACTATACACTTATCTATTATGTAACAACCAAGGACGTATGATGTACATAAAACTTGTGTAAAAGTTTCATTAACGCAGACACAGATAAAGATTTCACGCTACCTCTACTGAATGATCTTATTTTAAAACATTTATTTGATTAAATACGTTATATGATATCTGATATCCTGGGTACACGAAATCATGCGGATGACCATCATCACCTTCAAACTATAATTTTGAAACGACAACCTGTCCGACCGAATTGTGATAGTATGGATTTTTTCCCCAATCGTAAACATTCAATAATGTATACAAGTTTTCCCAAAAAAGGTAATGAATTTCAAACGTAAGAAATATTATTAAATGTATGTTTAGCCTGACAGAGTTTGCATTCGCCAACGCCAACGCACCGCTATGCGCCACTCCGTTTACGATTTTAGAAATGGGCAATGTTACAAATAAAACAAGGCAAGGCATTCGACTGACTTTTTTAGACAGCAGTCAAAATGTTCTCATCAAGGGTTCCAGTTAAATTTCCGTGGTTTCAGATATTGACAAGAACTTAAAGGGCCAACAATAGTATTAATTTTTCCGAAGCAAATATTTCAACGGATACTAAAGTAAGTAAGTAGTAATAGAAAATAACAAAAGTTCGAAACATGAACTACACTATAGCAAGCGTAGCACAAAATGCGAAAGGTTTACATTCGTATTATTGCATCTCAATCCTTTCATGTATAATGTGCATGTGGTACTTGAAAAATAGATTGCAGAGCTTATAGTGCAGAAAAAAGTTATTGATAGTAGGCATTATGTTGCAACGATTTCTTGTTCTTCTGACTGAAGCAAAGGAAATTGAGACAAACCACATCATGCTTGCTTTGCTATCTACTTTCTCTGCTCTACTCGATTAATAATAAAGTGCCGTAGTACCATGTCGTCGAATCCTCTTCGCAATTCAATATTTCTCATCCTTGTATCCCAATTATACAAAACCTTGTGTAAAATGAATGAGCATAAGCCCGAGAAAGGCTTCCGCTTTCCTTTACTCGAAAGTGAAAGTATCAAATGTATGTCTTTGCCATCCTACTCTGAGTAACAATTTGAAGTAACACAATTACATTCAAGTCAGAATGAATGAAACGCAAATATTCTTCATCTCTGTGAGGTGTGAGGAAAATATGTATAAAAGTAATATGGCTTGGTGAACAATATCCAACTTACAAAAATATATAAAATAAGATTCACGGAAGAAGTCAAGAAGAGAATAGTTAATTAGGTTATAACAAGTTCAATGTTATCAAAAACAGTAGTTACAGCAGCTTGGCAAAGCGGACGCCACGATTGGTGACGATTAAACTCAAACAACGGAAATGTGAAATGCATATGATTCGAATATTTAATCAATCATAAAATCCAATTTCAGTTCGTAATTCAAGGCATTTTGTAAACTTTACAATTTCTTTCATGACAATGCATAACCATTTTGAACCTGTCAGGTTTCCGTTCTTTTACGAGACATTAAAAAAAGGTTTCTCCATTCTCTGTATGCAAAACTATAAGCTTAAATATACTGGAGCCATTGAAGAAACAAAAAAAAATTATGACACTGTCAACTGCTTAAAGTAGAATTTACAAAAATAGTTTGCCCTATGTACATCTAAATGGACTGTATATCCCATGTGCTTGCAGTAAAATTTCATGCAAGTAAAATCAGAATCAGGGAATGAGCATACTTTTATTTTTTTGTCATCGTCACACCATACCATCCAGCAAATAACAAAACTGTATAAGCATTGTTATAACAAATCACTAATGTGCTGTGCTATAATAATGATGAAAGACCTACATGAATTTTATATTTTTATATCTTTCCTTCAAACGAGTCAAAGTTTTAATTCTAATGAATTTATCATTTATGCAATACTTCACCGTTCGAATAGCTACTATAATGCATGCAATCCTTAATATTTAAAGCATTCAATCAGACCTAATTATTTGGGGATTTTAAATTCAGGACAGAATAAGAAAAGTTGGACATTACCTCCATCTGGATCTTCATCGTTCCAAGGCGCCATGTACTCCATACTTGATACTACTGATGAAATATAACGTAATCACAGGTAGAGAGTAAATTCTTCGTTAATTCTTTACACCAACCAACGAGCGAAAAGTAGGTGGAAGAAGACGCGATCTTCGCGTTCACGAAGAATGGCAAGAGTTGTCAACCTCTTCGGCATAAAAGACACTGGTGAGCACTGACTGATGAAATATTGTGTTCAAAATAAAGCTAATTCTCTCAGTCAAGAGTTGAAATATTATGTATCGTAAAATGTTGAGGTAGTCTGTTTGAGTAATTGAAAACAAAAAAAAAACAATAATGGAGTGTCAGTTGTCAACTAATATGGAAAGACAATGATAATCATCAACAATGCCACGTCGGACTAGAAATAACATTGTGTTTTGTCATGTAGTAGTCATCTGTTCTAGGCTGTAGTAGTGGTTTTGGTGGTGTTATTTTTCAACCGTCGCCCATCTGAACAGAATGTGGGGATGACTAATTATTATTTTCCTTGTTGGTAATTCCAAGAGGAGGTTGGTAATTATGTCCAGGACCGCTGCTGCTAACTGCTCCGCGTTGCTCATTTAGATTGTTGTGGCTTTGACAAAAAAAATAAACTGATGATTGTCCACAGCTCGAAAGACTGACCTATCAACGGTCAATATTAACTTGAAACTCCAACTCTGTCATTCAACCTCAACTCAACGTTGAAAATGTTTGTGTTTGACACACCACCACCCACCGTTCTTCCTCTGTGTGTTTTTTTAAGTCTTAATCTTGAGTTTAAACTAGATCAATCCAAATCAAAAGAGTTGAAACTCAATCTTATTTTTTCGATGTTCACACGACCTTTCCAATTTCAACAATGTTGACATGCTGCTTGTTGTGAAGAATGCACGGATGGCACATGCTGATATCACCTGAAAAGAGTTAAAGGCATCAAATCAATTTTATAAGTTTGCACTAGTGACAAGCTTTTCAGATTGGATCTCTTGTCTTCATTGGCAGTAACTAATCAATTAAATTAAATGGATTTTTATACATTCTCTCAGCTATTCTGTGAGGCATGATCATGATAGGATGTACTGTAATACTTGGTCTTGATTGAACAACCATTAAATACGTTTAAATAAACTTGTAAGATGTATTTAGTCAGATACCTTTTCATTCATTCATATTATAACAAAGGAAGAATTTAGTGAATGTAAGCACAAGAACAAATATATGGGAATTGCGTTGATACTTTGTACATAATCTTCTTATGCATACAATACATATATATATGTCACATTTGATTTCTTGTTGAAACTTTAGATGAACTTGAAATTGTATATTATTACTTTCATGAAAATTCATACCAGAGAATGCGTAAGGTCAAAAGATTCCAAGGGTTTGAGTATTTCTTCGAAACTAAAGGGATCTTTAGTAATTAGGCCAAGTGATCCTTTATAGGGCGCCACACCAGACCACGACCACACTGCAACTGTACAAGAAGTGACTAGCTACATAAAAATGTACAAGATCACTACACTACAGTTTTTCTTTATCTATATCTATTTGACGAGCCTAAAAACTAAACAGAGAGAAACGACAAATTATGTGTCTACTAACTAACTCGTAAAGTTTATTATTACTCTTATTTATATTTGATTTTTTTGTTAAGAAGTCATTCAAGTGCTACGCTACGCAGGTAGCTCAAGCTCTCAAGAAAAAATATATAGTAGTAGTAGTAAGTAGTAATAGTAGTAGAGGAATAGCACTTCACTTAATAAGATATTAGATATTCTTCATTTCATTTCTCTCTATGAACTATGAAATGTACCTTATGAACATTCCGTTCCGTTCATATCAATGTACTTAAGTTACTTCATTCTTCTTTTCTATATTATTGTTATATACCGATGAAAGCCAGGCTCGCCAATTGATATATGTAGGCATAAAGCTGCTGTGTCCCTACTACTACACCCTATATACTATTATATATCGTTACATTACGTTTCATACAAGTTGTTGTAGGTGTAATAAATATGTGAATAAAGTAAGAAAATATGTAGGTACATACCATCCCATGTTACACAAAGAGAGGTCTTCTAGTATCCCCAAACTTCTTTTTTGGCTTGACGGCTTTTGTAGCTTTAGCTTTGTGTATGGTTTCAATTCAAGTTTGATAGTTTTTTTTGGGATACCCAAATATTATCCTCAGTATTCTCTGTCTTCTCTCACTCACGATCAGTTTCTTGTGGGAAGTACCATAAAAATGACGAGACTGCGTCTTTGCTGCGTCTCTTCCCATTACTTTGTTGTCTTATATGCTTACTTAACCATTTGCAACACTGTATAATACATAAACAAGTGCTTTTTTAAGGTTTAGGTACATACATTACAAAGACAATCTGCATATCAACAGCAGCACACTCTTCGGCATCCGCACAATGCACAAGTTTTTTGGCTTGGCTTGCCCTCCTATGTATTTCCAAAGGCATCTCTCTCTCCCTATGTGTCTTCATGTGCCGAAGCACTAGAATCTTACGGATTCTGTAAAGTTGCGTATATTTATATATATAGTTATGGTGTGCCTCCAAAAAATATTCAGAGTGTGAATATATATATATACCAACAAGCATTCATAGTAGTGATGCCCTGTTTTGTGTTATGTTTTGAGTAGAGCATCATGATGCTCACTTGTACATATCAACATTTATCCAATCCGACCTTCTTTCCTTTCGTTTGTATGCTTTCCTCTCTTAGTTTTCAACTCATATATATTTGTAAGGCAATCATTGGGACTATGGACGATGAAGGAATTCCGAGGAGGAGGGAGAGACTTTTGTCGTGGAAAAGAGCTAGAGAGAGCACTCCTCGCAAGCTTGGAGCTTTTTCAGTATCATCTCATTACATGAAATTCTATGTACTCCGCTGTCTCTCCCTTGTATAATATTTTATTTACGAGCAAGGAGCATAAATGGCATGAGGAGTAGCATCATCATCCAACATAATCCAATACAATTGCTGGTTTGTGCCCATGGAAAGACGATAAAAAAAGATATGCGGTGGTCGGTCGGCTACTACTACCACTACTTTTAGGAATGGAAAAAGCATTAAAACGAGTAGAGAAGATGTGAACCCAAAACAGGAATGTGGCATGGTATTGGCACCGTCATCATCGTCAGTGTACAGGCGTCGGTAACATCACATCGCCGTTCCTTATAGAGGGATGTTAAAGTAGTAGTAGTGGCCCCTAAAAAAGAGTGAGCAGACATGGGGAAAATGAAGATGTTTTTTGTTCGTTACTTACATGGTAGCATACTGCATCAATAAGAGGAAAACGGAGCAAAGGCAGCGGAAGACATATGTATGTAATATTCATGGGATATGGCAAAATATTCTAAAGGCATACAAATGAGCAATGTAATAATTCCTCCATATATGAAGCTCTCCCTTCTCCATAAAGCCCTCTGAAATGAAGGGAAATAAGGGAAAATCGGAGGATGAATGAGTAATGCCAAACAAGAGTGATAGGGAATATGTACCAAACAAAAATCTCATATATTATGCACAACATTCAGTTTCCATTTTGTTACATGTGCCACATTCATACATTTTAACTATATTTCTTGCTACAGACACTTTATTATATGTGTATTATTCACTATACTACTCTTTTGACAACAAATGTTAACAAGAGAACAGGATTTTTTTTATGAATGATGATGCTTTCGTTGGACTTGTACATTCATTCATATGGTATGAATATTTGGGGTGTGTGCATCGTAGAATGTAGTATATGCAAGACATTAAATATTACGCATAAACTATATATATCTATACTAACGGGATCCTTATGGCTCGATGAAAAACCAAAAAAAACACAAGCTGTATCTCGTGAGTAAAGACAGTTTTTTTAAAAAAAAAACATCATATATAGTAGCTTAAATCAAACTGAATTTGTCTTGAAGAGTATGCTTGCTTTGCCTTATTTTGTGTATTTAATCATGTTGCTTCAACAAAGGATTTTGGTGATTTGCATTAGTTTTATTGAAAACAATAATTTCATGTAAAGTTTTCTCCTCCAGCTTCGCCCCAGTTGTGGTTGTTTGGATATAGAAATGAGTTTATACACACACACAAATTGATGTAATTTGTATTTTCTCCATTTCATCGTCAGCATCAATGACTGCATAGTCGATGAATATTAAATTTGTCAAAGGAAATCGATAAGAAGGCATTATTATGCAATGCAATCCTCTTGTCTGCCTGAAATGAAGGTAGCAAAACGCATCTATACATTATTTTATGAGATCAATATAACATGAGGGTGTGCGAGGGTAAATACACAAAATGCAGCGGTAGGGAAAACATGACTCAAGAGAAATCCCAATGATTTCCATCAAAAATTAAGACCAATACACACTTTCTACGGTTTCCGTCTGTTGTTTGTAACACAATCGCTTTTTTACTTTGTTTTAATATCAGTTTCAAACTGCTAAATTGTTTTCGTTTTTTCTTTCGCTCTCTTTCCACCCTTTATCATAACTTATATCTTCCGTGTCTGGTCCATACAGTTAACAGTTTTACAATTCACATTCATTTGCCATCCCAATATTATTACAGTTGAAGGAAAAACCTGTCATTCTCTTTACAGGTTATATGTATATAGTTATTTTCTTTGGTACTACTTTTCAATTTCACATTTCATGTGGCGTAAATATAATGTAAATACATAATATATTTATAGTTAACTGATGTCACACTAAAGTCAAATCCTATTATTGTTTTTGCTTACAATATAGATTTTTAATAAGATTAGGCATTCAGGACAAAAATATTTTCATTTAATTAAATAGTGCGAGCTAAAGCAATTTTGATATTCAATTTGTTACAATTTGACGATAAGTCTACTGCGAGAGAAGATATATGTATGTATATGGTACGTTCATCGGTTCATTTGAAGATTTAATTTGTGGACAAAACTGCACACTTTTAACTGCCTGCAGATATTAAATATTATCAATTGTAGTTCCGATGATGGGCGGGTCTCTTGTCGTAAAATATAAGGATACACTGATTCATTCATATATATATTGACTCGGTCAAGTCTGAAATTACTGTCTGCATTATGAAATTGTCTGTTAGTTTGTCTTTGGTAAAAGAAATGAAATTGTTAATGAGCTCAACATGACCCAGTTTCCACCGATTTATAATAATGGTACTCTGCCAACACTCTTCAATGCAGTTTGTATTAAATTCAATAATATTGTTTTGATGCCTGATGCACATTTCCAGCAAGTTGATTATACAGGTGTAATATTTAATGTTTAACTCATATGATAGTGGTTTGACGAATGTATGGTAGAAAAGTCTTGCTGTTTAATCATATCGCACTTCTTGTTGACCAGCGTAAATAGTTCAAAGCCTTCTTACTTTCTTGAAGCTGCAAGAAAGCATCATTGAATTTGCTGCACTTGTGGTATTAGCACACTGAACAATAACAAACTTAAATTAAGAAAATTACTCAGGTAAAAGGTGAACAACTATAACTTTGAAGGACTACTATGTGTCATATAAAGTCAATTTGTTTTCGATGGGTTGTCGGCACAAAGGACAATTTTCAAGTTGATCTGCACAATTTGAACAAAACCCACTGCAAGCAAAATTAATAGAAATTTTTAATCGTTGCACCCAGGTAGGTATGGCTTGCGAATTTCAAAAAGATTGTATTAATTTTAAAGTTACTTACCAATGCTCACATGGCAAGAGTCGAACATTTGCAACGTGGTCGAAGCACAATGTACAAGAGTTTTCTTTTACGCTTACTTTTCTTAAATATTCCATTTTGAGATGTCTGAAAACAGTAAAACGCTAGTACAAACAAAGTACTGATATTGCTAATAATGCAAGGAAAGGGGTATGAAGTAAATTTAATTTATATACCTAGGCAGTACTACCCTACATTCGTCTCCAAGCTTGGCATACTGATTAAAATTTCGGTAACTTTTATCACTAGGAGGATACTTGAAGGGTTGGTTTGGATTTCCGAAATTGAACCCACATTGTTGGAATGACATAAAGCTACCGGCAGCGAAAAATCCTGACCTTAAACAATGAATAATATAGAAAATCAGTTGTGAAAAAATCAAAAAAAGTTCTAGATATCAGTTTGTGAAACAATTTGCAGAGCTCTTACTTGGTGTGTTTAAATACATCCGTATGGCTTTTTATGATGACTCCGTTGAGGAAGAAAATAATTTCACACTTTTCCAAATCAAGACATGTACCTAGGGTATCTCCGGGTCGCCAGCAAGGCACATGATTCATTGGCAAACTTTGAGCCGCATGCCACATTACTTGACGACAACCGTCATATGCTACTGAAAACTCGTCGTCCCCAATTCCATATCCCTCCTAAAGAAACATAATGTATCATTTCCAATTACATTGTTCTATTCTATTCAGCTACCATCTCTCTGTAACGTTTCGGAGAAAAATTTGGTTTATCATATATAGTTTACATACGTGATTAAGAAATTTGCTCGCTTTAGTAGCCCAGCCGATTTGCATCACACCTTCAGTTACTATTGTCACTTCATAATACCATTTGCCTGAGTCTACTTGAAAGGTGCTCCGAACACTTTCAAAGGACGACGCATCACATCTAGCCTACAAATATTATATAAACTTTAGTTTCATATTTCATCACAACGCTAATCACACATGGTGGAAGTATGGTACATACCTCAAGTCCATTAGGAGCAATTTTTAAATACTCGCTAACATCATAACTATTAAGAATTACATTGATGCCTGAGTTGTCTACGAGCTCATACCCAAAGGGTCGTCCAGGAATTAAAACTGCGCATGGGAACAGAACGTTATTTTACATTTACTTTTTTCAGTGGCTTTCTCAAACGCAGAGAGATTTTATATAGAAAACTTACAGACATTGTCTAGCGCCCACTTGGCACAAAATCCAACTTGACGATGCTCGTTATTTTCAGAGTTAGCTCGCTGCTCCAATTTTACCAAAGGATTCTCATTTCCGTGAGATTGAAGAATCTTCATTATGGCAGTCTTATTCTCGCCTACAAGTATACAATTTACGCATCCCAATTATTCATAAATACTTCGTAAAATATTCTTAAAAAACAAATTGGAACAAATCCTTACTTGTTTGAGCAAATTTCTCGAGAGCTATGATCGTGTACAAGATTACCGAAGGACTCGTTTGTTCACTCTGAAACGAAATATATGAATTGTTTTTTAAAAAAATGTTTTCATGGCTGATAAATTTTGGTGTCTGTAGGCTTTGATTTTATAACCATAAAAGTATACCAAATGTGTGAAGAGATACGTCATAACTTCTTCATTGAGAAGAATGGTACTATTTTGGCCAGCTAATTTCTCTGCTAGACATCCAAGCACAATGGATGTGTTTCTTTTTCGTCTTGTATCGTGTTTCTCGAAATCTTTCAGTTCCAAATGGCGACTGAGTTGCATGGCGTTTTCCTGGAATGATAAAAAGTTATAAAACTACATGAAGCAAAACAGCAATAATTTAATCCAAAACAGATTTTCATTGATTTCTTAGAAAGCAAAAAGTACCTTCGTAGGTAGCGGACAATCGTCTAGTAGTAATGCTATAATATTTAAACAAATTTTTGTATTAAATTTGGTGGAGAAATAAAAATAATAGTAGTAATCATTGAGCATTACATATCACAGCAGGGCCCAGTGGATCTTGCATAGGAATACAATTAACAAGAGATATGACTACCATAGGCCAGCCATCCTCTAATTCAGCTATCCTATGAAGTTTCACCATTGATGCTGGGGCTTCCGCATCACTATATCCAAATCAAAATTTTTATTAAAAACAAAATCTAACTAGCTAGTAGATGGTTCTATGTATCATAAGCACTTGAACATTTTCGTATGAACTGACTTGCCAACAAGCGTCCTTAAAACTTTCAACGTCTCCAGCACATAGTGATTTACAACTTCTGGAGAAAATGAGAGAAGAAAAGTGGCATCTGAGAGATTGCTTATGCTCCTATTATGTGGAGATCCTGAGCCATCCCTTAGACCGGCACCTGATGTCGCCATATTTCCAGGTGCACCATGATGTGAAGGTCCAAACATGGAACCGCCACTACCAGAACGTTTGCCCCACCGGAAGCAACAAGGACAGCTGGAATTGACAGTGGAACAACACTGGAGTCCCCGGGATTCTCTGTCTTCATCTTTGCACAGACAAAGACCCATCATCACGGGCTTTCTCCTTCTTTGTTACCTTTGCAAACTAGTAAGCGGCTGCTTCCACTTGGTTATTAAATAATTGTTAGGCAGTATATAATTCATAAGACAGAAGACTAATTATTATTATTTTTATTAGCACCAAATATTGTCAGTTTTTCAAAGGCGTTTCCCTTGCTATCGGCTCCTCGTTTACTTGTCTTTTTACTCAATTTTGTACTTAAAAAAGGTCCAAGTTACGTAGAAAATATAACGTTAAACAAATGAAAGATGCATATATGTTGAGTGGGGTTCCTCAGTGAGTAAACCTCATTATAATTTCTGTTGAAGTCAACTTAAATTGTAGACAAATCAATGAGACATGAACTTTTCCTCCTCACATTATTATTACATATTATGTGCATATGAGTTCCATGAATTGGTTTGGCACAAAAACACTGCAAGACATTATCACTCAAAACGACTGCACCAACACCCACATCCGGAATGTTTTTTTATGTGCTGAAAACAATGTTGTCCACATTGCAACTGACGATCCATTATTGGATCATTCAAGTGCAACAAAGGAAAGTCCTCTTGGTATCAATTTTTCTCTTTATTCACTTCAAGTTAAAAACTTGATATGATGATACTCTTACAACCTCCCATGTTTATTCTACACCTGTGTGTAATAAACTTTGAAATTTCATTTCTATTTCGATCCAGCAAAATCAATCCTGGAAAAATATATTGATTAATTTCCCATACGGGCTGGTTTTATTTTTGTATTTGACGATTCTCATACAGTGGCTCTTTTGCCATTCCTTTTAATGATAGTGTGATGATAATGATATTAATGACGGTGGATGAGAAGGAAGGATAGTTGTTGTACATGCTGCAATTTTTGTGCAATTAAACCCATAAAATTGTTTTGCTTAGTTTGAGAACAGAGAAGCCGTAAGCACAATAATCAGGATCACATCATCATCACAGAGAATATATGAATTGAATGAGTAAGCATGCATGCAAAACCAAATGTCTCGCTATCAAAGAAAGAGAGAGAGAGAGAGAGCACACGACACATATATAGCATATATCTTGAGTAGAACGCGTATATATCGTAGAGTTTTATTTTTTTGTACACACATGAATCAAAAAGTGATATTTATACTTGACTCTGACTCTTCGTCAATACATTTTCAGTAAACTACATAGACAAACCAGAAGCATGCATATATGAGCAAAAGGAAACAAGGTTCAGGTCTGGTTCTCCTGTTTATCTATCACCTTTACAAACACACTGCTCAACTCAAATAATACTCGCATCCAAATCTCACGGTCAGCTGTCGTATATGTGTGCAAAATGCCATATATATACATTAGTACATAGTACATGTAGTCCATATCATCATATATTACTTTTACTTGGTATTTTTCTTGATACAGAAAAACATTCAGTGCAATAGTGGATTGGATCATATACATATGCACGTCAGTCAGTTCCTTTTTGCGCACGTAAAATACATACGTCCTTTATGCATCCATCTCATCTCTTTAAAATGCTCAAGCATTGCTAACACTTTGTTATAATGAGATTCTTTCTGTTCCTTGTTGGAATTGCAACATATTCTTTTTTATGCTCAACTTAACTCAGAACACTTTTTTACTATAATATAGTATGGCTACCACATGCTAAGTCATAGTAGTATATAGTATAGTTGTGTAAATTTTCATTCATTTCAACTCCTTCTTGGCTCCCCTTTGTTTAAGCCTCCATGCAATCTATTGCGTTTGGCAATGAAACTGCAACAAAGGGGGCTATATCTTTAGGTCTAGTATATAATTCTTCAGGATATATCCGAATGTGATATAGATGAACTTTAAAAAGAAAACCTTTTATGTCTAGGTTATGGAACATAAATGAGCACTAATCGTAGGCATTTGTCTCGTGATGCGAACATGCAATTTTGCGTAAATCTATACTCATGTATTATTATTACGTGCTATCATATATATATGCTCTTATCTATGCATATCAAAGAACCTCGAAAGTTCCTTTGTTTGTTTCTATCAAGGTAAACAAAGCACGACAGCTATCAAAAACACTATTTTATACATGAGCGTGTAGACAAGTATTGCACTATAAAACTACCCGCACGCACACACAGTGCTAATCAACTGCAGTAAAAGCCGGCTGTAACTTTTTATTTGCATTCCACATAACCAAACCTTCAGCATGGAAATTAGAAGGACTAAAACTAAATCTAGTTTATTTCTTCATCGTATACCAAAAGTGAGTGCATGCATCATGCATGTTGGACTCGAGATTGCTGGTAAGCAAAGCATATACATAAAAACAAATTTTTCATCGGAATTGCTGCAAATCTGAGTAATACTAGAAAGTAGATTTTTGCTTAAAATCAGAGCAAGTCTCATGAATATAAATAGTGACATTAAAAATTTGTCCAGGAACGGTGGATGAAAGGAAATCTTGGCATTCGTGCATGTTTCTTTGAAATGTACTCCAATATCCAACAGCCACTTCATCGGAGCGAAGGATGAGACAAGCAATCGATCGGTCGTCTAGAGAGGCTCTCTTTCATTCTTGACGAAGTCATGGTCGGTGGTCTGGTCGGTTAGTAGCTAGCAAAGCATAGCAGCATGTCGTGAATCGTGACTGTGGATGGATGGGTATAATGCGAGAGAAAGCTGGAGAGAAAAGCATCATATGTACATGTGTGCTATTGCGACTGTGCTTTAGAATGTGCAAGTATCTTTCTTTTTTAGTTTCTTGGAGAAATCTCTGCTCTTCTCCATGTACCACTCTCCACAAATTCAATGGAGCCACTCAGCAATATTTTGATCCGCACGACACGTATCACTTCACATATTCACACTTTCACTTTTCTTCATCCTTCAACATATAATCCTTTTTTATTTATCATTCTGTTTGTTTGGAAAACAACTAGATGAACGAGTACATCCGACTTTCATCATAAAAATACAGAATGTGATAAAAATGCGAAAGTTTCAAGATATTTTGCAATCGTAAAGTACAAAGTAATGAGTAAAATTCTAGGCTAAATTCTTGTCGCAGTGGACAATGCCAAATAAATGGAGAAAAAAGTAGAATGACAAAAGTAGATGGAGAATGAAAAGAGACGCAAAAGGGAAAGGAGTGTTTAATCGTTTCAAATTGATTGGAAGCGTTCTCAAGTTAGCCTGTACGGAACGTAAACGTTATCCAATATATCAATAATGACATCTTCAAGTGGACATGGAGGTGCGTCTGCATCTTCATCAGGAGGCTTCACAACCACCACGTTGAGTATGGAAAACTGCTCCATCGCTGCAGCTACTAGTTTGTGTGAACTGGCCAACAGCGTCAAGGTACATAAGCATAAAAATAAGATAAGTATACGTATATCTGCATAATTATATTATATAATATTAAGGTAATATATTAGTTGCTAATACTGTGCAAATTTCATTTGAACTAGGAACGACATGGAATGTGGATATTTGGAGAGACAGAGTCAAAGCGGAGAGTAATCGTGATTGAAAAAAAGAATGGTTCTTATGGGTTCACTCTTCAGGTGAGTTTGTTTGCATTTGGAATGCTACCTGTTTAAGTGCGTGCATTACAAACTCTAGCTCTACTTCATACAGTTTCCTGTCGAACAAAACAGAAAAATTCTTTGGAACATGACCTGCAACATAACGCGCATGTATATATTATTTAGGTCTACTAACAAAGTTTATATCTGATGCACATGTCTTGTGAACGGTTCTCATTATATTTGACGCTCGTAGATTATTACATGGCATAAACGTTATGTATCTCAAGTTGATTTCAAATTTATTTTCTCCCATCCCAAATTGTATTATGTTCATACATTTGCATAACATATATAGGCACTTATACACATCGATCTATTAATAGTTTGCCTGATGAAGATTTTTTTGGCATCATATCATACATTCATTTCTTCTCTTTTCCTTATCTTCTCATGAGATCTCATCATCATCAACACGAAAAACGATCACAGTTCTCCACGGTTGTCTGCCTTAATTTGCTAGGATCGTATCATTCAATATTCAGCGTGTCATGCTCTTCTAATCCCTCATGTTTTTCGTATATCACTTTATAACTTGTAGCTCAAAATGGGAAGCTATCATCTAAACTGCTTCTTTTCTTGTTTCTCTTTTTTTATAAAGACAGACATCCTTACATATTATGTAGATATATAAAGAAACGCAATAATAAAAACGTGAAGTTTTTTACAAGTAAATACACTATATACGGCTTAAGATCAGGTATGAATGCTATTTGTGTCCTGCCTGCGTGACTTGTGAGAAGAATGTGAAAGAGGATGTGAGCATGGAGCGTTTGGAGAGAGAAAAAAACGGGAAATGCCACGGGGAACAATTTTCTCTCTCCAACAACATCTTTTTGCAATCCTCGTACAATCGACATATTGATCCATGGCCGTACATTAGGCTCATCTGTGTGGCTCAGATATGAAAGACGTTGTGTTTTAAATTTAAAGTTTTAAAAGATTTTCCAGCACATTTTGATCCAGTATTTTTAATGGTGGATTATTATTACGAGCTTGCTCTAACTGTTGGTGTTGATGTGCAGAGTTACGGCGTTCGCTACAAGCACGGCAACCGGGAAACAGACTTTATCACTTACGTGAACGCTGTTGAGAAGGACGGGGCTGCATATGCGGCAGGACTTCGAGAAGGTAAAACAAGATTAAGATTAGATTCTAATTGGAAGTGAAAATTAAATTTTATGTGTATATTTATCTAGGAGACGTAATTTTGTCAATAAATGGTCAAAACATGGCAAGAGTTGAACACAAGTCTCTCGTGAGTATATTATTTGTATGGTATAGTCAGGTTTATTCACGTGACGATGGGCATAATAACTTGTTACAAACAAAATTGTTTTCATGAACAGGTCAGTTACATTCGCAAATGCCCTATGCATCTGAAGATGGTCGTAGTATCAGATGAGCGAGCAAGAAAGGTTTGAAATGATTGTCATTGCTTTATTATAACAACACGATATCAAAATGTAATGGCTCAACCATACATACTATATATGTGTATATGTATGTACAGGTGGAACTTCACATGCGATATGTACACCTTCAAAAAAAATTGCAAGACAAAATGCGAGAGCTGGAAGAGTTGCAACGGCAAGAGCATGACATTCTATCAGGAGACAGTGAATTACTGCGACGAAGCAGTAGTCCCAGTCCACTGGGCGGTCCTTGTATTGCGGCAGCTGCCAAAGTGTGTTGTTTTTGTCCACCCTCCAAGGCTGAGAAACTAGAGGCCAAAGAAAAATCAAAATCCATGGGATCTGCCGTTTCCGACAGACTGATGCGCAGTAAGGAAAATTTACTTTATTACGACTGTTATCGTAAAAGCCAAAGCAGCCGAGAGCTGCACAAAGAGCAAGGTTCAAGTTACGGAAAACTTTCCAGTCCAACACAGAAAGCTTCGAGTGGAGGCGACATAATTACAATGACCTCTGCCAATAGCCATTCTGGTTCCTCAAACTCTATGACTAAAGTCAATAATCCTCCCACACTACAACAACAACAACAACCTCCATTACCACCACAACATCGTCCAAATTTTTATCAAGCGGGCGGAGGTGGACTAATTCCTACAAATTCTTCTGGAAATGCGCCAAATTATACTTTATCTTCACCACAACCTCAACAGCACAACAATAGTTCCTCGGCAAGTGGAGCCCCCAGTGGCTACGTTTCAGATAACGCACAAAAGCATGGTCCCTCTCCAAAACCAAAATCTTGGGATAATTTAATAGGAACCAAATCCTTTGGTGGATATGGATTTGGGTTCGGCTATGGATACTTTCCACAACGAAGCGCAGGGGCGGAAGAAAGTCATTACCACTTTACTCATCCTCATCATCACAACCATCATACTCATTGTAGCAACCATGTTCATTCCAATTACTACTACAAACTTAAATCCCAAAACCCAGGAGGACCTGGTGCTCCACCGTCGGGTGGCAACATTTCCTATCGTGGAAATGAAGGAGCATCTGCTTGTACATCGTCTCATCATCGCTACCATGCGTATCCCACGAAAGGGCCAGGGGGAAGATCCCACTTTACCTCACCAATACCACCACCTTCATTAAACGATAGCTTGGGAACCAATAGCAGGACCCTGCCAATGTTAAAAACTTCAGCTTCAAGAACGTCAGAGAGTAGCAGTGGGATATCTCCAAAAATGGAGAAAACTCTATCAGACTCCAGCTTGAATAGTGAGCATCATAAGGATTTCCCTAAAGCAATGAGCTACTTTCGAGCAAGTGAAAATGAGGATGCTCACTATTCAAGCGAGGATGAGTATGATCAGTATGGAACCGAGTCGAGTTATGAGGGAAAGCGAATATTTGTCTAGTCAGACATAGCTAGTCTTCCTATATGTGCGCAGTATATTAAAAATAATTTTATCATGAACATAATACTCATGTTTTACATGCATAATGTCTAGCCTTCATATTACGTGTGCAAAATTTTGTTACTTGAAATAAATGATAACTACATATAATACATCAAGTTCATTAATATCAAATCATAAACCCAATCCAGCCTTTATACAGTCAAATAGATATAGTTGCGTGTAAGACGGATAATTATTAAAATATTTGCGATCGATTACCAAGAATTTCATATTCGCAGTCCATATGTCGAATATAGAGTAAAATCAGTGCAAGTCAAAAGTGTAGACTCATCAGACAATGAGTATGGTTTCCAGATCGCGCATTTCAATCTTTGAGACCGCTTACCTCCCAGTCGAGTCGTTTGGGGGAAATGGACAAAGAATGAGAAAGGGATATTACCAATTTTTTTCCTATTATATTCAGAATTTTTTAATTGCTTTTCGAGACATGGTTCATTAAATAGCACTACGCTTCCCAAAAGTATAATACGTACAGTTTAATTGATTTTTAACAAATTAAGGACAGTTAGCAAAATTAGTATTATTGGGTCGGATCACTCCGTTGTTGTAAGAATCCTGAAAGCTCCAGTCTGTCCATCCTTGTTCATTCTTATGGGCCCAGAAAAACCAGCCAGTTGCCATTTCATAAACTCCAATTTGTTGTCTGGCAATGATTGCTTTGTTGTTACAGGTGATTGGTGTAGCCAGACTCCATTCTCCAACCACAGTCCATAGTTTTTGGTTTGCTTGTCTCAATCTATCTTTATATCGACATGCGACGGTTTCATGCTCTTGACAGCTCAATTTTTTGTACTCATCTCCAAACACTTGGTACAGGTGTACATCCAGCATCACCCACCTGTAATGACTATCATCCCGGAGATAGTACCAGTTGCTTTGGTCAATAAAAGCGTCATGAACAGCAACCACAGCTATGTTGTTTACTGATCTCACTGCGTCATAAGACATGCGATAATATGCCTTTAAACGATCCAGCCTGTATTTATAATCATTGCCCCAGAGTATTGGCTCATTCAAAAGTTGGATAATGGATACTGTATCTCTCCAATCGGCTCCGTTCGCCCATGTTGCAATTTGTTTAATGACATTTGTTGCACGCAAAAGATTCTCGTCCTTATAGTAGAAATTAATGGGACCAGATTGACCGCTGTGGTCGTTTCCGTTCTGTAAAGGAAATATCTTTGTCCATCAACAAATTTAAAAGTTGTTTATTCAGCGATTGCATTATTGGCTAGCATTATATCGTACCTGAGAGCCAGGAGCTCCGTGTAGATCAATCATCACCTTCAGCCCATACTTTTTACACCATCCAACCGCTTTAACCACGTAATCCCAAGAACCACTCACCCAGGGTTCGTCTTGCTTGATATCCAGAGCCCAATAGCCCACTGGAATGCGAACGTGATTGATACCTGCATTTTTGTATCTGATAATGTCCTGCTCAGTCACCCAGCTTTCCCAATGTGATCGCAACCTTTTCCCTGCTTCCGTTTTACCTAAAGTTTGACAAAATTTGTATTCATCATCTACGTTGTTTGGTAGACCTGAAAACACGCTTGGTCTAATCCACTTTTCTAATACTAGCCATCCTCCAAGATTAACTCCCCGGACAGGTCTATCTCCAAAATTTCCGTAAGCTGATGTCCCTCTGAGCAGTTCTAACAGACAAATTACGGCAGAAAATGACAAGATATTTTTCACAACTAAACTCATTTTATAATCAAAATGTGTGCAGGCAGATCGTAAGTGATCGGAATAGGTTGCGGCTCGAAACCGGAATGAGTTAGAATTTTATAGCATCAACAACTTATATAAGTTGCTGGATCATGCAAATAGTCTTTTACTCGGTGTATTACACAAAACTTTACTTAAATTATCATCATATTTATAATACTTAACGCAACGCACATTAAACATTTTAGATACTACGTTTCAACTTTCTGAGAAATTGTACCCAATGGCTTGAATTCTGCATGCTACAACGATTAACTAAGACCACAACTCCAGAATTCACGTCAACATGTTCATATATTACATCTTCCTTCCTGGAAAATGAGATTTAAACATTGAATGAGTTGGTAATCTCATTCATGTGAACATATGTGCATTGTCACACGAACACAAATATACATAATACATCCTGTATCCTCCAATTCGATACATTCATGATTTAATAGCTATACAACAAACTTTTTTTAACTTTAAGTAATTCATGGATTATCGTACGGCCAGGGTTTTTGTCTGCTATGTCAAAACACAATGTCGTGCACCGGCTTTAACACGGAGAATGTTACATATACATACATATGGCATGACTGCACTTGTTGTTTTCGTATGAATGTTATTTTCCACTATTTTGTTGAATTATTTTTATTTTGACAGAAAATTTTGGACTACATTATGTAAACAGAACTTTGTTGGTATTTTACACCTTATAAGTTGGTTTTGTTAGGCAAAATTAACTCATGATTATTTCCTTTTTCTCATTTGACCCCACAAGAAGGCCAGTTATACTCTCCGTAATGATATAGATAAGCAATTTGAAACATTTATGTATGTGATCATTTAGATCCTTATTGACAAACAATGAAAAGCTATTACATTGTTTTCCTTTTTTCGAATGTCATTTTTTTTTTAATTTAGCGATAATTAATCTTTTGATTTCAGCATTTTTTACACCTGAAATGTTTAGAGCAAAACGTTGAGCGGTGTAATCATCAAAATTAGTTTGTTTAACACGAGTGCACATGCTTTTATTAAAGCTCGCCCCTTCCTTGAACAAGCACCTTTCCTGGATCATGACGCGTGGCGTTTTTTTCTTTTGGCTGTTTTCGTACAAATTTGGCTGCTAAAATAGTCAACCAGTACTTTACTTTCTAACCTACTATTTAACTTTCTGTCATTCATTTCTAAGAAAAACGACAAACAAGTACTTATAAAAATCATGTAAAAACGTAGAATACTTGGGAATTCCCTGTTTTGAGCGTTTTCTTATTTTCTTTTAATGAAGGTAATGTATTTCTATGAAAAGCAAACAAGTAAAATTGCGCAAGTGTCTCTGGTGGTATTTTCCCGTTGTTGTTTGTTTGAATATGCAGGCAGCTTATCAGTGCGCAAATTATAGTACCAAGAACATTTTCTAATCTTTTTTATCTACGAACCAGAGTAAAATTATTGATACCACTATGGCACTCATATCAATGTGCATCATCCTCATCGTTCTATTTCCGTTTAAAATGCAAATTCAACAATGACGTACGCACACGCTAACCAGTTACCTGTAATATAATGCATTTTTTCACTGCAACTATCAAACTAACCTTTTGTAGGTAGGTGTAACAAGCATTTGATTTACACTTAATATTACCGATTCTTTGACGTCATAATTTTCTACTTCTGCTGTACGAGAAGCCTCCTCAAATATGACGAGCAATAGGTGATGAACAGGTTATGAAAATAGGGGAAAGAAAAACTTTTTTTAGAGTTTGTAATTTCAAATGAATTCTTGATGAACATACATATAATATGTATGTATGTATGTATGTATGTATGTATGTATGCTCATGTGAGTATTCGTCTCTCAACAAAGGCACATGTAGAAAATTATGATGCTAGCAAATTTGATCTATAACAAATGATTCAG
This sequence comes from Orchesella flavescens, assembly GCA_964034955.1. Classification (NCBI taxonomy): domain Eukaryota; kingdom Metazoa; phylum Arthropoda; class Collembola; order Entomobryomorpha; family Orchesellidae; genus Orchesella; species Orchesella flavescens. Next base: position 25,074,599 of record OZ035956.1, on the reverse strand, counting down.
CCCTGAAAAGTTCTCGTTTCGCTTGCTTTAAACAGCACACGTCTTTTGTAAAAGAGAGATTCTTTTCTTTTATTCACACAATTTAATTCGCATGGTCATCAACACATTCATCATATTTCCACACATTAGCCCTCTTATTTATACAGTCCGTTAATCTGCAGGAACAATCTAGAAGCACAAAGCCATTCCGAGAATGATAGCTGACCACTACTACTTTTCATGTTGTCTTCCTTACGCTTGCCGTTACAAGAAAATAATGTTTAGTGTTGGTGGTGCAACGGAGTATAAAAGTAGACGAAAGTCCAGAAGAGAGGAACTGTCTTGAAGTGGGAGAAGAAGCGTAACGAACCGCATCAGCGTAAAGTAGCGTTCGCTCTAGATCCGGAATGCATACCTTTCCATGTGTTACTTACAATCTTCGTCATCATCAGAAACAAGTGCGATTCTGTTGACTTTTGCTGCTGTACTGCACTGGACCGGAAATTTAAATGACTTTTACGTAGATCCCCATCTCTGACTTAACTGTTTCGCTCGCGCCACCACAACAAATTTTCATTCATATTGCCAGAAACATTTTTTTCTAAACAATGACGGTATATAAGGAAGGCTTGAGCAAACAAATCATTCAATAGTTTAAAGAACAGCAAAGAGGAAACAACACTAGAACTCTACTACACAGTGATATCAGTGTACAACAACAGTTAAGTTTTATTAGAGAAAACAGACAAACAATAGAAAACATGGTGTCTACGAGGGATTTCATTCCAGTGACCTACGTTGCGATAGTTTATCTCGCTGCTGTCAGTGAATGTTTTCCATACTCGAGGTGGTATGACTATGACAACTTCCCGGCCGCCAGCCCAATTCAAGACACTGGAACGGGGATTGTTTTGGAAACGGTGAACCCGCTAAGACCATATGAACCATGGATTCTTGACTGTATTCTCTTGTCAAGAGATACAGTTGAGGAAGGAAAAAGACACCCAAGATGTCAGGCTGTCGATGAGACAAACGAGAAGGAGTATGCAAAGTTCCTCTTTCACGTTGAGCAATGGGAACAAGCTTACGCTGACCGGGCTGCAAAATGGAATTTGAGATTTCCTGAAGGCAAAGCAGAGGAAAAGTTGAAGTACGATAAACTCAAGGGGCTAGCTGATATGCACAATCTGAACCTGTAAGAAAAACGTTGCGAGCATAAAAGAAAAATCAAACTGTGAGTTGCTAAGATTTGCAGTGGTTTCATAAAAATGGGTGTATTTTAATTTAAAATGTCCAACAATTCATATCATTTTTAAACTGTTGACATTTTAGATCTACAACGGAAGCACCACCACCAATCACATGTTCAGATTGTGGTAGGAGTCTCGACAACGAACGGGAGGTTGAGTCTCGACCTGATGATGATGAAGATGATGTTGACGACGAAGTTGTAGAGGAAGCTTCCAATCGAAGATCAACAAAGCTCAAGTACTCATAAATGACTCTGAAGCAATCTAAATTTTTTACAACGTATATTATAAGGTGTGTGTGTGTGGTCACATTTTTAGTTAAGTTATATCGCACGTCAATTTTAAATCAAAATGTTCAAAGTAGCAAAATGGAATGTCCATGGAAAGGATGAGAAGGGGGCATGTGTGTTCTTTCAAGAAATTACGTTGTAAAGTTACAACTACAACTTGTAACCCTCTATTTATTCTCTAACATTAGTTCTCGCATCCGTAACATACTTACATAATAATTAGTTGTAATCAGAGACCAATCAAAACTCGTTTTGTGAGTGCGTATTAATATAATTACAAATTACTTTACAAAGAGGTGTGTCATCATAATGTTTATGTAGGTGCGTTCGCTCTCTCATTCAAGCCGCAAGCCACCGTTTTATATTTTATAATCTCGAGACAATTTATTTAAAGGGTTTGGTTGGAATTTTCAGCTAGAGATGAAGAGCTGCTTGTGTCTACGGTTTATATATTATGTAATGCTATATTTTATAGCAAATGTGTCTAGATATTCTAGAGAAAAACAATGGATTGAGTTGTACATATCAAAAGACTACATATCACTATTATATATTTTTACAATATAAAAGTAAATAAAAAGGAGTGAACTGATTACTATGAGGAGCTTCAAAATTAATCTTTTTTTATGGGTATGACGTCAGTCAGCTTTCATATCTTACGTTTTCATCATGGATATCAAGCCTCTTGTCGAACATTAATATTTTTGGAAGCGTTGTATATATACCATCACCATAATATACAATCTTTTTTTCTTCCCCTCCGGCCACCCGTTGAAAACCCTTGTAATATTTACTGCAAATATTCAAGTGTAATTTTGAGACGATTGCTTTGGCAGAGCGTTAAGTTGTGTAATTCTGTACAAAGTCGACTTTTATTGCCACTTATTTTGATCTAATTATATATGTGGGGTGCTATCAGATTTTCCCCTAATTACTCCGAAAATGCTAAATGAAGTTTTGGCTTTCGACTTGAATAAGTAGGCATTATAATCATTCATCTGCTTCCACTCAAAGAAGCATACCTTTTTCATCAAACATAATTTTTATTAAATATTCCTGTCATAATTTTTCCTCTTACATTCACTCTGGAGTAGACCTGGAACTCATTCTCATGCAAGTAGTCGAGCTATCTCATGTACCTGGAAAGTGGAAACATCTTCACGTTATTCATCAACCAAAAAATATGTATGGATGGATGATGAAGTTTTCCCATGAGTACTACTGTGCCGAATCTTTGCTACTACCTCTCTCTCATCTTTACTCCAAAACCTCTGAAACATTTTTGACTACGGGATATGCGTTCAGGCTGGATGCGTCCCATTGTAGTTGGCATTATAATATCATATTACATCGTGTAATTATCAATGGAAAGGGAAAACAGGTTCCAAAAGGATAGCGATGATACATACTCATTAAAATCATTACTTTTTTTTTATTCCACTGCTGTTGCCTTGCTCATGGTTTGTTTTGTTTTTAACGACAAATTCTCACTCCTTTTATTTTTAAAAATGTATAAAAACAGTAATACGTCTGCATATCTGCGAAATCTAACTGAAGTAGGTAACAGTGAAGAAAAAATCAAAACAAAGTGCTTTTTTATGAAGGCACAATTCTTCCAATAAATGAGTTTACCTTCATTCAATGCATTATGTCGACTCTTTCCTTTCACGTTCACCTGCAGTTTTTACCTGGAATGGAAGTTACAAGTTTGAAGCTTCAGTCATTAGAAAAATATTAGGGATGAGAGAACGAGTATACGTACGTGCACCCAAGTAAACAATATTTTTTTTGTGTAAGACAGTTAAATTTATGAGAGATTTTTAATAGTGAGATTGTTGTGGACTTCAGCCGTATTGTTTACGTTTGTGTTACATTACAACAATTGCTGATAATGTGCCTACGTGTTTGCATGCAATGACATGACCTTCTGCCAATGTTCCAAATTCCAGCATGGGAACGTAATATGTTATGTTATGCTTTAAACATTTCTGAGTATTTAGAGGTCAAAATAAGTCGAATACATATACCTTAAGGAAAGATGAAACAACTGAAAAATATTAATACGGCTGGCCCTGAATAATCAATATTTAGCCGGAGGGAGACTTCCAGAGTAAATAGTCTGAAAAAAAAATTGAATTGCATGAAAAAAAACTGGTGATGTGGTGTTTACAGGATGTTATGCGCATGGTAATGTTGAGTATTATAGTGACCAATTTATGCATACAATGATAATTCATGTTATCTTTAAATCTTTACGATGTGAATAATTTATAGAAAGTTTGGGAAATTGGGCAAATATCTCGTTAATGATAATGTACAACCGCAATGTCTAGTCTATGTAGGTATATGCATACAAATTAACCTTTAAACGTAATTTTCATTTTTTCGAATAAACAAACTTATATCCAATCCTGTATTAACTTACGTCATGAAACTAGTTTTAGAGTTTAGCTTTTCTAAAGAAATGTGTTTAGCTTCCACCATATTTTGATTGCTATCAGATAAAATAGAATACTAAATTGGTGTGCCTGACACAGAGCTGTACCCATGTGCGTGCAATGTTGTTTCTCGTGCTGATTTTCCTCCAAATTGCCCGAGTAAAGGTTATCACTTACCACATTATATGACGATGTGTCTTTAGGAACTACTGTAATTCCATTCAGTCTTTTAAAAGTCAGGAGTTCCTAATATAGTTTTGGTTTACTCGTATTAGCAAAAACCTTCAAAAATTAAGCTTTTCCGGGAAAAATCTCGAAACTCATGTACCCTCAAAAATGATTTTCGTTTTCTAAAAAATAAAATTATTGTAGTCAAAACCATATCGTTTTAACTTTAAAGATATATCTGAAATAATAGCTATGTAAAAAGGTCATGGTTCAGTTACGTAAACTCGCCATTACTCAACTTCCTCAACTTGTCATCAGTAAAAGCATAATATAGAGAATGTCGAGTCATTAAGCGATGTCCATATTATCCATAATGAGGAAAAACTGTTGTCTGTGGACCAGAAAAATTGCAGTACTTTACGAGAATAATATACATATAATAGACGTACCTGAATTTAAACTGCATTGAGTTGTTGATATTTAATTGTCTACGGTATACCATGCAATTTTCTTAAAATTAATGGTTCTATATTTTGGCATCAACTCGAATATTATTTCCAGCAGCTGCACTGCAACTAAACCATTAATTTTTATATTAGTGCACCAAAAGTACATTTAGAATGCAAATGGGATGTTCATGTAAGGAAGTCGTTTAGATTGCACTTTTCTCTTCTCCTCACGCAAAAAATCATTTGTTTATTATTATAAAGACCTTCATTAAATGAATTCAAAAAATGGGGAGTCAAGAATGAACAACATTAGTTTCTCTAAATCGTATCTATCACTCGTGATGTTTGAACATTGGTAGAAGAAGCAAATGTTTAATTAAATGAGATGTTGGTTGGAAAATACATGGGAAAATGTTGAAGAAAGAATTATGGAGTTTATATATCTTATGATGATGATATTGACCACGGTCACGGCCATCTTGAGATAAAGATTAGGAAGTGCGCACACGAATAAGAAGTTTATGTTGCAACTATAAGCAAGCAGAACAAAATGTTGTTGATGCACTTTAGTTCATTAAGCAATGCATGTGTCTCTCTTCCTCTCATTTATCTTTTGTAAACATTATCGTTGTTTTTACGACCAATGTTTTCTTTGTGAAAATCTCACAAATCAGGAAATCGATCATCTCTACAAAATCAGAGCAAAAGACTTTAATCTTTAATGTAAAACTCGTATTTTATATTTCAAAGAACTTAAAATGTCTTTAATATACTTGTAATGTCTATGTTTTCCAAAACTTGTAATATATAAAGGTATGGCTTAATCTTTTCAGGTTTAAATTTTCTTTTGAGTAGGAATGTTGAAACAAGAGGAGGCGGAGACAAGATATTTTGTCCAGTCCACAACTCTTATGTTATGTGCAATGCAAATAATCTTCCATTCGTTTTCAACTTTCTCTTATATTCAAAAATGTTTGTTACTCAAGTTGTCACTTTCTTAAAAGGCTTTCAGTATAAATACCTGAAATTATAAAACACATCATCAGTTCATTTTAATGCATCAAAGAGATACAAAGAGAAAAAGACGTTTCGACGATCTCATATCAGAAATGAAGTTGTTTAATTCGTTTAGCATTTTATTCTCAACTATTGTGTTGTGCTTGCTCATTAGCTCCGCCGAAGGGGCAATCCTTTTTCGTGGAAAATGGCACAACAAAAATTTAATGGGGCGTCCGGAGGAGCCACCACTGTTGGAGTGTGAGTCACCAGACGGAGAGCCTGGCAGAGATGAATGCAGACTATTTGACCAGAACAACGTAAGAGCTTATCGAGAGTTTATGGAGGCGGTCAAGAGGTGGCAAGTTGCATATCCGAGTAAGGCTGAACGATGGAGCGTAAAGCACAAAGAACAAACTGCAAAGGAAGAGCTAATGTTAAAGAAACTGGAGGCCTTATACATTAGTTCACATCCCCATAAAGTTGAGGTGTAAAAAGTTTACATGAAAACAAAAGTGAATTAAGTTTTAAAAACTTAGAATGCTGGCCAGTTCTAAAACAATCGGAATGGAATGATTTTTTTACACTTTTTTAGCATGTATGTGTACCAGTGTACCTCCAATAATTCAATGTTTAACCTAGCCCAACATTTTTATCTTCAGTTTTGCATTGATTCACATGCTATTTATATTCACATTAATGTACATCACATTTTTCGAATAAAATATGCTATATACATATGGCAATCATTTCTGAGAAAAGTTTAACCTTGAAAAGTTAATAACTCAAGGTGTCTTCTTTTGCTATAAAAATCATGATCAATGATGATGTTGGCAGATGGGTAAACCATGTTAGGTAAAATATTACTCATACTACACACTAATCATCACCGCATATAAATAAATATATATGTGACGAGCGGCCAAACAAGTTTTTCATTTGTCACACCATGTCACGCAATTCATTGTATAGATAAAAAATATGTATACATATAATTTTAACGTGGTGTACCAACGTAGTGGAATTCTATACAAAGACATCGTAAAAAGGGTGATTAAATTTTCAATTATCATGCAGAAATCCAATATATATTCATAAACCAAAAACGCACTAGTAGGAGCCATATATGATTTAAATTACGATTTGACAAATTACTCGAGTTACTCGTAGTGTAGTCAATCATTAGTCAATAGCTATATAGTCATTCATCTTTCATTAAATTAGATTAACAGTAAGACGGACTGACAAAAGTTCACTTAAGGAGCAGCTTGGGCTATGATGTTAATGCATTCAAACAAAACTGCAATTGTGCAGCTATTGATCATCCAGTCTTCTTCAAGAAGAGTTTGTAGTGGAAAAGCAAGTAAACAAGTTGGGTTTTCTTGAGTGTGGACTCCTGTCCCTACTCGAATCTGTACATATATTATATTTAAAGAATTTTGTCTTAATGCAACATTGTCTACTCAAGTATTAGCAACTAGCAGGCAGATTCAAAAAGATTATTACTACATATAAATACTCATGGCTATATCTATAATCCTGATAGATTCATCAACAATCAACAGAAGCATATGTCTAAGGCATTAAACTTACGTTGTCTATTATGAATCTATGCTATGGTCTACGAAGCAATCTCATTAGCATGCATCTTTGTTAAAATGACAAGTTTATTGTGTTACCACCATCCATCCACAAAACCTGATCTATTAGCATATCACTAAATGCAAACTTTATGCAAAATTCTTGGAGAATGTATTCGATTGGGTAATATAAAACTAACAATTTTTCGTATCATCTTCATCAGTATCCCTTGTTATCTGCTGCTGGAAAGACGTTTTCCCTGCATCATCATGGTTTCAAAGTCCGTTTTCCTAGTTTTGGTGGCCCTTTCCGTGATCACGGTTGCCATCCAGGCAGCAATTGTCAAGCGGGACACCAAGCCATCAGAACGTCCAGAAGCACCCTTGATGTCCGAGTGTGAAGAACCCGGCACTAATCGCGAAAACTGTTTCTCCATTGATCCAGCCAACCTTGACAATTGGAAAGTGTATCTGGAAGAGGTGACAGATTGGGAGAAGACGAATTCAGCTGCTGCTGAGGCATACAACAAAAAGAATCCTGATGCCAAGAAGAAGGATCAAGAGAAATTGGCCGAGCTGGAAAAATTAGCCAAAATTCACGAGGAATAACTTTTCAAAGTACAGTGATGTAACTAATTAACATTGGAGTGTTCAGCCTTGTATCCAGCCAGCCCGTGAAGCTGGCAATTCTTACCATCATAATATGAAAGCAATAAGTATTTTCCTGGAGCAATAAACATCCCTTTCCTTCTTTCAGCATTATATTTGTATTCGTGAAAACTCGTTTATTCTCATTTATTTTCAAGTTTGCATGAGACTCAAAGAATTAGCAATACAAAAAAAAATAGTTTTAAAATTCCAGGCGAAGCTCCGTTTTCATTTAATGATCCTCTTGGGGAGTGCCTAATTTTTGCATTAATTTATTTTGCACAACAATTATCTCACAAGCATGTCTTCATTACTGATTAAATGACCTACATTAATTTTACGAAACAGAGTAATAAGTAACCTTTCACGCTATCAAGGTAGACAGAAACTTCTGTAATCCACTTTTTTTTAAAAAAAAAACGTTTCTATTTCTCATGACAAGCATTTTACCCATTCCTAACTCTCATTTACAAGGTTTATGATGTAAGCTCAGCCAAAACAACAAATCAAAGCCATGCGGTTTTTAAGCAACACAAGACAAGTTGTCCAGAAGAAAGATAAGTTGCTTCTTCGAATGGTATTCATGTCCAAACCCATGTATCGTACATCATCCGTCTGTTCCGCTGCACGAGTTAATGAGAGATTATCATCTCTTTCTGTAAACTTCATTCTTGTAATTTGGTTGCCAGTTTGTTGTAGGTTTTCATGAACAATACATGGATACGATTCCCAGTCACCTTTTCGATATGCAAAGATTTCGATTTTTTAGTATCGAAATGTTTGCATAAAAATGAACAATACCCCAAACATTTCGATTTTTTTTACAAACATTTCGAGATAAAAAAAATCGTTATTAAACCAACTTTGAGATGATGGCGAGTCACAGGAATACATCTTAGCTAACTCAAAATTATGAATTACTTTAAGAAAAAATATCAACCTATCATATTCCTGGTTCCTATAAAAGGCAACCAAACTATAATGAAAATGTCTATTATTCTTCTTCTATCACTCTCATTTATAGCAAGGTATGCATTTAATTTCCATGCACAAGCCATTGGTAGGAACCATACAGCTAAGCTATTTCATCTCCAGCTCCAAACATAGGCAAGGAGTGAGCTACACATAATTCAAATCATCATCATTTCACAAGAGCCCAATGCTCATCACAATTCCCAATTTCCACCATTTTAGTATTTTACTTTTCTGACTATCGAAGATATCTCTTTTAACAAACACACTAAAAGTTTGGGATGAAGAAATATTTGAAAAGATTTTACATGTAATTTTTTAAAGATCTATTTTGAAAGAGGAAAAAAATCGAAATGTTTGCATTTCAAAAATCGAGATTATGGTAAATCGAACTGTTTGCATATCGAAAAGGTGACTGGACACCATGGATACATACATAATTCTTTCTGAATCTCCACGAACGTACGAACCCATTGGCATTGATCTACATCTAACCTGTTGTACGTGTGGTCCTGAAGGAAGGCTGAAGAGCAGTCTAATGCGAACTGAACTATAACCAAACATGTTACTTTGAGACTAATTCGCAGCACAAACCGGCACAGGCTCACACCAAAGGAAAAAAACATCTAACATAATGAAAGCTACACATTCCCATTACATTAACATCCATTTTCTAATAGTTATAGCCAAAAATTACTTTGTAAGAGGAACAATGAAAGTGAAGGGGTCGCCCTCAGAATTAATTGTTGGGCTACATAAACTACATAATGCCACAGATTTCTATAACATTCCACCCCACACCTATTTGAGCAAAATAATATTCATTATTGGAAACAGTGGAATTATTTTCATGTGGGCAGACACAGATAGGTATTATGTAATGATGTGGGAGTACGAGAAGATGCATTCATTCAGCCATCAACGTATATAATTCATAATTTGTATTCGTTGCACACAAACAGGAAGTGTTAATTGAATGTTAGACTGAGATAATTACACACTAATCCGTTTCTTCAGTATTCTATTGCACGTATCAAGGTCAGATATCGCTATGCTCATTGTCAGTTTACTTGCTTCTTCGTTCCTATTAAGATTTGCTTATACATATATTCTTTGCTTGATCCAAATCCACTATTAAATAATCTCTTGCCAACTGTCAAATTAAGTAACAGAGAGAGAGAGAGAGAGAGTGAGAGTGAAGAAGAAAAAATGTGCAACTTACCATAAAGATTGTTATGTATAAGAAAGAAGCAAATACCGGGACCTCCCATAAGTACCAACATCTATGAAATCCAAAGAAACACATGCGCATTCCGCACATGCACTCTGGCGTTTGAGATAAAAGTCCCCAACTTAACCACGACGTGACGTCAAATGAACAAAAATGGAAGCATGCAATGCAAATAACCATGCATTTTTCAAAAGAAGAATCTTATGACCCACAAATACTATAGCCAATGTTTTTGAAGCTGTGAGGTCTATAATGTCGTTTTAAGGGATTTCGGATGAAACTGAACCACGATTGAAATTTTGCAAATTTAACTATTTCTGCTTCCATATTTAAATGCTATAATAATGTTGTTTCCACGCATCCTTTTTCGCAGGGGGTGAATGGCAGTATGAGTTTAGAAGATTGACACCTATATACTTTTCAATAAACATGAACATGACCTGTTGACTCGGTTATGATCTATGGTTATGCATGACTGCTTTCCCGTTGCAACTTTTAAATGCCCATGCATACAAATAATTTGCATTGCCACTATCAGCTATGGATATCATCAAAACTAGTGTTAAAATATAAGATTGTAGAGGGCAGACGGCAACGATATTACATACAACCAATGTGGATGCTGATGGTTGCTGGCTAAAAGGAGTCAGAAGTCAATGGTAATTCCTAGAGACACGATAGATCTTTCTGCGACTCTCAGTCACCTTTACGAGTCATCGCAAAGGTTTATATTGTTTTTGAACTGCAGTTTGCATTTTAATGCCAATGCAGCATAATCAAGAAAGCCATAAACTGTCTTATCTTTCTTCCAGAGACAGCACGCAACCGTTCAAATGAAACAGAGAAGATTGATGTAATAAAGAAGAGAACATGAATTGCTATGAGGCTCTGATCTCTCTTTTCGTCGACAACTAAATTAATGCAATTTCAGACTAGACAGCTAACTGAGTTAGTTAAACATGACCATGGTACAGTATTTACATAACATGTCGTGGATCATGCAACGACTACTCTAATGTGTGCAAAACCATCAAACCATGCTTCCGCTCCTATGTATATATTACATTGGATGGAATTGCATTCTTGGCACCATTCCACTTTGCAAAACCCCGATATAAGCCCAACTCACAGTCAGTCACAGTGTTTCCTTCCACACATGTTATATAATACATAGCTAATCTAATGTTATGCATGAATAACTCGTCAGGAATAAGACATTCGTTGTTTGCCCCCAAAAACCTCAAAAACAAAAAGGAACGACAGCATTATTATTCTCCAGTTGAATTGCCTCGTCAAAAAATAGTTCATCCCATTTCCAGCCCAAGTTATAGCTCTATGTACGCCGTTACTTACAAAGATTTCCATTCACATTGGTGGTGAAACCTTTAAACTCCCTTACTTTCTGTAGTTTTCCCTTCCACTCATACATATAAACATTATTCAGAGTGTGATGGAGTAACAAATAGACCTGTGAATATTTCAGACGGGATATGCAACGGACATGTGCACAGCCAAAAATCGATCCTGATCCTGGCGTGCTCGGATTTTGTCTTTGCTTTCTCACTCTAAACTCACAGTGCGAACTTGCTTGCTTGCCATCATCACGACAATGTACCATATGCATATCCAACCAAATGAGTATATGCCTTATTGAGAGATATGTATAAAGATATCCAAGAATTGAAAAAGGCTTGTTGTACATAAGAAGTAAGAGCAAAAAGAGAGTAAGAATTTTTTTTGAGTCTTCTTGCTCGGTTGAGTCAAAGAAGTGTCTTTTCTTGACAGAGTTGAATACTCGGAAAGATTTCACTTTCCATCATTGCAGCATTAGCCGACTATATTGCTACACTTATTAAAAGAAAGGGAGATCTTGCAAAAATAGAACAGGAAATAGGTATTTTGAATGTACTAACAAGGAAGTTCAAGGATAGGAATATGTGCAAGATAGGTATTAGTAGCATGACAAACCTTGTGTTAACAAAATATTTTAAATTTTGAAGAGGAGCAAGGCAACACGTGCGTGGGAATATAGTAGTCGGGGATTCTGAGTCGGTGTGTGTAGCAAGTGTATTGACTGGCAGTTGTAAAAGGACAAGAATCGGAAGTTGTACATGAGGAATTTTACGTATGCGTTTAGCATGATGTAAAAAAATATTATTACTTCTTTCATGCATAATAATTATCAGTCTGGTTGCTCAGTGGTCGGTCGGTTGTGTTAAAATGTGCATTGCTGAGAAAAATAAAAGATAGCCAGATTGCATTATTCCAGTTTGTTAGTGAAAAATTGGAGAAAACACACAGATCCATCGCTCATAGTATTGTCTTTTGTGTTGCCGTGTAAAACTGTCTTGACCTTCGGCCTTCTTCTCTTTGATTTAGGAGGATATAAAACGCCCTATGCACACCCCGTGCTCCTATGCAATATAAATTAAATAAATATTATATTCACTGCGTATAATTCAGGTGTTAAATCTACATTTTTAAACCCTCTGACAGCCCCGTCTATACGATTCTCGTTGTTGTTTTGCTTTTGATCGTGGGAAAGATTACATTTATTGCAACAATTTTCATATTTCAAGCCGTATTTTTATTCTTTCCTCAATTTTTTGCGTCTTGTGAATTTTTTTACTTGTTGAACATGTGTATCAGTGAGATTACAAAGCGGTGATAGTGAGAATTTTTTAGGAAAAAAAATCCTACTCGAATTTATCATTCTGTCTGCTGCTCATCTACAGAATTTATAGTATTTAAGGGATAAATAAATACCTTAATATTCGCAACAATGGATACGGATCCAGTGCTGGAGGAAGTTATGTCTCAGTTGGGTAAGTCATGTCAAATGATTTGAAACTCAAATGAAAACAATTTATACATAAGCTGCAACTTGATCTCTGAAACATTAAATTAGTTTACAGTCATTATTACATTATTACATAAGATGCTTATATGAGTTGGAAGAAATTTGAGTGTAAACATTTTTTACTCTCGCCAAGAAAAGTCTATGTGCCTTTCGGATTTCCACAAGTCATTTTCTGCATCTATGTATATGTATGTATTTGTCAAGTCAACGTGCTGTATTGGCTGATGCTGTACTTGCATGTGTGGGTGACGCAAGAAAACCAGATTTTTCCGGTTCATCTTTCCCCTATCTGTCTCTTTCTTTCTTTTTTATCGCCGCACACTACACAATATTTTCTGCATACTCAGGGCAGTCAATATATAATTACGTACCCTTCTTTGCAATATGAATGAACTATTTATGCATATAAGCTAAAAGATGAATCTGGCGCATGTTCTTCTTGATGATTCATGAGAGTACATAAAATTACAGTCCTACTGAAAATACGCTGACACATATATATATTATACATTACGTTCAAAAATCTTATATTTCTTTTAAATATGTTATGATACAGGAGACTGGGGGACATATCAATTTCGCCAGCATCTTTACCACATCCTTGGTATAATATCCTACCATATCCTACAATATGATTATATATGAAAAACATTATGAAAAAATAAATATTGTAATTATTTATTAATTTCAGCTGCTTTATTAGCAGGCATTCATATGCTCTCGCTAACAATGATCGCCCCCACACCTCAACATAGGTCTGATTTCAAAACGAATTGCAAAATTTGCAAAAACTAATGAATGTTTTTTTCTCTTCACATTCTGATTTTAAATGCTAATGATATTGGTTTGACATCATATCATATACCACAATTTCGTACCAAAAGCATCTTTTTAAATTCCTTCCTGTCTACCTAAATTCTAATTCTAACCACTTATTCTAACGTAATAGTCACTGGCAGTAAAGTATTATTGACATTGATGACTATCTTTGTGACTCTGTGACATAAAAATAGGTGCTATGTTGATGAGCTGGATGTGAACGAAACCTCACGAACGTTTGACATAGAGTTGCTTCGGCCATACATCCCGATCAAACTTGACGGCCATTATGATAGCTGTAAGAAGTATGACCAGATCACGAATGAGACAGTTGTTTGTGGGGTCCATGATCATGTCTATGACGAAACATATCATTCACAATCCAAAGTTATCACTGTAATTATAGCATTCCAAAAAAAACTGTTATTCATCTGACATCGTTTCACTAAAAGCATGTAATATACACTGATGCTTGATTTTGTTTTAGTGGGACTTGGTATGTGACCAGCGATGGTTGAGAGCATTAATCCAAAGCTTCTACATGGGTGGCGTCCTCTTGGGAGCATTGATTTTGGGCCCATTGGCTGATAAGTAATTTTTTATTGCATGACTCAATCCTAATCATTGTCCAGTTTCTTTATGAAATGTTCAAAATTATGTTTCCATATATATTTGATTCCTAAATTTTATATTTGATACTTTCGTTTAAAACTTTAACACGCAAAGAACCTAGTTGGTTGAGCTTACGTTTAAAAGAAAGTTTTCTTTATTCTCTCCCCATTTGTTTTTTTGATGTAGGTTTGGACGAAAAACAATCTTTTATATCTCAGGCCTAATTCAGTTATGTGCCGGTCTGGCATGCGCATTTATTTCAAATTTTTATGTGTATTGTGGCATACTCCTATTGTACGGATGTTTTGGAAGCGGAGGAGCGTACGTGACCGGTTTTGTTTTGAGTAAGCGCACTATCTCTAATATTCACAGTCTACCAAATCCTATCACAATATTTAATTTGTCCTTTCTCTCACTTTCTCTCTCAATCTCTTTTTCTTCCGCATTCCGTTGGATTTGCTCTCTCATTTTTTCCATGCACTCATTCGTCTGTATTGGACAACTAATTTGAAGATATTTAGTTAGGTGCACTAATAATTCAAAATGCACAGTAAGAGTAATTGCGCTTTTGATTTTGCATGCTAATGAACACGAGATGGTTAGCTCATTTGAGGTAAATGATGACACATTTGATTTCAATTTGACTAATTCGTTCAGCCATGGAGTTGGTAGGCCCATCAAAACGAACGTTGTGTGGGACAGCATTCAGTGCTGCATTTGCGATTGGAGTAATGATGGACGCTGTTTGGGGTGCTTTGATAAAAAATGTGATGGTTCTTCAAGCAGTCTTTGCGCTGCACAGCTTAGTTCTTGTTGGACATTGGTGGTATGAACATTTAACAATTTCATAAATCATTTAAACTATATACGAAGTTGTGAATTCGAATTACATGATGCTGCGTTTAATTGGTTGCAGGCTGGTTGACGAAAGTATTAGGTGGCTTTGGGGACAAGGTATTGAAATGAATTAAGTAATATGTGTTTGTTTATTAGAGTAACACTATAAGATCATAATAAGTTTATCACAATTTAAAAAAAAATCCAGGTAGAACCAAGGAAGCTTTGAAAATCGCAGAGAAAGCTGCACTAACTAACGGAGTACGCTTCGACGACAAGGTGGAACTACGAGCAGCAGCTCAGCAAAATGGTACAGACTCCAATGTTTCCTTTGGTGTATCAGACCTCTTTAAAACTCGAAATCTGAGGTCGAGAACTCTGAATGTTGCCTTCAATTGGTTTAGCAACAGTTTAGTCTATTATGGTAAATGCTCAAATCTACTTTCAACTTTATAGGCATAACATATAACTGATTGTAATTTTCCCTATTGAAATTTAATAGTTTACAATAATGTAACATAAATGTTTTGTCACAGGTTTATCTCTCAACACTGGCAATTTGGTTGGCAATCCATTTTTAATGCTCTTCCTCATTGGTCTCGCGGAACTTCCAGGATATCTCATTGTGATATTTTTTGTGGACATCACTGGCAGACGATGCTTGTGCTCTTTTCTCATGTTTGTGGGAGGATTTGCTTGCATCATTGTTGCATTTATTCCCAAAGGTACATATGCCCATACCATGGGTAATCGTCAGTCGTGCATATGTCCTGTTTTAAATTATTACATACCACTCTTTTTCTGTATAGGTATTGCAGTAACAGTTTTAGTACTCATTGGGAAATTGGCCATTGCTGGATCCTTTGCTATTATTTACAACTATACAGCTGAACTTTTTCCAACTGTAGTTCGTAATTCGGCAGGTAAAAAATCCTAGATAACGATTACTCCAATATATATGACATTGCTGAATATTTTACGAACATTCGTTATTTATTGCAGTTGGTCTGGGGGCAACCGCAGCTCGTTTTAGTGGTCTTCTAACTCCTTTGCTGACACTTTTGGTAAGTATTCATTTACCAGAATTTCAGATATTTTATGCCGCATTTTTGGAGTAATGACTAGTAATGAGTAAATATTTTGGTATATTGCTGCTTATAGGACTCATTGGATAAAGAGCTGCCTACGATAATTTTTGGTGCAGTTGCAATTTCTTCCGCCCTGCTAACCTTATACCTTCCTGAGACTCTAAACAAGGAAATGCCACAAACGATTGAAGATGGAGAGCATTTTGGTATTGGAGACACAGCCTACAAAAACTGTTTTGAGGTTTTGAGGTCAGCTCGACACGGAAAGCCGAATGCAGCAGAAAACATTGAAGCTAAGGATCGACTCAATCCTGCTGGTAGTCTTTGAATATCTTGAATATGAAAAGAATAGGTAAATGAAATAGTTAGACATGGAAAAAGATCAAACTAATTTATATGCAACTAAATGTAAAAAAGAAACTGTTAGCTTTATTTATGTACAAGGGTAAGTATATAATGCAGCAGAAAATTTATTCGCCAAGCGGATCGATTATCACTTTCACATTAAACTTGATGTTTCAAGCATGAGTAATGTAATCTATAGGCGCTTACATGAGCTTTTATGATGTTGAAACCATGTTATTTGTTATACAGTTTTATGTTTAAATGTTTAAATGTTTAAATAATAAATAAAAATGGTAGTTTGTTTAGTTACTGCAGTAGCACCGAAGGAAGAACATCTTCCTGGTCATTGAAAGTGTCGGTATCAGTTGGGACAGCAGCGTCTGAATTTAGCAACAATTGCTCGGCAATACCATCTACTAGATTAGTTTGTTTCCCATCAAGGTTTGCTTCAACTGGAACTAGAAAAGACTCTTGAAATTTTTGTTCATCTTCAGCCTGTCCGTTTAGGTTTTCTGTAGCTTCAGCTGGAACTTGAAAAGTCTCTTGAAATTTTTGTTCATCTTCATTGTTAAGGTTCTCTGTTGCTTCAGTATTTTGAGGTTCATTGAGCAATGTATCTGATGACATATATATATCTGACAAGGACTGTTGCGTCATAGATCCACTGCCGACGGCATCTGACGAGCCCTCAACGGTCACCTCATTGGTTTCCCCTAATGTCATAATTTCGTACATTTGCGATGTACCTCCATCGAGGTTCCCGACGCTATGTTGACTTGCAGTCCCATCCTCAGTCTCTTGAAGTGTATTACCAAAGACGCCATAATGAGCATCACTTCCAAATAAAACATTGGCAACGGCAGGATTCCATTGATCTCCTTCCACATACACGGACTCTGAGTGGTTTGAGTATACCGCAGCAGCGATGCCAATGTTAAGGGCTGCTTCTAGCACCAGGGTTGGTGCTGTTATTTCAGAATCTATTTTGTTGGAAAAATTATTGTTAATAATTTTGTTTAAAAATATGGGATGCTTTGGTGCAAACTATACGCACTACTACTAGAACACGTACCTGGTGCTGACCATCCTCCTGTTAGAGAGAGAAGTTCATCTTTAATATCATCTTGGACAGGGATTGAGGGCGAATTAGTTAGTTGCGATTGTTGAATGTCCTGTAGTGGGCCACTAGATGGTGAGTAACTGGAACTGGAGCTAACTTGTGGTTTGTAAGATGACGCTGCTCCAAGTATATGATCAACACCCGTGTTGAAAGAACCAGGTGCAACACTTCCAGTTAAACTTGGTGTGAGGTTACTACCAAAGTTTGTACTATTATTTGAAGAGCCAACGGCAACGTAAATTGTGTCTGAGCCAGGATTTCCTCTTTGTATTTCGTCACTAACTAATAATGCTCCCTTTCTATTTATTGTAGGATCTTTATCAAACTTGTTGGTTCTCAACACTGCACCGAATGCGGCATGTTTTCGAATGTCTACTAGGATGACAATGATTAAAATGAGCATTGTGAAACTCCAGTATGTTTTCTCCATTGTTTATTTGTTAATTTTTTGGCTTCGTTATTTTAAACAAATTATTTCTTGATTTTTTTTGTATAAATAATCACTACATTCAGCATTAAAAAATGCTCACTTATAAAAGAAGAAGAAAGACCTGCCGGTTTCACACCTCGCAGGCAGGTGCAAGGGATCTATTTCCTGAAATAGAAAGTACCCCTCAAACTTAATACTGTAAATGCACCCTGAAGGAAGCTTTCGTATACTGACTGAATTTGAGTATTTATTCAGTTTAAAGGAAATGGAGCCTGCTTTACAAGGTATATGACACGACGTGACACCTGCTTCTTTCTCTAGTGTATGTGTATATATAGACTGTCGCCATTTAGGGAGTTTTCACGACTCCCCGTGTGTATTTGTGTGACATGGCAAAGAACAATGTATTTTTTATGTTGAATGAAAAAGAACACATATTTCTCATACAAAACCATTCCTTTTAATAATTGCTGTAATGAAATAGTATCCAATTCAGACGTAACGTTACTTACCATTACCATACCATACATAAATAAGGAAGACATCAAAATAGTGATGATATGTCCAATAAATATTAATTAAGATGGAAAATATTAATTATAAATAGTTTTTAAACAAATAAACTAAGACAATTATTATGATTGCATGATATATTGTGCGGTATATGTATAGAAAATTTTAATCAGTTTTTGATCCAACCACCATTCCCAGTATTATCTGTTCCTGGGTTATTAGTTATTGCGTCAGCAGCTGAGTCTCCAAAACCGGAAGCATGGGATCCTCCATGGTTAATAAAAGTTATGCGATCTCCCTCTGCATATGCTTGTGTTTGTTCGAGAGCAACGACATTAAAACCAGCCATGTTGTTAACTACAGTACTCCCGTCAGGCAATTCCTCCTCGACAGTTGTATTAACTGGTTGCGCTGCATAAAATGCTTCAGATTGTAAACTAGCGATAGCCGGCCGCCCGCTATTTGGGTCAGAGTAAGAAATCAGCGTGTTATTGTTCATGGCATATATGCCTTGAACTTCTCCATTAACTCCTGCATTTCCTGAAGTTGTTGGCTTGCTACTGGCAAAGAATGGGGCAAACGCTAGAAAATAAAATGTTTTAAATGTTTTACATAAAGTTTCCTGCAGTCATATTTTTTTGGATAAGTCAATAAAGAAATTATTATAAAATATTATTACCTAAAGGAAGTGGTGGTCCGCCTTTAGAAGAGGATGGAAACTCTGGCTCTATTTCTCCATCAGCAACAACTGCAGGCTCTGGATTATTTTGGATGGAATTCGAATTTTCTGCAACCGGATTCGCGTGAACGTGAATGTTGGAAATAATGCAATAAACTCCCAGATATGATGCAAATAAAATGTAGCAATAATTATAATGAATCATTTTGAAAGTCTGCTAATTAGGCTTCCTAAACTAATGCTCTTGAATTGATTTAATAATATTACAAGTTACAACTCTTCGAGCGAAACTGAGAGAACTTTTAAGATTGCGTTCTAATTCCAACACTACTGAACAGAAGTATGGATATTCTGAGAGGAAAATACATTATAACTGTACCTACGTTGGAATGGGATATGACATACTTTGAAACTGTATGTAGATGAAAATAAAATTTGTATGCGCAAGGTTCAGAAAAGAAAGGATGATATGAAAAATGCTGATAAAGGGTAGAGAGAAGTATCAAGTGAGCCCTTTTTATATGGGACAAAGTACTTATCCAAGTCTAAT